>OY776277.1:77360875-77398375 GCA_963675445.1 Linnaemya vulpina | reverse complement strand
CGATTATTGCTACGGCACAGAAACTGAATGAAATTGGAATGAGTGTAAACCATAAATAGGTTGGCAATTTGTTATTAAGCGCTCTTCCGGAACATTTCGCTCTTATGATTATGGCAATAGAACACAGTGGTATCAAAATAACAGGCGATTCAATTAAAACCAAACTTCTTCAAGATTTCGATAGTCATAACAACACACTAATATCAAATACATCAGATGATGCGATGTTAAGTAAGAAAAAGTTAAATAAGATGTCCAAGTTCAGCAACAACAACAACAAAAGTGTAATTTGCTATAGATGTAAAAAAGAAGGTCATATTGCAAGAAACTGTAGAAATAAAATATATAGCAACTCCACAAACAATGATGCAATGACTTTCACAGCTATTCAAGAAAGGTTCAAGATTTTTAAAGTAAAGGAGTTGAACAAAATATATCAACTTATGAGTCTGTTGATAGTCATGAGTTGGAGGGTTTCACGTCAAGGGAAAATGTGAAAAGCAGGTTTTACGTCGTTCGGCAAGAAACCCATTTCCAACTAAAATGGATGATTATGTGACATTCGCAGTTGTTGGTAAAGGAAAGGAAACACTAAACTATTTGTAAGCAATTAATAATAATGATAAAGAATATTGGCAAAAAGCAATAGATGAAGAAATCAAATCACTAATCGAAAATTATACATGATAGCTGTGGCAATGAAAAGAAATTGACCACGAAATGGGGTTTTAAACTAAAATATGATGAAAACGGTGAAGTTGTTCTCAACGCTCAAGTATAGACTACAGTGAAACGTATTCACCAGTCATGCGATATTCTTCGTTACGCTATTTACTATCATTAGCTGTACAATTTGGCATAAAAATAAACCCTTTAGATGTTTACACAGCATTTTTGTAGCGACCTAAAAGAAGAAATTTTATAGCAACACCTGAGGATTTTGAGATTCCTAAGGGTAAAATATTGAAGCTAAACAGGCCAATATATGGTTTAAAGCAATTATCCCGTATGTGGAATATAAAACACAATGAAACACTTAAGAGAATCGGTTTTACGCAACTTAAAGCCGATCAATGCATATACTCAAAAATTAATGAAGGGAATATTTTGATACTGGCTGTTTATGTTGATGACATTCTGATTATTTGGAAGCGATACCTGATTAAAAATTTAGAAAATAAATTTAAACTTAAATTTGGGGGATGAAAATCATGTTTTGGGCTGAAAATAGAAAGAACAAGTTAAGAATTAATCAGCATATATACAGAAAATTTTAGAACGCTTAGAGATGTCTACACATCCATTGGCGTGATGTGAATGTAAAGCTCAGCAGCAAGGAAAGTCCAAAAAATTGTAATGGAGAATCAAAAATGTTAAACTATCCTCACCAGGAGCTTATTGGAAGCTTGTTATTTGCAGCTCAATTAACAAAGCGTGATATACGCTACGCGGTAAATTTTCTAAGCCCATTAAACAATAATTATGGTACACAACATTGACAAGCAGCTAAGCGGATCCTACGTTATCTAAAGGGCACCATCAATTTCAAGATACGTTTTGAAAAATGCAATGGTTTTTCATTGAAGGGATATTGTGATGCTGATTATGCTGCCGATTTGGATCAGAAAAAATCTGTTAGCGGTTTCATTTTTATATAGTAAGATGCACCTGTTTGTTGGTCTGCGAAAAGGCATTATCGATTTGTGAGGTAGAATATATGTCGATGATAACAGCGGTTCAAGAGGCGTTATGGTTAAAGAGCTTTGAAGAAGAGTTACTTAATAAAACGTTTCGACCTTTTAAAATATACTGTGATAATCATGCAGCGGTACAATTGGCAAAAAAATGAATCTAAACATATATGTAGATGTTCGTCATCATTTTTTGCAGTATTCCCTGGCTGATGGAAAAGTTTCAATTGAGATAGCTCCTTATGTGGACATGTTGGCAGATACGCTTACAAAACCAGTAACAAATCAGAAATTATCATATATTCTTAATAAAATAGGAATGATATATTTCATATCGATACTATTTTATGCTACTGTTACTTATACACATTTTTATAACCTAAGATATTAGTAAGTAACTAATTGATTTTCAATAGAAGCTTTTTAATTACATTCTGAAGAAGTGGGCCTGTCAAGTTCTCATATTTAACAGTTGCAAAAATATTTCTTTCAGTAACGTTAGTTTTTGGGAAGAGTTTTTTGAATTATTTAAAAGCCTGCCGCAATTGTGAGCGAAAAATCAGATATATACCACAATAACTAATTAAAAATTATTGGGCCCAATAAATTATATTTTATCTTCGTTTTCCTCCTCTTGTAATTGTATTTCATTCATAACCGTCACCGCTACAACTTCCCGCTTCATTGATATGCTTTCGCTTCAAAAATGTCTGTGTACTAAACAGCAGTGTGGCCATTTAGGCATTTTTTGCGGCTAGATTTAGCTTATATTTAATTAGCTGTTAGCATTTTTCAAATATATTTTTAGCATTCTTTATTTTATTCAAAAGATTTATTTATTCAAAATAGTAGTTAATCTTAATTTAAAAATCTGTGGAAGAAGTTACACCTTTGGAACTTCAGTGTCAGAAACTAAATCCATACGAATGGTTAAATAAGAATTCAACAGTTGACTTTTGTCTAAATGTATGTAAATATACAAATCAACTAAATGAAAATTCCTTCAGTGATTAGCTACTTTTGCAATGAAGTTCCTGGTTTTTTCATTTAGCAACGCGTTTTTAGTGGCATGAATCTCATAAAAATGTGAACACTATTAATTCGGTACTTTATATTAGGCAAATTTTAAAATAACGAATGATGTCATTTAAAAATGTGATAAGAATATATATTATAATGACATATCAAACGAATCGTCAAAAGCTGAAGAATATTCATTGGATGACATGTTTAATTTACAATTTTAAAATATGTTATATAAATTGTATAGAAATACTAATTAATAGCCATTTATGGTTGAAGTTACTTTGATTTTTTGTTAATATTATAATAATTAATTGTGATATTGAATTTAATGATACCTTTCCTAAAAACCTTTTTGTTATGAATGTACATATATATGTACATATACTTCAATATATATTCTATTACTTTCGAATCAGTTTGTTCCATTAAGATGATGTGCAATAAGTGTTTATAGGAAATCATTATGAAAAATAAACCATTTATAAAGATACGTTAATACAATTAAAATTTTAGCATTATTTTTTGACAGTTTAGGATTATTTATAGCATTTTTTATCATTATTTTAAAGCCGATTTAGCTGTAATATATATTTCAAGGCACATAGGCCTTGATATATTTTTGACGTGGACACACTGGTAGATACTGAAGTACATATGTTCGACAGCAAGGCACATCAATATTGATATGATATATATATATATATATATATATATATATTTGTATATATATCTATATATATATATATATATATATATATATTTATATTTATATTTATATCTATATATATATGTATATATATATATATATATATATATATATATATATATATTACAATTAAATACATAACTAACTTAACTACAAAAGTCATTGGCTTTTGAGAATTACAAATCAAAAAGTATCAATGACTAGTATTATTTAAAATAAAAAATAAATATCTTAACTAAAGGCCGAGACCCATAGGATCCGCATACGTTATCCGTCGGTTTTTTCAACTGACTGCTAAGTTAAAATACACTTTCTCTTATGAGCTTGATCACATACAATACTTCTACGTCAACGAAATACACAAAGTTGGGCAACTAATAACTCTTGATGTACGTTGAGCTTTTTTACAATTTCTCTCTCACTCCCTCTATATTTTCAATACACGTTCGCGCTTTGTGTGTGCTTTTAAAAAATATATATGTATGAAAACAACTGTTTTTCAATCCCTTAACAAAGTACTCATCGTGCCAACCGTATCCGTCAATTCGTTAATGTCAGTTGAAAAAGTCGACGCATAATAGCCTATTTACTCTTAAGCTAGATTCACCCATGGTTTCAGAATGAATTTCACGTTCGGAAACATGTTTATTTTTATATGTAGTTTAACGTTTCTGTTTTATAGAGTGAGAGAGAGAGAGAGAGAGAGAGAGCGAAAGAGAGTAACGTGTTTCGGAACCTGAATTGGTTTAATTTTAATTCAAGTTCCGAAACATTGCAACTGCGCTGCCAGAAAGTTTAATTTCTTAAGTGAAGTAGAACTGAGATGCCACAGCATATTATATGTACATATGAACAGTAAAATACAGAACTTGTTTTATACTTTTGTATGTGTAACAACACACTTGTTTCATATTGTTTGTGTATATAATAATATACGGAGCACTTGTTTTGTATTGTTTGGTATTAAAAAATATATATCTGGTGAATATTGTTATAAATAAAATTAAATAAATAGTGGTATTGCCCAATTGTAAAACTCACACACATAGTTTAGAAAACTATTTCATATGGTAGCCTTGATGTTGCAGAACAAATGCGCGAAGTGGGTGAATCGCTTCAGAGCATACTCTCAAAAAACTAGAAATGTTGTCGAACGTCAATATCGTTCTGAAACCATGGGTGAATCCAGCTATAAACTTATTTACATTACATTTTCAACATCTTTCATCTGTCAATTATTACCTCACGTGTTTTGGTTTGGGCAAACAACGTGTATGTATTACTGTTATTAATTATATATTATTTTTAACTAAATTTAATTTTACTCACAATGTTCGGTCCCGCTCATTGTGTACATTTTTGACACTTGCATATTTTCTAGTGATGGTATGAGTTTTTGAAGGTTTCTTTCGATTTTCCTTAGTGATGACACTAAAATAATCGAAAGATGTTGAGTTCAGCAAAATGAGATATGAACATCTTGTAAAGACGTTGAAAGATGTTAACATCTTCCCAAAATGATGGAAGATGTGAGTAAGTGTAAATAGGCTATTAAGGCATATCAATAACATGTAGACTCGCGGCAAAAACGAATTAATATTATTGTATTTTACTGTCAAATTGCTTTGTATGTAAAACTAGTAAGTTAACATTTCTGGATGATTTGATTTACTTTGAGCCCATAAATATTAGAAGTGTTTTTAAGCTTATACGAAAATATAAGTAATTGAAAAAAGCCAAAATAAAGTGGAATTAATTTTGCATCAGCAATCACCCATTCTGGACTTAAAGAGGTGAATATTTCAAAGATATGGGCAACCAATTCCAAAAGATTTGAAACATAGTTCATGTATATATTATACTGTTGAGTGGCTTATTCTGGAAGGTTGGTGTTGGCGAAAGAGTAAAGTAATTTCAAAAAACAATCGGATGGTACATAAGTTGCCTGCTTAAATACCCATAAGATGATTGATATGTTTAGTTCCACATATACAGTGCCTGTCTCTATGCTTAGCTGTTCATGATGTGATTAGGAACGATTTGAAGTAAGTTTCATGTAAAAGGTTTTTATTATGAAATATGTTGTGGTACACACATATTTATGTATGTATATGGGATAGCACTAAGCAAATTTTTCGTGAGCTTCTATGCGGTGGAACAAACGTCGAGATGCTAGTACGTGCTGATTATACCTAGCAAGAACATGGCAACTGTTTACGGGCTTTTCGGTCTGATATGGATAATAATTTGTACTGAACTTATGAGACGTAGTATGATTTAGAGAGTGATAACTTGTTCATAAAATTTAAAAGGTAACTAAAATCCCAAAATAAACATTAGTTCTGAAATAAAAAGATAAAAAAATGATGAATAGAAATGATAATCAGCGAATGCAAACAAAAACTAAATTAAAATATCCAAATAAGAACATAAAAATTTATTAAAAGAGTAGTAATGTATTGGTTAACATTTCATTGTTGTTATATTATTTATAATAAATTCTTTAAACTTCATAAAACTTGTTGTTATTTGTGTTAACATATTATCTTAGATAAAAAATTAGTTTTTGATGAGTTTTTATAAACTAAGCATATAATAATAATACTTATTGTGCTTAATAGATCGATTATTGAAAATATTATAGGATATAAAAAAGCACTTTAACTGATTTTTTGTAATAAAAGTATTTTCATATTCTGAAGATGGTGTTTGGTTGTTAAGTATTATTAATTTTTAATGCTTTGTTCATAATAATTTATCAAAAACTTATCCAATGCACGTATTTTCTGAGCTGCTACGCACTTTGTCAGCATTCTTTGTGCCTTGCTTCTAACTAAATTATGGAATGTTCCTGTTGAGTTAGTCTTCAACTAATACATGGTTCTTAAATAAAAGCACAAAAATTTTAAAAGCACTCGTTTACTTTTTAATTAGTCCAAGTTTATAATAATTATTCACATTTAAATTTTATAAAGTTCTTATAAGAATTTCGCGAGAGCTTTAAAACAATTCTGTATGCTTCCGTGTCTTTGGCAAACATTTAAAAATATTTTACAAATAATTTTCGATGCTTACGTGACACATAGTAAAGGACGGTTAGTTTTTGCAAACAGGTTATTTTAAAACTTAATTTAAACGAAGAAACTAATATACATACAAACAAACATGCCTGCAGGTGTTGGTACATATGTAAAATGGCTTAACAAAAGTAAATAAGGAATTTGCAAATTTAAGAAAATTAAGGGAAGTGCTCCAATTATAATTAATAAAATAGTAGATAAAAAAATTTGAAAAATTTAAGCGATTGTTAACAGTAATAAGGAAAAAATTAGTAAAAACTAAACTTATTTATAGTCAAGTAGATTTCGGTGACAAAATTCTCCCCCTCGTAAATGAGCCCACGGGACGAGTTTACCTCAAGTTACTTCCGACGTCCAATATGGCTAGCTTAGCTGTTGGCCTTTGAAGGACACCATATTGTGTTTGAACTGTTGCTTGTCGCACTTGTCCATCTTTTGCCATGAGGGCTTCAATTATTTAGCACTTTGGCCAGCAATGTCGTGGTAGATTTGCATCAAGTATGACGACTATATCGCCAACTTAGAGTGGAGTTGCCTTTTCATGCCATTTAGGTCTTTTGATAAGTGTTGGTGCATATTCTTTTAGCCAACTATGCCAAAATTTATCAGCAAATAGCTTAGTATTGGTCCAGCGGTGTCGCAAATCAAATTCGTTGTATTTTATGGGCTTGAGGCCATTGGACGATCCCAACAATAATGTATTAGGTGTAAGAGCTTCATCATCACAGGATTCTAACGAAACAAATGTGAGAGGTCTGGAGTTTATGATGAGCTCTACTTCAGCCATGGCGCTTTTTAAGGTTTCATCGTTTATGTTCATTTGTGGGCATATGCGGTATAAGCCAGTTCTAACCGACCGGACTAATCTCTCCTAGGATCCACCCATGTAAGGTGCCGCTGGTGGGTCGAATTTCCATTTGATGCTATCGAAATTTTGTTGTCAACTTCGGCAGTAAATATTTTGGATGTTGCTCTAAAATTTTACCATTATCAGTGTATATTTCTCTTGGTACGCCTCTGCGAGCTCTGCTCATGACGCATGAGCTGGTGTCCAAACTGTGAGCAACCTCCAAGTGTATTGCTCGTACGGTAAGACATGTGAAGAGCACACCCGATCTCTTTTCCTTTCTCATGCCAACGGTAACATAAATAGGGCCAAAGTAATCTATGCCCACGAACGTAAACGGTCTTTCGAAATTTGCTAACCTTGCGGGTGGTAATGTAGACATGTGAGGCATAATTGGTGCAGCGATCGTATTATTACACATTTGGCAAGATTTTCTTACTTTATTGAAGAGTACTCTTAGTTTGGGTATATAGAAAAGATTTCTTATGTTGGTGATGACGGTTTCATGTGACATATGATGAAAAGTTTCATGCGTGGTTTGAAGGCAGTACTATTGCATCTTTATGATTTAAAAATGATGTACGTCTCAATATGGCATCGTCATTTACAAAGCCATTCAAAGATATTAATTTACTGTCTTTTTTAATTTTCTTACCCTTGTTGAAATTATATATTTCGCTATGAAATTCAGCCTGTTGAGCATCTTGGAATAAAACGCATTTAGCTTGTTTAATCATCTCAAATGACAATTCTTCTGGAGGCTTATGGCCTCAACAATGCGCTTTTAGTTTATCCAAGTAGAATATAAATGTGGCAATGGCACGATACAGTCTTCTCTTATTGGAAAAATATTCAGAGTTTAAGGGCAGTCGATCTTCAGCTGTTTTTATGAGTAATGAATGATGTCTAATTTCTTCTTGATTACACTCTTCAAATCGGTCGTAAGTGGGCCACTTTGATTAATTTTCATGTAGAAATTTCGGACCATCGAACCACATTGGAAATACCGACACTGTTGCAAGATCTGTAGGATTCATTTCTGAAGGTACCCATCGCCACTGTTTTGCTTCTCTTTGTTTCCAAAATTTCGCCTACAAGATGCATAACAAATTGTTGGAATCTCTTCGGATCCATTCGTAGCCGTCTTGGAATCAGACCAAAAACTCTTTGAAGCAAATATTATGCGCCGCATATTTGCCATTTTGTTGGATAAATTTGCAACCATAACAGAAGCTTGGAGCCCCAATCTCGGTATTGAAACGGGTTTTAATGGTGCTACCTTATATTTTGCAGCAGCGGTAGAGACGTCATAATTGCGTTGGTAAACCACTCGAATGTAACAGACGGCTGCATAAGCGTATTCACAAGCGTCAGTAAAAGTATGAAATTCTACACGAGTCGCCTCAATTAGATGTGTCGAGTAACAGCAAGTTATTTCAACAGCAGCTATGTGTGAGATCGCTACCTTCAATTTTTGCCAATTTTCTAACAAGGAATCGGGTAGTTCTGCATCCCACTTAATCAAAAAGATGCAGAAGAAGAAGAATTTTTAAGGTAGTGGTGTAGTATGAAATTAGACCTAGAGGTTTGAAAATTAGCATAAGCACCTGGGCACTTCTCGTTTGGTCGAGAAGTGCTCATCACTGAATACCTCTCGTTGAAGTCTGGCAAATCTGAAAATGTAAACGAAGGAGTCCTTATTAGGATCCCAATACATATCAAGAATCTTCTCCGTATCGGCCAACTCCTTAGGCGTTTGGAAGAGACACTGTAGATGTTTGATGACTTGACTGGTATTTGATGACCAATTACAAATATTGAATCCTGCAGCAGCATGTATACACTTTGATGCCAAATCGATCGCTTCTTGGATGCTATCTACACTGTCAATGAAGTCATCTACGTAATGATGATGCTGGATAAATTCTACCGCAAGTGGATTTTTTTTGAAGACTTCAGCATTGATGTCTCGAACGTAATGAGCTATGCAGGGAGTACAGGAAATGCCAAATGTTAAAGCTTACATGACGTTAATACTTGGCTTGTAAACTCCATCATTTTCACCCCACCACAGGAACCTTGAGAACTGATTTCATCTTCATTCAGCTTTTTGGCATAGCCTTTTGACAATAAATTATTTATTTGATCTTGTAGAACATTTTTCATAATGACCATCAACCTTTTGACATGTAGTCTTCAACACCTCTATAGCTTAATTATCTTCTTCGGATATTACCGATGTCTGCGTAGATTCTTCCAGAGTAAAGCTAACCTTCACCAATTTGTGCAACTCATTATAGCTTCTTTCACACTCACAATTATGAACATTTAGCCATTCTATTTTTTTTTTGGTCGCTACAGCCTTGAAGGGTCCAGCCCAATCGCGTTTTAACAGTTATTGGTTGACCCCATTGACCTTCACGAATCATTAAAAGCAATGCAACACTCCAATTGTTTAATCCGATTAAAATACATGGAGCTGCATTTTTGTAAAGTTTTATGGGAAGTTCTTTCAAGTATGGATATTTTTCAGCCATTTCAAGCACATTCAATGTCTGCTATGGCAGGCCCAAATTTTCCACAGTACGCACCCGCTGTAATAACCTTTTTGTCATTAATCATACCTGATATAACTAAGAAAGTTTCCAAACCGGGTTGGTTTACGGTCCACTTTAAACATAAGGAATGTTTCACATTGTCAATATTCAGGAGATCAAAAGCACTTTTATCAATTAGAGACACAGAAGATCCTTCATCAAGAAATGCAAAAGTGTTTATATAACCATTTTTCTTATGAAAACGAATTGGTAAAATTCTAATAATTTTTGTTGGGTTATGTTCTGCAGACGAATGTGAGTTAATTGTTTCACTAGTGGTGTTATTTTGCTCTGTACTATTATTTGGTTGTGGAGTTGAAGGCGTAGATTCATTTGGATATTTGTGTAATAACTTGTGGTGCCTTATGGGACAATCTTCTACACTACATTGTCTCTTGGAGAAACATTTTCCTTTATGCCTGTTTAAACAGGTTCGGCACAAATTATTTTTCTTCACTATATCCCACTTTTTATCTAACGGCAAATTTTTAAAACCGCTACAACCCGAGATTTCATGTTCACTATTACACAAACAACAATTTATTTTAAATTGTGGCTTTTCTTCTATATGTGTACTCACATTTAAATTTTTTACCGATGGTGAAACCGAGACTACTGTGCTTGTGGCATCAGTTATTTGAAAAATCCAGTCACTAAATGTTTTTATAATTGGCACACGATCATCTCTTGAATACATAGCCCAATTTAATTTATATTGGCTGGACAACTTATCGAGTAATTCTTTAACCAACAACGGGTTATTCATATGAGCCTCCATTTTGTTTCCATAGTGGAATAAATATTTTTTATACAAAGTGCAAATTCAATCATGGATTCCAATTTATCTAGAGGCTGAGGTAATTTTCTTGCCTTTTCTATCACTCGTTCTAAAATGTGTTCCGGGCGTCCAAAGCACATCCTCAAAGTATGAATTATTTCTGGCACCATTGTAGGGAACATCAACTTACTCTTTACCAGTTCATTGGCTCTCCCTTTTAGGCATGCTTGCAGACGTGAGAATAACCAGCTACTGAAGTACTGGTTTCAAAGGAACTAATAAACAACGGCCAGTCGTCTGGATCACCATTAAAATTGGGCAAATCTCGAGCAATTGCTTGACGTGCTACTAGTTGTGATTATGCCACATTATTGTGGGTGACGATGCTCCCGAGGCTTTACCACTGCGCAAATTGCATCCTTCACAACTCCAACTCGCATCAGCTCTTCCGCTGTTTACAGCAACACAATAGTAATGGTACCACTGATCACACTTATCACACTGTACCATTCGATCATTATCTACTGCGTTACATTTTTTGCAGTTAAATTCTTTTTCAGTTTCACTAATTTTCTATTAATATTTTTTCTTGGTTCACAGAGTGATAATTTATTGAAGAAACAAAATTTTCCCAAATATTTTTTTTTAAGAATTTTGAGTTAGTCTTCAACTAAGACATGGACTTTACATAAAAGCACAAAATATTTAACAGCACTCGTTTATTTTCTATTTATATAGAAGCTTATAATAATTATTCACATTTAAATTTAATAATGTTTTTATAAGAATTTCGCGAGAGCTTTAAAACAATTATGTATGCTTCCATGTTTTTGACAAACTGCCTTTAACATTTAAAAATATTTTACAAATAACTTTCTATGCCTACGTGACACATAGTAAAGGATCGTTGGTTTCTGCAAACAGGTTATTTTAGAACAAATTTTAAATGAAGAAATGAACATACATACAAACAAACACTCATGTAGATCTTGGTACATATGTAAAATGGCTTAACAAACGTAATTAAGGATTTTTCAAATCTAAGTAAATTAAGAGAAGTGCTCCAATAATAATTAATTAAACTATAACTAAAATAAATTTTAAATAACTTAAGCGATTGTTAACAGTAATAAAGAAAACATTAGTAAAAACTAAACTAATTTATAATCAAGTAGATTTCGACGGCAACAGTTTATATTCAATATGTGAGGTACTAACAGAATAAAATACGTCTTTAGGAAAATCAAGTGCACGTATTTTTTGTGCCGCTGCTCACATCATCAGCATTCTTGGTGAGTTGCTCTTAACTAAATTCTGGAAAGATGAAGAAATAAAGATATATATTTCATACTGGGGAGAAAGCGGTCCGCACATAGCAAATCAGTCGGAGCGAAATTTCGACCACAAATTTCAACCCACTTTGCTCTCTTACCAGCATCTTCGGGCATTTAAAAAAGATATCTCACTCCTTTCATAAACTTTCTTTTACATAGGGCATAAGAACGAATATTTACACAAATTTTATTTGCATATATATATATATATATATATATATATATATATATATATATGCACAAAAATATCTATTAATACAATGTATACATATATATATATATATATATATATATAAATATTTACATATATTTATATATGCACAAGCGCGCCGAAAAAATTGTTGAAGGTAAGAAGAAGACTAGTATATATATTTTGACAATAAAAGCATATAAGTGCAAAGTAGCATAAAATTCTTAAAACAGCTTTCGAGAAAAGAAAAAAGAAGATATCACATATTTTAATTTAACAAGATATTTCCCCTTCGAATCCAATATGGTTGACTGCTACAAACATTGCGGATTGCTCAGCTGATAAGTACCGGTTTAAAAAAGTTAACAAGATTTTTTGGTTTTTTATACAAACATATCATATGCACATTTTTTCTGAGAAATTATTTGCGCCATGTGCTCGCTATGTGTATTGAGGATGGGTTTAACTATTGGCTTAAATATTAAAAACTAAGAGCACGTGCCACATGCCTGCAATCGGAAGCTTACTAAATAACGCGTCGATTGCAATGATTGTAATATATCAGAGCTACTCCAAAAAAAGTTATAGGTGTACATGTATATATATATATATATATATATATATATATATATTTAATATAATATATTAATAATATATAATAGTTAGTTAATTTCTTTTGAATAGCACTGTATATAAATATTTTTATATATTTTTTTTCTTAACTCTTTTTGCACAGCACTGTATATCACACATATACCCAAATACCTACTTGTATTCGTTTTAATAATTAAGTACACTTTTATCTTCAATATTATTTATTATAAATTGTATTTGTTTATACTTATTTATTGTTTGTCAACTGTTTTAGTTTATTGCATACTTGGAATTTTTCAACTTTTCAAAATCTTGTTTAACCTATAACTTTTTTTTGGAATTGATCTGATATATGACAATTATTGAAATCGACGTGTAATACAGTAAGCTTTTGATTGCAGGTAGCAGCATTTGGCGCAGCCTCTTAGTTTTTATTATATATGTCAATAGTTAAAACCACCCCCAAAATACATAGCGAGCACATGGCGCAAATACCATCCCAGAAAAACCGTGCATATGATATTGTTACGTTTTTAGACCTTTTCGTAAAAACGGTTTTATTACTTATCCTTCAAGAATTCGTTTTATTGCATCAAATTAAAACACGGACAAATTAATTTAGAAATATAATGCGGCAACACTTTATTTGTTACTTTATTTACATGAGTATTTGTACTACTCAACACTTAGCGATGTTAACACGTCTATGTTTGATATCACACTGATTATCGCTGAGCTCCGGCAGCGCCTTTATATAGCAAAAATGACGTCGTCTACTAACCTCACGAAAGTTCTGGGTATGGTGGTTGTTTTTTTTACTTGACATGTGTGTGTTTGTATACAGGACAATGCTGACTTGTTTGGTTTGCTTATGGTAACTATGTGTGGTTGAATGTATGAGTGTTCTGTGTGTTTTGCCTATGGTAACTATGAGTGGTTGTATGAATGAGTGTGTGGTTTTGTTTCTTCTACGTGTATATGGCTGTGTATACTTGTGACTCTATTTAGCTTTATTAGCAGCGAATACTTGCATACAAGATCATTAAGAATAACATCTCTTAGCATTTATGTTGCTATGTTTGTTGTTGTTGTGGTTTACTCTTATTGGCACAGCCTTGAATGATCTTGTATAATCTGGAGTATTCCATTTCCGTTAATTTGAATATTATCTATATAGTGTTGACCAGGGTTGTAACATTTTGACAACTATAGATTAATTGGTAGTGCTGCCAAGTACATATAGCCACATTATCGTTTTATTTAAATCTATTTCTAATCTTTGTAACCCTGCCGCCCACTTAAGCCTGTTCGACCCGAATAGGCATACAATCACCTCTTCCATAGTGCGCCAATCGTTCGAGATGTTTTATCTTCATTTTCGACCTTGGGCTATTGTGCTTCTGTATCCGGTATACAACGTCATTCACTCTCTTAATCACTTTATACGGGCCATCCCAGTGAGTCTGTAATGTTGGGGACAATCCTTTCTTCCGTTGTGGGTTATACAGTAAAACCAATTGTCCTTCCATAAATCCCTCCGAGTTTTCTGCGCGGTCATACCTAGCCTTCATCTTGGCACTGACCATCTTGATTCTACTGCGCACGAACTCATGCAGTTCGATTAAGTCCTCCTTCTCCTGGGACGTAATAGCTCCTTCCTCTACAGTTGGCTTAACACCAAATTCCAAATCACCAGATAGTTTTAATTCCGTCCCGAAGATAATTTTGGCTGGCGTTCTCGATGTTGAGTCGTGTACAGCTGACCTATATGCCATCAAAAATTTGGGGATGTGCTCGTCCCAATCCCTCTGATGAGTGCTTACTACTTTTCGTAGGTACGCTTCTAAGGTGCGATTGAACCTTTCTACCATGTCATCAGAATGTGGATGCAGCGGCGTCGTTCTGGTTTTATTTATCCCATATAACTCGCACATTTCCCTGAATATGGCAGACTCGAAATTCCTTCCTTGGGTGGAATATAATTCTAATCGGACACCATAGCGACATACCCAGTTGTTGACGAAAGCATTTACTATTGTCTTTGCTTCCTGGTTAGGTATAGCATATACCTCTGGCCATTTACTGAATTAGTCCATTACCACAAGTACATAACGATTTCCGGCTTCGGTGACGGGGAAGGAACCTGCTACATCCATTTCGATCCGCTCGAATGGTGCTCCTGAGTTGTATTGTTGCAGCTTCCCCGGCTTCTTCTTACTAGGCATTTGGCTGCTATGCACTGTGGGCAGTTTGCTATCCAGTCAGCTACGGCTTGTTGACATCCAACCCAATAAAAACGCTGCTTCAGTTTCTCAAGTGTTTTTGTTACTCCAAGATGACCGCCACTGGGTCCATTATGAAACTCCTGTAAAACTTTACTTATCTTGGAGTATGGCACAACTATTAAATTTGAAGTTGTTTTGCCATCTACACTTTCCCATACGCAGTATAAACACCCTTTTATTACCTTAAGGCTGTTCCACTGAGCCCAATAAGATATGGCGAGTGGGCTTTCAGCCGAAATTATATTCCGGGATGGTCGTCTCTCCTCTTCTTTGGCCGCTATAATTTTCCTTAGTATATCGTCGTCCCTCTGTGCCGCTGACCAGTCTTCATCAGGGCCGATGTGCATTAGCCGAACATCCACAACGCCTTCCTTTTGCTCGGTTCTAACACAATGTTTGCACTCTAAACAGCACGGTCTTCTCGAAAGAGCATCCGCATTGTTATGCTTTGTGCCCCTTCTATGCTAAATGCTGAAGTCGTAGCTCTGCAGGCGCTCAATCCACCTTGCCAGTTGCCCTTCAGGATTTTTAAACTGCAATAGCCATCTCAGTGCAGAATGATCGGTCCTTAATGTAAAGTGTTGACCATATAGGTATTTATGGTAATGTTTAATGCATTCCAATACCGCCAGAAGCTCACGTCGTGTCACACAGTAATTCCTCTCTGGTTTTGAGAGTACACGGCTATAGTACCCTATGACCTTCTCAGTGCCATTTACTACTTGGGATAGCACACCCCCTATGCCATAGCCGCTCGCATCAGTATCCAGCACAAATGTTTCTCGAGCTATGGGATACGCTAGCACTGGTGACGTACATAATAATTCTTTGAGTTTCTGGAAGGATTTTTCCTGTGGCTCGCCCCAATGGTATGGTCTTGACTTCTTTGTCAGCTCATGCAAGCTTGCAGCTACACTGGCGAGATTTGGCACAAAACATCTGTAGTATGTGCAAAGGCCCAAAAAGCTGCGCAATTCATGAAGATTTTTAGGTTGATGCCAGTCCCTCACTGCTTTTATTTTATCTTCATCTGTTGAGATTCCGTCTGCTGTAACACGATGCCTCAAATACTTTACTTCTTTCTGGAACAATGTACATTTCTTCAAGCTTAGTTTCAATCCAGCTGGTGATATCCGTTCAAGAACTTCTGCCATGTTTTTGAGGTGTTCATCAAAAGTTTTCCCCATCACGATTATGTCATCGAGATATACCAAGCATGTCTTCCAGTGAAGTCCTATCAGTACCTTCTCCATTAGGCGTTCAAATGTGGCCGGAGCATTGCATAGACCAAATGGCATGACTTTGAACTGCCATAATCCGTTGCCGACACTGAAGGCAGTTTTCTCCTTGTCTTTCTCTGCGATCTCCACTTGCCAATATCCGCTTCGCAAGTCCAGCGTAGAGAACTATTTGGTACCAGCTAGCGTGTCCAAAGTGTCATCGATCCTGGGGAGCGGATAACTGTCCTTCTTGGTTATGTCATTGAGCTTCCTGTAGTCTACGCAGAATCTAGTACTGCCATCTTTCTTTTCACCTACAAGCTCTTTTACTTTATCTCGCTTTGCTAGGGGTACGCTTCTGGGTGGCTGTTTAATCGGCCTAGCTTCGCCTGTGTTAATTTCATGCTTAACCAATGCAGTTCTACCCTGGCTTTGGCTTCCCATGGCGAGGATACTGGCATGCCTTTTTAGTAACTGTTTGGCTTTATTTTTATCTGTCGCTGATAGACCTGCTACCCATTTCTCTACGTATTCCTCAAATTGTTCACGTTCTTTTGCGGACAAATTAGTAGGCTCTATCTTCTTCTCGCAGTTTATTATTGCCTTCGCTGGAGAACACTGGCCAACATCGGAATTTCCTTTGATGACTTTTTCATGGTCTGACAAGTTAAGCACTCTTATAGGGACTATTCCTCCTTCACTAGTTTTCACTAGAGCTTTCGCTGTTATAAGCTCTCTCTTGAGATCTGCCGGTTCTACAACCCACAACCGATTGTCCTCACAATCTTATCCTTGCCCATATGACTGTTTCAGACTGCGGCGGTATTGTCTGACTCTCAATAGCAAATACTCTTGTTACTTGCGGTTTGTTATCATATCCAACATCAAGGGGTATTTCCACATTACGCCAAATCATCAGCTGTTGTCCCATATATAGACTTGTGCCATGATTAATCATAAAATAGGCTCCAATAATAACCTCATCGACAATATCGGCAAAAATAAACATATGTCTCACGTTGGTGTTGGCTATAGTCACCTTCACTTCAATCTTACCATAGACAGTGGCAGGCTCTCCGGTAGCTGTACGTAGCCGTAAATTGCTTAACCGCTTGCATTTCCCCTTTACTATATCGGGCCTTATTATTAACTGCGATGCCCCTGTGTCTATGGTAAGTACGTGCTTTTCCCCGTTGATGTGTTCGGACGCAGTGAGGATGCTATTTTTCTGCTGCATCACTGATATGGAGATTGTGGGGCCCTCGTTTGTGAGAGCTAGCTCTTGCCCCTTAGTGCTAGCTCGTTTTAGTTTAACGGGAACTCTTGTGATGTTGTTTGGTTCACCCGTTTGCTGTTTCTTGGTGGCGAAACAGATCTACCTCTCTTCTTTTGTGCTTTGCAGCTGCGCTGAAAATGACCAATATTGCCGCAGTTAAAGCACTTAGGCTTTTCTTTGATAGCCTTCTCTGCCAGCAGTTGTCGCATTGCCTCCTTAACGCTAGCCACTAGGTTGTTATCCTCCTCAGACAAAACATCCACATTCCGCAGTTTACATATCTGTGGTTTGAAAACCATTCTGGCAGTCTCTTGAGCCAGCGCAAATGACACAGTTTCAGCGAAAGTGGATTTCTGCGTAGCGCACACCGCCAGTTTAACATCAGAGTCGCGAATGCCGTTAGCGAAAGCCTCAGTTTTAAAATGCTCCAGGAACGGGTGACTCTCGCCTGGATATGTGAGCTGCACTAAACGCTCGATTTCCATTGCGAAATCTTGTAGACATTCGTTAGGCTTCTGAACTCTACATCGCAATTCCATTCTGTATAAATCGCGCTTGTGCTCACCACCATACTTTCGCTGCAATGCTGCCATTATTTCATTATAGTTGTTTCTGGTGCTTACTGGCACCGTCTCAAGTACCTCTGCGGCTGTACCCTTTAAGGACAAGATCAACTCTATGGCCTTTTCTTCAGCATCCCATCCATTTCTGCTAGCCACCGTCTCAAACTGGAATTTGAAGATGCCTAATGGTACGCTGTCGTCGAAGCAAGGCGCTTTTATCCGCGCAGAAACTTCCGCAACTGCTCGTACTGGCCCACCACTACACTCCAGGTTATGCATTTTGTCCTCTAGAGCATGCAATTTCTCTTCGAACTCCTTTGCATGCTCCTCCAGTTCTGAGAATTTATTCTCAAGAGCATCCACCCTCCTGTTAATGGCTTCAGAAACCTCTACCAGGGTCTCGTTCGTGGCTTTATTTGACTCCTGTGTTTCGGCTACAAGCTTTTCCTGCATCTGCTGAGAGTTCTGTTTTATTTCAGTTATTTCGGCTACAAGCTTGTCACTGTTGATCCTTGATGCCTCCTGCATCTGCTGAGAAATTTGTTTTATTTCAGTTTGTGCATCGCTGATTGCTTTTATCTGCTGAGAGTTCTGTTTCATTTCGATCATCATAGCAGCGAACATTGAATTTATGTCCATGCTGCTGGTCGTGACAGGAGGGCATACCTGCACATCGTCTTTGTCCTCAAACTCGTATGTCCCGGTGTCCATGCCGCGATTCTTAAACTCATCTATTAGCCTCTTCTGCAGTTCGGCCTTGTTACCTGCTGTTGGCAATTCCAGCTTACTGAGCTCCTTTTTCAGCTGTTCAACTTTTAGCTCATCAAATTTCATGATTATTTATTTCATTTAAATTTTTTTTTTTTATTGTCCTTTTTTCTTTAAATTGTAATGTCCTTCTAATTATTTTTGCAATCCCACTTCTGACACCAATTGTTACGTTTTTAGACCTTTTCGTAAAAACGGTTTTATTACTTATCCTTCAAGGATTCGTTTTATTGCATCAAATTAAAACAGGGACAAATTAATTTAGAAATATAATGCGGCAACACTTTATTTGTTACTTTATTTACATGAGTATTTGTATTACTCAACACTTAGCGATGTTAACACGTCTATGTTTGATATCACACTGATTATCGCTGAGCTCTGGCAGCGCCGTTATACAGCAAAAATGACGTCGTCTGGTAACCTCGCGAAAGTTCTGGGTTTTTTTTTTCTTGACATGCGTGTGTTTGTATACATGACAATGCTGACTTGTTTGGTTTGCTTATGGTAACTATGTGTGGTTGAATGTATGAGTGTTCTGTGTGTTTTGCCTATGGTAACTATGAGTGGTTGTATGAATGAGTGTGTGGTTTTGTTTCTTCTACGTGTATATGGCTGTGTATACTTGTGACTCTATTTAGCTTTATTAGCAGCGAATACTTGCATACAAGATCATTAAGAATAACATCTCTTAGCATTTATGTTGCTATGTTTGTTGTTGTTGTGGTTTACTCTTATTGGCACAGCCTTGAATCATCTTGTATATTCTGGAGTATTCCATTTCCGTTAATTTGAATATTATCTATATAGTGTTGACCAGGGTTGTAACATTTTGACAACTATAGATTAATTGTTAGTGCTGCCAAGTACATATAGCCACATTGTCGTTTTATTTAAATCTATTTCTAATCTTTGTAACAATATGTTTGTAAATAAACCCAAAAATCAGCCATATTGGATTCGAAGGGGAAATATATTGTTAAATCCAAAAATATGGCATCTTGTTTTCTTCACAGTGTGACGGCCAAAAGTCGCATGGCTCGTAATTGATGACATCTTGAAGGCATAGTAGACAACACGATAGTTTTAAGTTACCAAATAGTATAAGTCTAGTATATATTGAAATAAGTATAATATATATTGAAATAATTAGTCTATTTATGAATTAAATATACTGTACAAATTATTATAACATTGACCACACAACCAAATTAGTCTACGTCCCATTGTGCGCATGACTGATTTGTGCTGTTCATCGGTCATAAAGCAAAAACAACTTACCATCAACCATCGGCATATCGTTGTTGCTGATTTAAATTATTTGCGCAGGTACAGGCATACATACCTTCATACAATGTGTATAACGGGCACACAGTGAGCTAAGGAAAAAAACCAACATTGTTTTTTTTCTGTCGCCTGGTTGTGTATACTCATAATCATTCTTTTGCCTATAGACATATGCACACGTTGTGACTGTACTCATGAACAAAGCAACCACAGCAATGAGTGCCTGCGTTGAGTGTGTGTACATACGTACGTACATACAAATGTATGAAACGATACAGTAGCATAGTGATAGAGTAGAATAACAAGTTTTATTGCTGGTAGATTCATAAGAAAATATTCTGCTGCGTAGGAAAGGAACTTATGATCATAATTAAGTTGTTTACCAAAGCAGTAAGGAATGTGAGTTGCGACGCAATTGAAGAACATTCTGCTGCGTAAAGAATGTATCATAATAAGCAAGTATTGGCCAATGAAATGTTAGCTCGTATATAATGCTATGTAAAATTCTAAAACGACAGTTAGGGAACATTTTGTTGTGTCACGAGTATAAAAGGGCACAACAGAATGAAATCGAGATCAGTTCTTGGGAAGCAATTTCAGAGGTAAGTCGTTTCTGGTGTTCCATTAAGTAGATTTATTAACATTTGTCCTTTTTGTTGAGCCTAAGAGTGGGTTATTGATGAACCGTTTCTTAACCGGAGCGTCTCCTTACTAGAAACGTTGTTCATTACTCACCCATAAATAGTGACTCTATTTAAGTCGGTTCGGTCGCGTTGTGGTGAAGTAATAACCAGCCAATGGGATTAACCGAATAGGAGCGTCTCCGTACTGGTTATGATGTTGGTCATTGTGTTATTTGCCTAAGCCTTCGCTTGTTGAGCCTAGGAGTGGGTTACTGGTGAACCGTTTCCTAACCGGAGCATCTCCTTACTGGAAACGTTGTTCGCTACTCACCCATAGCTAGCGACTCCATTCCATTCGTTCGAATCGTATTAGAGTCGGAGAGCGCCCACACGAATTATATACCTAACAGGAGCGTCTCCGTGCTGGTATATAAACGAGTGGATCGTCTCCAAACTAATTTTAATCCACTCGCGAGATAAATCCTCTGCCGCCCAAGGACTGTTTCACATTTTCTGTTGAGGATACTATAGTTAGAATAAATATTTCTGTTACCTACAATCGTTGTGTTGTTATATTTTTATATACTCAACAACCCTGGACGCCGCTGAGCTCTACCCCAGCACCCAGCGGAAACGTGTCGTTACAACAGAGATTATCTTTATTGATGTGTTTGATGTTCTTTTCGTGGAATTGTTTGTCACTATATATGAAGTTTTTGGCACTGTTAATTATTTGATGCTTCGGTTGTGTGGAATTAAAATTTATCATTCTGCCGGAAGCAGTCATCTGTTCATGCTGATGCAAAAGGTTTACAGGCCACCAACACACATCAATACCTTTTTGAATGAAACGATGTAAAAGAGTAATATATTTTTGTTGTGTTTTTAGGTATTATACAACTTATTCAAAATTGTTAACCAAAAAATGTCATGCTTGAAGCAGAGAAAATGCAATTACGCACAAAAAATCTAGAATTCAATATTGAAACTTATATGCCAGCTTAGGGCTACAAACTATTTGAAAAAAAGAGGTACATTTCAGTAAAGACAAATAAATATTATATCAAATTTTTAAATATTTGTAACACAATTTGGATTTAATATGTATTGAAATTTTATTTTAAATAGTAATTAGTTATTATTTTGAACTAATACAATTTAAACTTAACAATTTTGAACTTTATATTACATCAGTTAGTAATTGATTTAAATTTTGTTTTAAGTACTAATTAGTTGTTATATTGTATTAATACAATTTAAATTTTATTTTAAGCAATAGTTTTTATTTTGTATATAATTTTAACTTAATAATTATCAATGTTACAATAATATATTATTAATTAAGAATAAATAAAACAATTTGAAATTAACAAGTTATACAATTGAAACTTTTGTATATACAATAATGAGCTATAAATTTATGTTTATTTATAATAATGAGTTATAAATTTATTTTATACTTAACAATAACAGTTATTCCATATATTCAACGATGTCCTTTTATAAGGGATGAATCTTAAAGGAGAAATATATATTTATTAGTAATTAAAAAAGAGACAACATTTAAAATGTAAAATAAAAGTTATCCTGACGGCTGAAAAGATAAAAAACTGATAGTATAGAAAAGATAAGAAACTGAAAAGACAATTATGTCATTAGTACATAACGTATGGTATATACTTCACAAAATAAGCAGAATTCTCAAAAATGACTTAATTTTTACCCGTATCAGTTTTCGTTAACCCCTTGTTGTGAAGAGTAAAGCTATAGGTGTTTTTCAGAAATCAATGTGAGTGAAGAGATGAGCACACATTAAAAAAGGTAAACAAACTAATTGGAAATAAGACTTTGTTTTGATAAAATTTTATTTTGTGGATAAAATATTTCGTGTTATTAAAAAAGTTATGTGTTTTCGTGATAATTTGCATCTGCAAACATAATTTCATATATTTTTATCATTGTATTAACATCGTGTGTGGTGTGGAAAATGAGAAAATGAGAATTTTACAAATGGATAGTAGTAGTTGGTAGCAGAACACTGCTTTCACGAACTTTTTCCAATGCTATGTATATATTTTGTAGTCAGTATTGGAGGATTTGACTGCGTTTTGAAACACTGGTGCAAAGCCCCATTGATCCATAATAATTTAGAACTGAAAAATGAAAAAAGGATGTCTATATTCATGCATCTGCAGATCATACCATTGTTATGTGCACTTGGAATTACTGTTGGGTTGGTTTTCACAATTTCGATACAGACAAACATATGCACTTTTTACAATCACTATTTTGTATTAATGTTCGAAAACTTAATACAAAATTTACTCATGCACAAAACTATGAAGGGAAAATTATGAGTGCAAATACTGCTTGTCCTGAATCAACTCCAAGCACTATCTGCTACTCACAATTTTTCGGAAGATGCTTATATCTATCACACACTTACCTTTTCGGATTCTTCGGGAACCTATGGAGTTTCTGAACTTCTTGGCAACCCATAATACATTTGCGGCTCCTGAAATATAAGTTTTGTTTTATTTTTCTTTATAAATTTTACCATGATTATTACTTAGATTATTTCTAAAAATTTTTCAGCACAGGTTATATTTGAAGAAAAATGCCACTTAAAAAGCTAGGATTATACTCAATAAAATACACTTATCTTTATCACAGAATAGCAATCTTTATCACTTTGCTATTTTGAAACACAATAAAATCAAGCAAAGTTTAGAAAAAGGCGCAAATTTCTTAATTTTAATAAAAGTAAACGCCTTTTACTTGCAAAAATATTTTTTAACCCATACATTTTTGACGTTTAACCGGTGAATTGAAGAGAGATAGAATTATGAAAAGCAATATCATACTGTCCTTCACCAAATGAGGGGTTAAAAAGGTATTGCCATTAGAGATGCCATTCATGAAAATACGATCTGGCCGGATTGCCATGTCCTATCTGTATAACCTGTGATATACTTTGTCAGTGTACAAATTGTGACTGATGTATAGGTTTCCAGACTACCATTGAGGTACTATACTCAGTGCGTTGCCAGTTATTTTGAATGGTTGGCTCCCCAATAGGCCCATTTTATACATGCATATATCATTAGGGCCATCGCCGATATATGTCTACCTAAATTTTCTACACACTACAATATATAATACATCAACTAAATTGTTTAAAGCTACGAACTGTAGGTATGTAGACTACGAGCTGTGCTACGCACTATGTATGTCTACATGCATACATACATACTATTTATACAGTACGAAACTGTTTACATGATATTTTTTGATATTTTTACTCATGTGTTATACATATATATATATATATATATATAGCTTTTCAACTATTTCTTTATCCAGGACGAGACTGTTTACATACAATTGTTTTAGATATTTCAATCTAAAATTTTGTTTGATATTTTTACTCATGTGTTATACACATGTATATGTATATATATAGCTTTTCAACTATTTATTTATCCAGTACGAAACTGTTTACTGTACAATTGTTTTAGATATTTTAGTCTAAAATTTTGTTTAGCATAGGGCCTGTTCGTAACCGCAACACTGCGCTGCATGTTATGCGCATAACGTTCGTAAATGCAAAAATTGGCAACACTGCAAATGCCAAGTGTTTGAAAATGCAACAGTGAAGCATATTATGCGCAAACAAATACAAAAAACTTATAATAAAAATCACAGAAACTTTAGAAACTTTAACAAATGTTACCATATCATGAACTTATATGAGATTAATACCGTATTGAAAAGAAATTTTATTTTATATTTAAATTCTTGAACTAATTTGTTATCTAGTCAGTAAGGATGTAAAATCTATTGACTTATTAAATAAATAAAATATATATATATATATATATATATATATATATATATATACATATATATATATATATATATATATATATATATATATGTATATATATATATATATATATATATATATATATATATATGTAATATACATACTACATTGCTACATTAAGAAACTCAAATAACTTTTTTTCCAGTGTATGGAATACATTTTTCTTTTATTCATGTTAAAGCTCATTCAATTTTATTAAATATAGTTTAATCTGTTTTAAAAATAATGGCATTTAAATGCCCCCCCTGCTCGTTGATGCATGTGCGGCATCTTAGCAAAAAGTTGTTCATTACTGCTTGGAGAGTTGAGACAGGAATAGCCGCAATTGTTGCTCGAATGGATTGCTTTAGTTCATTCAAATTTGTTGGTTTTGCTTTGTAAACTTCCTGTTTGCAATAACCCCACAAGAAAAAGTCAGGTGCAGTAAGGTCAGGCGACCAAGGGTGGCCAACGGAATGTGGAGTTTCTGGATATCAGCTTATTGGGAAATTTTCGTTGCAATTCTGTCATAACAGGTTGGCTTATGTGAGGAGGTGCACCATCTTGCTGAAACCACACAGAGTTAAAAGGAATTCTCTTTCGGCGTAATTCTGGATAGAAAAACTCTCTCAACATGCTCAAGTAACGGTCTCCAGTAACCGTAACAGGGTGACCGTTTTCTTCGAAGAGGTAGGGCCCGACAATGCAGCGTGATGAAACTGCGCACCACTCTGTGACACGAAGTGGATGCAATTCCGTCTCATGAAGTGTGTGTGGGTTGGAAGCACTCCATATTCGACAATTTTGTTTATTTATGTTGCCGTTCAAATCGAAATGGGCCTCGTTAGACATGAAAAGAAAAGTTCAACATGTTTCCATCCTCTTCCACCATTTGAAGCATCTTCTGGCAAAATTCCAAGCGAATCGGCAAGTCTGCAGCGTTCAGTTTGTTGGCCATTTAAATTTTATATGGGAATAAGTCCAAATCTTTGTGCATAATTGACTGTAATGACGGTCTGCTTATACCCATTTTAGCAGGTAAGCTTCTTGTCGAAACTCTTGGATTGTGTTGTATCGCAGCAGCTACAGCAGAGATTATTTCCTCCGTTCGAACTGAAGGGTTTCGATGGTAAGGTCTTCTGTTGACTGTCCCATGCTCGGCAAAATTGTTTACAAGTCTTATTATGGTCCATCTGCTCGGAGGATTGCCGCCAAATGTGCGCCTATAATCTCTTTGAACCGAAACTACGGACTCCAGTGCGTGATAACGGCGGACAATCCAAATTCTTGTTTCGGTGTCCCAGTTATCCATTTTTGTCAAATCTAAGAATAAATCTGCAACATAAAAAAAAATGGACCACATTCATTAAATAGAAAAAAAGTTATTAAATTTTTTTTGGTAGCGGCTTTCATCAGCCACCCGGTATATATATACATATAGATATATACATATATATATATATATATATATATATATATATGTATATATATATATATGTATATATATATACATATATATATATATATATGTATATATATATATATATATATATATATATATATATAGATATATATATATATATATATATATATATATATGCATATATATATATATATATATATATATATATGTATATATACATATATATATATATATATATATATATATATATTATGTTTATGATAAAAATGGCTGATGGAATGAATGAGAGTATAGATTTTGTTTAGTTTTTTTTATTTACTTCTTTTCATTTAATATTTTTTTTGTATATTTAAGACACGAAAGTGAAGAAAAAATATGTCTACTACTATTCAGGACACGATTGGATATGGAGAAAGTTTATTAGAAGAAAAAATAAAAAGAAATAAAATTACAACAATAACATCAGCAACAGCAGTGGCAGCGCAAAATAATCATATTGTGCAGAGTTGTGATGCATTTACGAACTGGCTCATACTTTACAAGTACTAAAAGAATTGTTGTACAGTTCTTTTATACATAATCCACAAACTACATATTTACAAGATTTGCATTTACTTTTCGACAGTTTAGTATTTCCGCAATGGCAACAAAATTCTGAACTGTCATCAGCGTTCTGAATCAAAATTGATTTTAAGCGATTTCTGAAGATGTCAAGGTGAGGTACACTTAATAAGGATTTTCCATTTAAGTAATATAATGAAAACATTATAACATACACTACACAGCTCACACCATCTGGCTGTTAAGTTCTTTTATTTCTAAAAATTTCCAAGTATTATGTTTGGGAAAGTGTGATCGAAAACTGTCATAATGTTCCCGTCCAGCAAATTTTGGAAAAGAATCAATAAAAACAAATTCGCGAGACATAAAATTTTAAATGCAAACATTAAAATGAGCACTACTCAAAATTGGTATAATTATAAAGTTGGGCTTATATGATAACAGCTTATTTACTTTTGCAAAACAAATTTTATCGATTTGGCATGGTAAGCATTCGATTTGGCATGGAAAGTATTTTTGAAATTTTCTTTGATAATCGATAGAAGTGAACGGTCCAATACGAAATTGGTTAATTGTCTTCCAGTCGCACAGTGGGTTAGAATAGCATGTTTTCTTGGATCAAATCAGGGAAGCTATGTTTGGATAATTTTTCTTTATTTTTCAGTTAATACCATTAAAATTAGTAAAAAAAAATTTTTTCTAAGTATATTTGAGTATAATTTTATTAAATAATGCCAAATATCAGTGTAGGTATATAGTGCAAGGAGTACATATTAGAACTTAAATATTACATTTTATACATCTTAAAGTTAATCATCAACATCATCATCATCATCATTATAATCGTCGTTATCATCATCATCATCGTTATCATCATCATCGTTATCATCATCATCGTTATCATCATCATCATTATCATCATCATCATTAGCAGCATCAGCAAGTTCAACATCACTGCTCTTGTTCGGAGCTGCAGGTACAATTAAATCAATTGCCTCCTCTGGCAAGCTCTGAACCTTCTTTGTAGGCAATTTTTGCATGCTTGAAATAATTGGGTCAGAGGTTATCAAAAACATATTAAAAATGTCTTGGTTTGATTTTTCGCGACTGCACTTTCGTGAATGAAACTCCCTATATTTTTTAAAATCTTTATTTCGAGCTTCTTGCGCCTCTTCTGATAACTGCCTAATAGGTAAAATGGCATTTGACACAATTTCGGGTCCGTGTATAAAATACTTGTGCAAAGTGGGAGGCATATTGTACCAAGGATACGTTTCAACAAAAAGTCGTCCTGTATTGTGTGCATATATTTTAAATTTTTCATTATTAATTTCATGCCCACTGGATACAGCAATAAGCAACACGTGCATTTTTTTTTATTAAATTAACATATATTTTTGTTATTTCGGCAGATTTTTCAGCGTTTTGAAAAAAACGTTTTGCTGTATTCCCATCATTCGTGTTTCCAAAACCAGGTTTGGGTTGGTCAACTATTAATCCCATATTCTCTTTAAATTTTTTCTGAATTTCTTTTTTTGTTTCAGCTACTGTTCTTTTTTCAGAATCAGTCCTAGCCTGCCACTTTTGTAAAGGTATTTTATATGCCACGTGCAAAAGACATTCGAAAAATCTAATCCAGCCATGAAGAATGGAAAGGCCAAATCTTAAATTGTCTACATGCACAGGTCTTTGGATCATGGCTTCTATATTATTCAAATCCTTACTTGTAGCGCCACATAAGTATCACTTTTGTGTTGATGTGGTTTCTGTTAAGGCATTGCAAACTTTTCCATCTACCATTGCCAAAGTTAATTTGTGGAAAACATGTACAACTTTCTCACCAATCGTGACAGTTGAGCAGGTTAAATTCTGTATTTCCTCTTCAACTCTTTTTTGTTCACTAATTGACACATATGCGGCTTCTTTGGTAAATTACATTTTCAAGGGTCTGCAAAATCTAGTTGAAGACGACCGTGGATTTTGCCAAATTACCTTCTCCTCAAACATAAGCCTAAGTGGTACAATTGTGGTTAAGAAAACTTATGAATCACTAGCATCAGATCCATGAAAGGCTTGTTTGTATGAGCTATGGCTGGAGCTTCCATCAAAGCCCCATTTTGAATATAATACTACATTCGAGTTCGTAATGCCTAATGAGTCAATAACAGTTTCTTGAAGTTCTATTAGTCGCTCCGCTGTGTGATTAAGAAGACCTTGTAAAGTTACTTCAACGGAGGTCTCGCTTATTTTAAAGCTGGTCGATTCTGGGTAAGTTTTTTGTTTTTCAGTTTGAATATTGTTGTAGGAGGGAAATATTTGAGGAGCAGCTTGTCTAACAACATTGTATTGATTTCGTGTTAGTTTAGCTTCTACAAAAACAGCCAAAGCTTTTGTATTCGATATTTTCAAGGTGGGAAGTGGTTGTTTCAACTTTTTTTTTAAATTTATGCCCTTGCAACACTTTTCATATATGGCTCGCAACACTTTTGATTCCTCGACATAACCTCCGCTTTGTAATTTAACCTGTGAAGCATAAAGTAACTCTGGCAATGATATGGTGTCTCTTAAAATCTTTGTTTTTTTATATTTACTCCAACCACTGGACTCGGTAAAACTAATTTCTTTTCGACCACGTTTTGCAGTCGGGGCAAGAGTAAAACCAATAGAGGATTCCAATCAGATTTTATTTTGAGCAATAAACCTCATTTCCATTCTATGCGCTCTAGTCCACCTAGATTTAAATTCATAAAAGAAAACATCCATTCTTTTATTAAAATCACACATATTATCCTCAGAGCAGTTGGTGCGTTTTTTGATTTCTTCAGCTAAAAATTTCATCTTGTCATTCATTGTTTGAGCGCTTGAATTCATCATAATATCAAATAAGCTTCGACGAGTATAAAAAAAACCTTCGAACTTGTTTCTATAAAAAACAAAAAATAGTTCTAATACAAAAAAAAAACCTTTCAAAAATCCCTTTTACCCGATTACTTAAAACTGTACAACACGATCACTGTTTGTCAAAAAAAAGAATATTATTAAAATAAACAAAAACAAAATATTATTGAAACAAAGAATATTATTAAAAGAAACAAAAATAACATCATTAATATACTGAAAAGAAGAGCACAAATAAATGGAAAAAAGTAACATGAAAAACAACAAAACACAATACACAAACACAGCAGCAGTCGCGAGATCAATGTGATTTTTAGCTAATTTGACTGCTGCAACACTTGCATTAAACAATGCATAGCTTCTAAAAGGCACAAAAAGGCAGCGTAAAATTTTGCAATATAATAGAGATTTATGTCTTCTTTAATATAAACTAAAAATTATGGCACGAATATGAGCGAATAATAACTATTTATCCATTTAAACTATAAAAATGCTAATTTTTTTTTTGGCATTTCCAATATAAATAACTAAATCTAAAACACTTCCACACACAATTTGACACACAAATGTTAACGAAGTATTTGCAAAATAACCTGAACTTGATGGTTCCATTGAAAAATTGTTAACTTTTGCAATATTTTTTAAAATAAATAAAATTTTCAACGGGAAAGTTTTCACTTTTTTTCAGCCTTTTTTGCACAAAAATTTCTATAAAGTTTGACTTTGAAGTTTCACTACAAAAAACACCAGAGCACTTTTGACATTTATTTTAACGACAAGTGATGTAGAATTTTATATACTCTAACCGGGTACAAAAAATTTTGACAATACTTAAAATTTTTTTTTAAATTAATCCAAGAAAACAGGCTATTCTAACCCTCTGTGAGTCGTTAGGGATTTCCAGTCTTGTATATCTAAAATATTCCAGAATCCGATATCTGACAACTTAAGAGTTGGATACATAACTTTAAATAAATTGTTATACCTTAAGAGCATGTATTTTTCAACACTATGGGGCTTACCTTTTGATACGTTCGTCTCTTTGTGCCCAAAGTATGTTTGGAGTATCATCATCAAGTTTAATGACGTCTTGCACACATTCAGACACAGACACAAATTTCTATGGTTTTTTCGCATTAATAAGCTGTTAGGATTTTTGTTTCTTTACATTTTTCTCATGCTCTAATATTCTATTAAATCGTAATCATGTTCTTTCGATATTTGCAATAAATTAACGTTTTTATTTATCTTATGACGCAATTCTTCATCATTTGTTTGTGAATCAAACATTTGATATTTGTATCGGAGTTCTTTTAAAGAGCTCATACTGTCTTTTCTATCAATTTTTATAAAATCCCCTTGTCTAACTAATCGATTGTTAAGTGGAATATGTTTCTGCAAATAAAAATTAAATTCTACTGGAGCATTACTTAAATGATCGCCTGAAAGATCAACTAGGATGCCCATAATGCTTGTCCACATAGGAACAAATGGGCAATACTTTTTAATGATAAACATACAAATGTCGTTTTCACTAAAATTAGCACTCACGCTACTATATATATTTTCAAATAATATTTTAAATGGACTACGAGAAGCAACTGATTCCAAGTTATTTACTGGATCTTCATCAAATACGTTTAAGTTTTCCAAATCATTCTCATTTACGTCCATTATGTTTTTCTTCAAAACTGCAAGACAATTTTTAAATTCATAATTCTTTTGTGGACTCAAGAGAACAGTAAAAATATTCTTAAACCAGAATTTACATTCATCGATCGTTTTCAAATCAAAAGCTAGCGTTAAGGCATTTTTTAATAAATGTCTTAGTGCATTTGTTTTACCAATCTTGCTATTTAAATGCTTACATATAATATGAACGTAGTGGACCTTGCACCTTTGAACTATAATTTTAGGTCTGGAAATATCAGGGTGTTTAATATAATTAAAGCAATTATTTAGACACTCAGAAACATTTTGATCACTGCAAGATCTCAAAATGCCTCCTAATAGGGCATAGCTTACATCTATGCATACTCTTTGGAAAAATGGCCACTTATATTTATGCTCTTTGCAATAGAGCTCCAGTTTCTCAAATATTAAATACATATCATTTATAGTGTGTCCTGATAATATACCAGTCACAATTGGAATAATCATTTTATACTTTTTAATTCTAACAACAATTTTATATATTATAATTCTTTTCTTTGCGCACTCAAATTGACGGACACTTTGACCAGTTGCGTCAAAATGAATTGTGTGATTTGCGTCTTTAAAAATTTCTGAATTTTTATTAAACGTCTCGAAAGTTTTATCTGCCCAGAAATGTATGACTAATGGTGATCCTACATAATGGATATAACCAGCATAGCATCCACGCTGCATTTTGTAAACATCAATAAAAGCGTATGGGTCAAAAAAACTATCAAAATTTTGTTTCGACTTGCATTTGCGTAAGGTGTTTAAATTTTGAATTTTTGGGAATTTCTACATTGTGCTATTTCATCAGCAGCTTCAAGAATTTGTTCTTTTCTATATATTTAGGCAGTCTTATTTTTGAAAGATTTTTTTACAATAGCGCGTGTAACGCCACGAATTTGAGCAACTCGTTTTTGTCCCTTTCCGTGAAATACTTCTCCCTTCTATAAACGACAACTGCATCATCTAAAGACACCTTAAAACGATATTTGCAACAGTCTGGGAATGTACAGTAGATAACAAACCAGATTCATTGTTTATCTTCAAGTATTCCTGTCTGATTACATCTATAATAATTTTATTCTTTTTTAATTTAAGTTTTTCATTATCCTTTGACTCGAAAATCAAATTGGGATTAACTTTGAAAGAACTATCGGAAACTTTAGCTTTAAAACGGCGTGTTGGTCTTAAAGCTGCCCCCGGCGTGCGAATGGCCTGTTTCTTTTAAGAAGTGCTTTAACACTCCTAATATTAATTAAGTGGTTCTTTATTTAAATTTATTGTTGAATTTCTTTGTTCTACCTCATTTTTCATTTCTTCATAAAAGGACATTAGAAATAATAAATTTGTTATAATTAATTGAAATGATATTAAATGCGTTTTATTTAATCGAATTTGGTTAGGTCAGGATTGTTAGCAAACCCATCAGCGGTGACACCATACCCATCAAGGGTGATTGATCAGCACTGAAACCATATCAGTCATTAGTGAAACATTTATATAGAAGAGTAACATTATAGTAAGTAGTTAGAATATATATTCTACAGGCGATTATATAAACAAGTTAGAGAGGGATGCAAGATCACACGTGTACAAAAGTTTCAGTCAGTTTTTTCATTTGGCCTTAATAATATGATAGGAGCTTTGTTCTACGTGTGACCGAAACTTGGTCAGCAGTGCCAGTCATATGACCGGCACTGTTGTTGTAGGGGAATATCTTGATAACTTGGGGGTTACACGATCAAGTTTTGCCTTTAAATTTTTAATACACTCACACTTTTTTACCAATACACTCACACTTTTAAAAATTGAAACGAGCTTGCTTCCAATTTCTCTTTCCAGCTGAGTGTTTCAATATGCGTTCAAGAAAACAGCTGATTACAATTCTTTAGTAGTATTTTTCTTGTTAATATTGCCGCCATAAGTTTTTGTTTAGCCTTTATGTACATATTCTGCCACATTTTTAACATTTAAGTGCAATATTATAAATAAATAATAGAGTGATATATGTTTGTGAATAAAAATACTATATATATTTATGTGTTGCGGTTCATAGAGCTGTACTTAAGTCATGATATCCTATAGAACATGAATCTCTCATAATAAAGGCGAAACAATTTAAAAGTATGAATCTATTGTTTTCTTGGTGATGCCATCTTGAAACTAAATTGCTTAAAAGTTGCGTGCAGCCTACGTCACAGTTGTCAATTTAAATGATTTTTGACGAGCAGTACGTGTGAAAAACTTGATCGTGTGGCTGCAAAGTAAATTCAAAAATATGGCATTTTATTTTCTTCACAGAGATTACTAATTCATTTTATACCTGATAATTGTACCATGATACAGATCAAAGCGCATTAATAAAGGTGACCTTATCGCAATTCGCTTTATTTCAAAAACAATTGTCAAAAAATATTATAAATGTGATTTGCTTAACAATTATAATTGTTTGAAAATGAAAATATATATAATGTTAATTTGAGAATCATATAGTACACAGTCATATATTACTCAACCAAACATTAAATTGTTCAACATAAAATTTTAGATTGCTTGCAAAAATAATTATAAATGACATATTAGTAAATTTTGAAAGATTGGTTTCTTACGGCTGAAGGCGAATCAAACAGATGAGAATCATCTGTGCTAATATGGTTAACTGTATTAATTCGCCTTGGATACATGAATTCAAGGCAGATTAAATCTGCCTTACATGAATTTTCCTACTCAAGGCGAAATACAATTGAACTCTGTTTGTTACCTAATATATGGTGGCCATATTTCGCATGTTTTACTAATGTTCTCTTAGTTTTGTCAGCGGCCAAAGTTCACAAATACGCAAGCATTAATATCAATCTGAAAAGTGCTAATCCATCCTTTTACTGAATCAAACTTTTGCCACATAATATAAAAATGGATGTCTCAGGAAATAATCGGTATGAGTTATTATATATGGATGATGACTCTATAAGCACATCGAAGCAGGGCGAATCTGAAGTTTCTAAAAAGAATTGTTCAAACGCTATAGGGAAAAAACCGGCTCCAATTATTGCAAAGAAAAATATGAATGTTGAGAAGGAAAACACATCAGGTGCCCTCAATAAAAATATTGTCGGAAGCAAAAAATTATCCGCGTACCAAGGGAAGCCCAAGACTAGCGGTCAACCCGGAACGTCTTTGACTAAAAATCGTATATTAGTGGGAGAGTCTCGTCAAGTTGCTTTTAAATCGCAAAATGGTGAACGACGTGAGCAACGAAATTTAAGAGACGGGGGCGAATTAATTAATGAGCAGCGTGATCAACGTGTATTTAGAGATCGTGATAATAGAGGGTCCCCTCGTAACCGGGATGTATATATTCGTGGTAAACGTGAATTTGATCGTCAATCAGGTTCTGACAAGACAGGCAAGTAAAATTAATATGTTAGTGAAAAAGGATTTGAATGCTTTTTATTTTTATTCATATTTGAATGGTTTTTATTTTTATTCATTCTCGTGTGAAATCTGCTTTACCGCCGAACATCCGATTCCTTCCATGGGGTGAAAGGATATTGAAAAATAAAATAAAAAAATTAGATATATTGGTATCATTTAAAATATCTTTTGGGATATAAAACTATTGTTTGAAATTTCTTACAGCGAAGAATACAGACTTTTTGTACTGTGTCAAGCAAATATTGTGTGCTATAGGGAACTTTTGCTATATTCCTATACTTATATCGTGTGATATTGCCTAGCTGTTGGCTGAAGTAGGTCGCGATTTCAATTCCATATTTCAGTCATGAATATGTTGTCGAATTTTCCTAATATGCATTTGTGCAGGATTGTGTTAATTGTTGTCGGCTTTTCTTAATGACGAAGACGTAGCACTGGTCGCTGATCATTAACGACAGCGATTAACAACGTAATGTGCTAAAAAAGCAGAATACAGCACCCGTCATCGTCGGGATCTTCAGAAAAATTTCATCCGCAATGCACTGCATATGTAAGGTTTGTCCCCTGACTACTGATCCTACTCATAAAAAAAATATTTGCGAGATTTTTCCTTGAACTAGTTTTATTCAGATCAGGGGCCAATATATTCATCGATGTTTAAATTTTTGGAGCGCACGCTCAACCTATTTCCACCCGCGAAACAAATTTTATTTTCTTTTGTTAGTTTGCAAATTCGAAATCTATCATACATATGTATACAATATAAATATTAAATAAAATTCTTTTAACATTTTATGGAATGCTGTATTCAAATATATTTATTTATTTTTGATGGTATGCCCCAAAACACTTTGGATGGTAATGCACATGCACTTTCGACGTCTAGGTTTTCCGTCTTTCTGTTCAACAGGAATATGTTCACAATAAATTCTTGACATGTTTCGAGATAAAAACTTGCAGAATTTTCCAATATTTCCTGCGATAACAAAATCTCTTTGGCTATATTAACTCGGAACATTTTTGTGGCATGAGTTTTTCGTTTTGCTTTTAAAACAAAGCAATGTAGCTTCCTCGCATTCACAACAAATGAACTCAACCAAAATAAAAAATGGGCAATAACACTTTTTAGATCGGATATTTATTCTATAATTTTGAACTGCATTGTCATGGAAATCAACTTTATTATAATTTTCCCTCCTTTTTTCTGCCATCTTTTGATGGAGTCCATTGGTTAAATTTGGTCAAAATTAGATTCTGTCTGGTGGAATTATACAAACTGTTAACATCATCTTCGTCTTCTATTAAAGACGAAAATAATCCTTCCCAATTAAAATTATTAAAGTCATATTCTATATACAGTGCAACTTCGACAATCCAGACACATAGTGTTAGGCTCGGCCGGATTAATGAGTTGTCCGAACTATAGTAGGTGAAAATAATGAAATAGTCGGAGTAAATTAAATATGTACATATGTACATGCATTGTACTATGATTTATCAAAAAACATTAAATTATTATATTAAATTATTAAATTGATGTAAGTGAATTAAATACATATGTACATTTGTACACATGTGCATACATACTATAATTTATTAAAAAACGAAGTTATTTCCTGCTGACTAACTTTGTTGAGGTGGTTGGCTTGTGCTTTTTGCTCTAGTCTTAAAAAATAGAATATCCTGCATATCTAAATTATTCTCCTCAGCCCACTGAACGCAAAATGAAAAGGATTTCTTTGCATCTGCATTAGAGATCTTTGTTTTCTCTTCCATTACTACCAACTCATCTTCAGAGTAAGCAGCACTGACGATTCATTTCGTTTAGCCTGTTGTATTATTTCTTTATCGGAAAAATCATATGAAAATTCATTTGCCCCGGTTGCCCAATCATTGATATCTTCTTCAGTTATTTCATTACTGGAACTCATAGCTCTAATCATATTTCGGATGGATTTCATGTCATCATAGATGTCATCAGACTGCAGTTCATGAAGCAGAACCTGAAATGGTATCATATCTTCATCATCCCAGTACGATGCAGTCCTTGGCCACAATGCAGACCAGGTTTTCTGAATATTTTTTTTACTAATGCTTTGCCATGCTAAGTCTAAGAAATAAACAGCATTTTTTAAGTTATACAACTTTGAAACATTAACCACGTCTAAATCATCATCATCATCAATTTATGATAAAATATGTTGCAGTAATTGCTTTCTGTAAGTAACCTTTACGTTTTGTATTAAATTTTGATCCATAGGCTGTAAGATTGCCGTACAATTTGGTGGTAAAAAAAGAACTTTGAATTTTATAACCTTTAAAGGCTCTTGGATTGGCAGATTTGCCAATAACCAAAAGAGGCAATTTATGTGTTGCCGCTGCATTTGAGCATGGCATAAATGTCACACGGTCTTTGGAAATTTTTCTCCCTGGGGCTGACTTTTCACTTGAATGTGTCCACCCATGTGTTACCAGGCAAAACTCTCATGAAAGCTGCAGATTCGTCTGCATTATAAACTTGCTCTTCACTCAAATCCATCTCAGCAACAATGTCAACAACCTTTTTTTAAAAGGCTCTACGACGCTTTCATCGCTGTACACTTTTTCACCACAAATTTTTTAAATAACAAATACCATGTCGTAACTTAAATTTATCTAACCAGCCTGAGCTCGCTCAAAAATCGTCTTTCCCCGTCATCTTTACATAAATAAATTTGTCGTTCGATTTAAAATTTCTGAGGAAATCGGGATA
>OY776277.1:77353375-77355875 GCA_963675445.1 Linnaemya vulpina | reverse complement strand
GTAGCACTATTTTAGAGTCGGTCCAAAACCAGACTGAAGAAACAAAGTTTTGCATTTTTGATTTTATTTTATTCCATGTTTTGTTCAGCAATACAGCAGCACATAATTCAAGACGTGGTAGAGATTGCGCCTTTATTGGAGCCACCTTTGATTTCGCAATTAATAAAGTTGTTCTATAGTCGCCCATGCTGCTAACACGAAAGTACATACAACAGCCGTATGCGCGTTGGGACGCATCGGCAAAACCATGTATTTCACCGCGTACTTCTAGGGATGTGTGCACATACCGAGGAATTTCGATAGTTTCAATATAGGAAAAATCGTCTCTTATGCTGAACCACAACGATTGCAAGTTGTCTATTACGTCATTACAGTCGAAATTTTGTAACCATATTTGCTGAAGTAAAATTTTGCAACGCACAATAATCGGGCTTAAAATTCCGAGAAGGTCATAAATCTTTGAAACGACTGATAAAACAGATCTTTTAGTTGGATTCACTACATCTGTCAGCTCGAAACGATAGCAAAATAAATCTTGTTTTGGTTTCCAAGACATTCCTAACGTTTTTGTCACTTCATCTTTTGTACCTTTAAGACCCACTTCAGTTTCACTATTTGTTGAAATTTCAGCATGATTGCTGCTCCATTTTGCTAACTCAAGCCCATGTAATTTAAGTATATGATTCAGCTCTGACTTTTTTTTTTTAGTAATATTTGGACGTCATTTTCTCCAGTTAAAATATCGTCTACATAGATATCTTCTCGTAAAGTTTTAGACCCAAGAGGAAACGATGAGCAATATATATCAGCAATGAAAAACAAACTACGAATTGCTAAAAATGGGGCAGACGACAGACCATATGACACGGTGTTGAGTTGGAACACATTTAAAGGATCTTCCCTATTTTTTCTCGATAAAATCAGCTGGTATTTTCTATCACGTTCATCGATTTCAAACTGCCGATACATTTTTGAAACATCAGCCGTGAGAGCGAATTTATTTAGTCGAAACGAAAATAGGGTGGTTATAAGATCCTGCTGAATAGTGGGATCAACCATCAAAATATCATTCAAAGATTTATTTGATGAGCTACGGGCGGAGCCATCAAAAACGACACGGAGTTTTGTCGTAGTGCTCTGAAGCACACAATGATGTGGAATTACAAAGTGGAATATGGAATATGGAAGAGTGACATATGACCAAGTGATAAATACTCGTCCATGAACTGAACGTACATATTTTTTAGAGCTAAATTGCGTTCCAACCGCTTTTATATTGATAAAAAGCGCTTTCGAGCAAGTTCAAACGAATTACCAAGTTCTGGCGAGGTTTTGAATGGCAACCGAACTACAATTTTACCATTGTTTTTAACGAAGAAATTTTCTATAAAATGCCTTTCACATGCTTCTTCTTCTTCGGTGAATTTACAAGATGGTTTTACGAATTCTTCAACTTCCCAAAACTTTTTCAGGCTTAAGTCTAGGGAGTCTTCAGCTGTTGCACTGCATAAATTACATGTTAAAGGAGTTGAAGTAGGTTCAGACTTAAAACTTCCACCCACTATCCACCCAAACACAGTGTTCTTCACCATAGGCTTGCCATTCCCTAATGAGATTTGACCATCAATCAGCAGACTCAAAAAGATTTCTGTGCTGATGAGCAAATCAATGCGTTGCGGTTTATAAAACAATGGATCGGCAAGCTGCAAAGTTTTTAAAGTATCCCATTGCGAAGTTTCAATATACTCGCCAGGCTTTCTTAAACGCTCTAGTTATGAATGAAGCTGAATTGTTATTACTTTCTGTATTTTCGATTTTTATAGTTGCAGAATCTGTAGGTTGATTTATGACGATCGATTTGTTAGCCGATAGAGCAGCGTTTTCTACCCGATTGTAGATATGTAGCAAAGTATGGTGTGCTGATTTGCATACTCTGCATCGAAATTTTGATGGGCATTTTGAAACTATGTGTCCTTGGTTAAGGCAATTAATACAATACCCATTACGCTTTACGAAATTAAAGCGTTCTTGAACGAGAAGATTTTTGAATGACGAACAATTTGCCATATTATGCTCTGGTGAGCTACAATAACAGCAATTCGAGCTTGATTGAACGAATGTATGTGGCGAACGATTAAAATTTGTTTTTGGCTTAGCACCCTTCGATTTATCAAGAGCTTCTACCTTATTTGCATTACTTTGCAAAAACTGGCTACGATTGCTCAAGAGGTCATAAAATGTATCCAACGAGGGCAATGACTTAAAATCTTGTTTTTCATCGTAATTGAATTTCGTATCAGAATCTAATTTTGATAGGACGATATGAATAAGGACACCATTGAGCACTTCTATTTCGGTGCCAATTGACAACAATGAGCCTTTTATAGCTGAAACGGTGTCTATGATTTTTCGTAAAGATTCACTATCAGCCTTTAACATGTTAGGAACATTAAATAAGGCACTAAGAATATAAGCACTTTTTTGTCATACCTTTCTTTTA
>OY776277.1:77345875-77348375 GCA_963675445.1 Linnaemya vulpina | reverse complement strand
TTGTTATGCTTTGTGTCCCTTCTATGCTCAATGCTGAAGTCGTAGCTCTGCAGGCGCTCAGTCCACCTTGCCAGTTGCCCTTCAGGATTTTTAAACTGCAAATAGCCATCTCAGTGCAGAATGATCGGTCCTTAATGTAAAGTGTTGACCATACAGGTACTTATGGTAATGTTTAATGCATTCCAATACCGCCAGAAGCTCACGTCGTGTCACACAGTAGTTCCTCTCAGGTTTTGAAAGTACACGGCTATAGTACCCTGTGACCTTCTCAGTGCCATTTACTACTTGGGATAGCACACCCCCTATGCCATAACCGCTCGCATCAGTATCCAGCACAAATTTTTCTCCAGCTATGGGATACGCTAGCACTGGTGACGTACATAATAATTCTTTGAGTTTCTGGAATGCATTTTCCTGTGGCTCGCCCCAATGGTATGGTCTCGACTCCTTTGTCAGCTCATGCAGGCTTGCAGCTACACTGGCAAAATTCGGCACAAAACGTCTGTAGTATGTACAAAGGCCCAAAAAGCTGCGCAATTCATGAAGATTTTTAGGTTGATGTCAGTCCCTTACTGCTTTTATTTTATCTTCATCTGTTGAGATTCCGTCTGCTGTAACACGATGCCCCAAATACTTTACTTCTTTCTGGAACAATGCACATTTCTTCAAGCTGAGTTTCAATCCAGCTGATGATATCCGTTGAAGAACTTCTGCCATGTTTTTGAGGTGTTCATCAAAAGTGTTCTTCATCACGATTATGTCATCTTGATATACCAAGCATGCCTTCCAGTGAAGTCCTATCAGTACCTTCTCCATTAGGCGTTCAAATGTGGCCGGAGCATTGCAGAGACCAAATGGCATGACTTTGAACTGCCATAATCCGCTACCTTGTCTTTCTCTGCAATCTCCACTTGCCAATATCCATCCGCTTTGCAAGTCCAGCGTAGAGAACCATTTGGTACCAGCTAGCGGGTCCAAAGTGTCATCGATTCTGGGGAGCGGATAACTGTCCTTCTTGGTTATATCATTGAGCTTCCTGTAGTCTACGCAGAATCTAGTACTTCCATCTTTCTTTTTAACTAAGACTACAGGCGAACTCCAAGGACCAGAAGATGGCTCAATTACGCCATCACGCTCCATTTCACTTACAAGCTCTTTTACTTTATCTCTCTTTGCTAGGGGTACGCTTCTGGTGGCTGTTTAATCGGCCTAGCTTCGCCTGTGTTAATTTCATGTTTAACCAATGCAGTTCTACCCTGGCTTTGACTTCCCATGGCGAAGATACTGGCATGCCTTTTTAGTAACTGTTTGGCTTTATTTCTATCTATCGCTGATAGACCTGCTACGCATTTCACTACGTATTCCTCAAATTGTTCACGTTCTTTTGCGGACAAATTAGTAGGCTCTATCTTCTTCTTGAAGTTTATTATTGCCTCTTCTGGAGTACACTGGCCAACATCGGAATTTTCTTTGATGACTTTTTCATGGTCTGACAAGTTAAGCACTCTTATAGGGACTATTCCTCCTTTACTAGTTTTCACTAGAGCTTTCGCTGTTATAAGCTCTCTTTTAGATCTGCTAGTTCTACAACCCGCAACCGATTGTCCTCACAATCTCCCTTCATCCGCGCCCATATGACTGTTTCAGACTCCGGCGGTAACGTCTGACTCTCAATAGCAAATACTCTTGTAACTTGCGGTTTGCTGTCATATCCAACATCAAGGGGTATTTCCACATTACATTAACATCACATTAGATTAATGCCATGGTTAATCATAAAATCGGCTCCAATAATAACCTCATCGACAATATCGGCAACAATAAACACATATCTCACGTTGATGTTGGCTATAGTCACCTTCACTTCAATCTTACCATAGACAGTGGCAGGCTCTCCAGTAGCTGCACGTAGCCGTATATTGCTTAACCGCTCGCATTTCCCCTTTACTATATCGGGCCTTATTATTGACTGCGATGCCCCTGTGTCTATGGTGAGTACGTGCTTTTCCCCGTTGATGTGTCCGGACGCAGTGAGGTTGCTATTTTTCTGCTGCATCACTGATATGGAGATTGTGGAGCCCTCGTTTGTGAGAGCTAGCTCTTGCCCCTCAGTGCTAGCTCGTTTTAGTTTAACGGGTACTCTTGTGATGTTGTTTGGTTCACCCGTTTGCTGTTTCTTGGTGGCGAAACAGATCTACCTCTCTTCCTTGGTGTTTTGCAGCTGCGCTTTCCGCGGTTAAAGCACTTAGGCTTTTCTTTGATAGCATTTTCTGCCAGCAGTTGTCGCATTGCCTTCTTAACGCTAGGAACTAGGTTGTTATCCTCCTCAGACAAAACCTCTACATTCCGCACTTTACATATCTGTGGCTTGAAAACCATCCTTGCAGTCTCTTGAGCCAGCGCAAATGAAACAGTTTCAGCGAAAGTGGATTTCTGCGTAGCGCACACCGCCAGTTTAACATCAGAGTCGCGAATGCCGTTAGCGAAAGCCTCAGTTTTA
>OY776277.1:77250875-77340875 GCA_963675445.1 Linnaemya vulpina | reverse complement strand
ATTTAAATATATATATGTATATAATTATATATTTATATATATATATATATATATATATATATATAAATATATATTTATGTATATATTTATGTTTATATTTATGTATATATATATATATATATATATATATAAATATATATTTATGTATATATTTATGTTTATATTTATGTATATATATATGTATATATATATATATTTATTTATATTTATGTATATATTTATGTATATATATTTGTGTACATATATATTTATGTATATATTTATGTTTATATTTATGTATATATTGGCTAAGTATACCAATAAAACGTAAGAAATCTGAATCTCCAAAAATATACCAAAAGAAACGGTCGTATTTCAATGACGGACCAAGCACTTCTAATAATAAATATGCAGCTCTTAGTATTGATGATGATGAAAATGAAATCAACGAAAATGAATCCAACGAAAACACACCATCAAAACCTCCACCTATCTATGTATATATATATATATATATATATATATATATATATATATAATGTAGAAAATATTAGCTAATTATTGTTGTGTATTTTCAGTGTAATTTCAGTTAATGATTTTAGTTATAAGTCATTAAGAGAAGGTCAAGTACGTTTAATGATAAATACAGTAGATCACTACCGTAAAGCTGTTAAATATTTAGAAGTGTCAAAAATTTACTATATTAATATTTGTATAGGCTAATTGTTCTAACTTAGTTAAAATCTCAGAAAGACATGATGATAAATATTCCTAGGCACAAAGGAAGTCAACAAGTGTCAAAAATTTATTTCCATACTTACCAATTGAAACAGGAAAAATCATATGGAGTTGTAATAAAAGGTCTTCACTACACAACTCCTATTGTAGACATAAAAGCAGAACTTATAACGCTAGGTCATCAAGTCAGGGAGATAATAAATGCCAAAAGTGGCGTTATTAAAGAACCTTAATCTATGTTCTTTGTTGATTTGGACCCCAGTCCAAACAACAAAGAATTTTACAATATAAAACAAATCAATAATGCTTTGGTTAAAATCGAGCCGCCATTCAATACCAATGATTTGGTACAAAGCCACCGGTGTCAAGAATTTGGCCATACGAAGACATACTGCAAAAAACCCTATAAATGTGTTAAATGCGCTATGGATCACGCTACTTCTCTTTGCTCAAAGCCTCTGGAAACGCCGCCGCTTTGTGTTCACTGTCTAAATAACCATACAGCCAATTATAAAGGATGTAAAGTGTATCAAGATCTTGTCTCGAAAAGGCCTTTAAGACAAATTAATCCCTTGACAACTAAAAAACCAAATAACTTTAACTTAAACATGGCAGATTATCCCAATATTAAAGGTAATTCAAATAATTATAATCAACATAATAATGGTTTCAATATGTCATACTCGGAAGCTGTTAAATGCCAAAACCCCAATTTTTCACCGCGATTGGAAAATTTAGAAAAAATTATGGAGAATCTCATGAATATGATAACAATGATATTGACAAAATTATGCAAATAAATTTTAGAATAGGAATAGGAATGCCAACGGGCTTTCTAATCATAAAAATGAAACCGAAATTTTTCTCAAACACAATAACATAGACATATTCTTAATATCGGAGACCCACTTTAATAGCAAAACTTATTTTAAAATACCCGGTTTTGATACAGTAAATGTTTTTCACCCTGATGACAGGGCCCATGGTGGGGCAGCTGTTTTAGTGAAATCCACTATAAAATACGAAACATTAGATGCGGTTGAAGAACCATATATACAAGCAGCGTGAAATGTGAAAATGTTTTCCTTAATATATTTTCTGTTTATTTTCCACCAAGGCATTGCGTTAAAAGTCTGCAATATGAACACTTTTTCGTTCGGTAGGATCAAAATTCATTGTAGGAGGAGATTTCAATGCTAAGCACCCATACTGGGGCTCACGATTAGCAAACCCAAAAGGAAAAGATTTTTATAAGTGTATTTTAAAAAATAATTATAGTCCAATTTCAACAGGAACACCTACATCTGGCCAAGTGATCCAACCAAAATTCCAGACCTTTTAGATTTTGCTATTTTTAATGGTATCTCAAGAGCGTTACTAGATATCTCTGAAAGTGTTGATTTAAGTTCAGATCACACTCCAGTTATTCTATATTACAATACGCGTATCAAGCTTAGGGATGTTCAAAACAACATTTTTACAAATAGAACAGATATTCTTCAATGTGCTACCTATATAGAAAACAATATAAATCTAAATGTTTCTTTGATATCTGGATATGAGATAGAAGATGCTATTGAAATATTATCTAATCTCATTTGTCAGGCAGCGATCTTGTCTACGCCAACAAATGAACAACCAAATGGATATAATGTTAAAATTTCTAACGAAATTCGGAATTTGATAAGGAATAAAAGACATTTGAGAAGGGAATACCAAAGAACCAGAAGTCCACTGGATAAAACTAATTTAAATAATGCAGCTAACTACTTAAAGCGGGGATTAAAAGAATATAAAAATTAAGATGTAGAAGACTTTCTAAGGAACTTGGATCCAACTCGGAATGATGAGCATAATCTCTGGAAAGCTACAAAATATCTTAAAAGACCTATAAAAGGAGATGTTCCTTTCAAAAATGTTAGTGGGGATTGGTGCAAATCCGATCTCTCTAAAGTAAGCGCTCTGAAGGAACATTTGAAAAACACTTTTCAACCGTATAGTTTGAATAATCAATCACAAAGAGATGAAATTGAACAATTCCTAGATGTGGCTTGCTAAATTACGTTGGAAAGGATGCTACCAATTTTAGAAGCACAAAACATAATTGCAGAGCATCAGTTTGGGTTTAGACATAAACATGGCACCCCAGAACAGTGTCATCGAATTGTGAACTGTATATCTAGAGACATAGAACGAAAACAGTATTGCAGTGCGGTGTTCATGGATATACAACAACCGTTTGATAGACTATGGCATTCCGGCTTATTATTTAAAATTAAAAAACTGTTACCAGCTCCTTTTTATGTCCTACTAAAGTCTTATTTACATGAAAGAAAATTCTTCGGTAGAGTCAACAGCAAAACCTCTGAATTTGGTTTTATACAATCTGGAGTTCCACAAGGAAGCGTTTTTGGGCCAGTGTTATATAAAGTTTTTACGTCCGATATGCCAACAACAAATAACACAACTATAGCAACATGTGCCGATGACACTGCTATTATGGCTTCGCAAGATTCTCACCTTGAAGCTTCTAGTAAACTACAAATCTGTTTAAATCTAGTAGAAGATTGGATAAATAAATGGAACATTAAGGTCAACACAGAGAAGTCTGTTCAAGTAACGTTCGCTCTTCGGAAAAATTACTGTCCACCAGTTTCCCTAAATGGATAAACTTTTCCACAATCAAATACTGTAAAGTATCTAAGTCTTCACCTAGATAGAAGATTAACTTGGAAAAAGCTCATTAAAAGAAAGCGTCAACAACTTAACAATAAGTCAAAGAGAATGTATTGGCTTTTAGGACCCATATTGGCTTTTAGGACCCAAATCTACCCTGACAATAGAGAACAAAATAAAGTTGTATAAAACTATAATAAAACCTGTCTGGACTTACGGTATTCAACTTTAGCGTACAGCTAGCAACTCAAATATTGAAATTCTTCAAAGTTACCAGTCCAAAATATTAAGAACAATTACTAGCGCTCCATGGTTTATAAGTAAGAAAAATATTCATCGAAACCTTAATACAACTACAGTTAAAGAGGAAATAGCCAAATTCTGTGAGAGATATTTACAAAGACTGAGCAATCATTCAAATCTACTTGCCATTAACCTTTTGAATGATAGCGATGAAATAAAGAGACTGAAAAGATACCACGTACTTGATCTTCCTTTTAGAAAATAAATATTATATCTATAAGTTAATTTTGATATCATAATTAGTTAAATTCATACAACTTATTGTTTTTGTTTTTATTGGACTCACTGGAGTTCAATAACCTACGTTCATTGTAAAATTTAAAAGATTTGCTTAATGTTTCTTTAGAAAATAGATCGCAAATAAAGAAGAAAGAAACAAAATTTATTCTTAATCATAAATTGGGATGAGTGCTTTTATTTCCGGAGTGCCGGTAAAAATAAAGTACACATAATGAGTACTGATGAAAAATTACAGCGGCTTTCGAAAATAGCTCTGTTCTACTCTGTTGTGTGAATTCAATATTGAAATTTGCAACACTCGTCTATTAATTATAATGCATTTAATTATTTATTTATCCTATTTGTGGTAAAACATATAATGAATTTTTTATTCAACAGGTGTTAAAGCCATAGATAAACGTGATGGAGCTGGTGCCCATAACTGGGGATCAGTTAAACAAGAAATTAATGACATTAACAAAACGACGACTGATGCTGACGCTACTTTAACTGATAAAGAGGAATCGTCAAATGAACAAATTTCTGAACAACCTGCGGCTCAAGAAGCAGAAGAGATAAAGGAATTAACACTTGATGAATGGAAGGCATTGCGCGGAGTGCGTTCCAAACCGCAGTATAATATTCGCAAGCCAAATGAAGGTGAGGATACTTCGCAATGGAAGAAAATGGTTGTACTAAACAAAAAGAAGGAAGGGGAAAGCGAGGAAGAATTTGAATACGACCCATCTATGTATCCACAACGTGTTGGACGTCTGCAGCGTGTTGTGGACATTCAATTTAATTTTAACGATGGTCGTCGTGGTGGGGGAGGGTTTGCAAGAGGTCGTGGTCGCGGTCCGCGCACAATTGTCGATAACAAGGGGCACCGCGAGGAAGGCGATAGACAGCCAAGACAATCACAAAACTTTGGTGATAGGCAACAAAAACGCCCTATTCCAAATGCTCTTAAAGTTGATGATGAAAGTCAATTTCCAACTTTGAGTTAAATATTCATGAATAGAAATATATAATCCTGCTGTAGAGGAAAGAGGAGGAGAAGAACTCAGCTTGTGTAAAATATATAAATATAGCATTTCAATTGCATAATTTCGTCCGTTTCATTGCCACTTTTTCACATCTTTACAAAATGCTACAATGTAATAACAAATTTTTTTTTTTTTTTGCAAATAGAAATATCTATAAACTTCATATATGAAGGTTAAATTCATTTTGAAAAAATTTTAATTTGTAATGGTTGATTCTATTATACATATATGTATATATAATACATTTTTCAAACTCGAAGTAAAAATAGTTGTAATCAAAATCGGTTAAAGTAAATAAACAGAATGAGTGTTACAAAATCGGAAATTGCGTCAATAATTCAAAGTATATGTATATATTTACATACATATGGCTTATATTCATATAACTGGCGAAGATGCAGGCATTTTTAGATATCCGCATTAGCATTTGCCAATTAGGCGAATATTTCTCAAATATCTTATGAGCAAAAACAAAACAAAACAGATTATAAAAAATAAAAAATAAGTAAATAAAAAGTCTTATTTAAATGCAAAGAGTAAATCTATTATTATATCATAGATTTTATTACGATAAAAAAAATAACATTTTAAATTAATACAAAAACAAAAGATAAGTTCATATAAAGATAAATAAAGTTGCCAAAAATACAGGCAGTATCATAAATATGAGTGTTGCCAAGTTGTAGTGGTGTATATTAATTCAAACCTGTAATACTCCTCACAACACATATACATATATATGAATAAATCATTCTTCAGAAGTTAATACAACCTACAAAAAAATACATTCTAAAGTCAGAATTTTTCTTTCTCAAAAAACTCTAATGATTTTAATATATAAAATTTTTATGAAATTAATATATGACATAAATGAAATTTGTTTTCTGGGTGATAGTAATGTTTACGTGTATTTCATTGGCAGACTTTGACCACAAATATATGTATAACGAAACATTTTTAAATAAAGAATTTGCGCTTCGATTTTAAAAATTATTATTTTTTTAACTAATGTTATTTTTTACTTTAATAAAAACTACTTTTAAATATTTTATTGGGAAAGCATTTTAAAATCAAAAATTTAATATATTAAAATCAAAATGTGTGTTTTACTTTTAAAAAGAAAACTTTTTAATAATTTTATAAAGAGAAATATATTTATATCAATTGAGCTTTCAAATACCAAAATATTATGTATAATGAATTTATTAATGTGATTTGTAGAAAAGAATTTTTACAAAAAAGGAAGATAATAGTAAACATTTTGAAGTGAACTGCAGTGAAGAAGAACAATCTTTATTTTTCAATTTATAAGCTTTTACATTGAAAAGGTAACCTTCCACATATAAAAATTCTAAAACATTTTCAAGGCCACAGTCTTTCTGATTCAAATCGAAAAACTACATGAATTTTTATAAAAATGTTACATATTGGAAATAAATAAATGAAAACTCCATTGTTAGTTTAAAAACCTTATTATTAACTTAGAGGATTAACTGTTTGTTCGCCAATTTCAAAAGCTACCGTTCAATCGAATAGATAACATTTAAAACAAAAACAAATTTTAAACATTGTTTTTGCTTTAAATGTTATATGTTCCATCGAACGATAACTTGTGACATCGGCGTTAAGACAGCTATTTTTAAATATAAGATTTATCCGTAATAAATTCAAAGAATTTCATTTTTGATTATAAACTTTGTTTTCAATACAAAAATGTTTCATTTTGACTTTAAAAATTTTTCATTCTTTTAATAGTATAAACACAATTACGACGAACTTCCCACAGCACGGTGAACTTATCATCATGAATTCGTTGCGTAAATTCGTCGAATGAGATACAATTAGAGCGAAAATAATAGTTGGGTTCCGTAATACCACAAATAGTTTGGTTGAGTGAAAGTTGAGTCGACTGGTAGACGGCCAAACTGAAAAGCGGCCTCACTGCACCAATTTATTCGTCATTCATCGGCGTAAGGAATAGAAATATTTTTATTTCAAAGTTCGTTGTGTACGACGTATTTCGTCCAACGTACATATTGTGTGTATTTTCCTTTAGATGAATGTGTTTTATTTGAAACGAATATTCGTTACGAAAAATTCGTTCGTCCAAATTGTGTTTATAGCATTACCGAGAAATATGTCTTAATATGAGTAGGTTCAATTTTGTATCAAGGTTGCTGCAGTCTTTAAAGAAATCCTTTTTTTTTGTTTTAGAATAGCATTAGTTTTAAAAATGAAAATGGCCACTCTTCACTTTTACTTATGTGTTGTTTCTCTTTTCCCAAATTTTACTAAAAAATTCAGTGATCAATTGAGGGGTTTTAGCTAGTTCCCACGCGCATTTCACTAGGGCTAATGCAGATCGTCAGGGAACCTCTACCCAACATTTCTTAGAATAACAAGACATTTATTTCAAACTTCCACATTAATAAGTGAGAAGCTCAAAACAAATACTAAAATCATAACAATAACTCACTGATCAATTTTCCTTTTTTATGTTCTTACGTTTTATTCTACAACTGGTTGGTTTTTGTCCGACTCAAATTGTAGTTGTAAGAGAAATAAAGAACAACTAATAACTGTTTTAATATAAAAACAATTTATTTAGAGTGTTGACAACATAAGTTGTTTCATTTTGCACAAGCACTTGCATATTTAAATTAGTGTATATTTTGGGGAATTGTCGTTTTAAACTCTTATATTTGAATTATGTATGATAAAAACGATGTTTACAAAAATTATTATTTAAACATCTTGATTTTCATCTTCTAGAAGAAGTTTAGCTTCTACATCTAATTCAATAGAGTTGGTCTTCCATTTTTGTCGAATATTTGACGTAAAGGGATCCGATGTGCATAATAAAATAGTAATCAGATCTTCATTAGTACAGCATATGGGAATTTTTCTTGTGTTGTGCTCGCGAAAGAACCTGTAATCTTTATTTGCGGTTCTTCAAATAGATCTCGTTTTGGCAGCATATTGTGTTTAATTATTGGCTCCTCATGCATTACAGGCCAGAAGTCGTGTTTTTTTGGCCATCAATAGATTACTGCATTAGTGAGTTTGATGCCTATTGCATTTAAAGTTCTAGGTGCCTCTGATTTGAAATCTGACATTAAATTTAAAAACTGGCCATATTTAAAAAAAGTTATTTTGCATTTCTTTTTAACTAGAATGAAACTGTTAAACTATGTGATGGCGTAATCAATATGGCAACCAAAAATTTTTTATATATTCTCTAATTATTCTCATATTGATTTACAGAGATTACATATTAAACTTATGGAGCAGCCCTCAGTGCTGATAGCGCTGTTTTAAAAATGCGACGTATCATTTCGATAAAGATGTTGAAATTTAGTAAGATTAGAGAGAGTAATGTAGTTGTTTTATTTTACAATACATATTCTTCTGATGTCCATCTTAAACTTCTTTAAAAAATGTTTCAAACGTCGGCTGACTTCCAAAACTTTCGTATACAAAGTTTGTGTACAGTATTGCTACTGTTTTTAAACCCCATACACATGCAAAGCTCCGAAGCAATGCATCAACTATAAAACCAATGACTTGCTTGCTTTCTTACTGCTTAAAAAATGCTTGGTGGCGGCGTTTTGAAATGGTATACATCAAGGCACATCTATATATATATATATATATATATATATATATATAGATGCGCCTTGGTATACATTGTATAATTATTGTACTGCGGCGTTATGAAATATGATGCTTTGTTCAAACACAAAGCAATTGACGTTTTGGAAGTCAGCCGTCCTTATCGTTTTCATTTGATATCTTTAGCAAAATTTCTCTATTTTCTAAATTCGCCACCGTTATTCTACTCGGGTTAATATATCGAAAAGAACTAAAACTGACCTTTTGCCTAAATTTTATTATTTTGCAAGTATTTAAAACTTTACCAAACATACTAGCTATAATACTTAGATCACTAATTCAACACGGAATATGATATCAAGTAAATACCAGACCCACATTTATTTTCGCTATTTGTACACCCATTTTAATAAAACAAATTGACAGTACACATAACTTAAAAGCACAAAAAAAATTTACACCGAACCTGAGAGAATTAAGATTGTTCGAAAAATTATACAAAGGGAGTTACGCTCGAAGAGCGCAACTCCTCGATTATTGCAACAACTAAAATATTTCCATTATAGACTCAAAAATTTAGACGGCAAAAATTTGTGACTCAATAAACGCAACTTTTAAATTTTTCCATTAGGTTGTTTGTTTCTTTCTCAACTATTTTTCAACGTTTTTCTCAGAATATACAAATACACACTATGTGTGTGTTTGTATATGTATTAAACATTTGTATTCAATGCGTTGAAGAAAACAAAATCGGCTTAAAAGAAGTTTTGCTTCTTCAATATCTTCGCGAAACTGCAGTGCAGAAACATATTTGTAGTGCCAAAAAACAGTTTAAAATTTCTGACTTTTTTTAAAATTAGAACAAATGACCCATTACTCTTATGTATTTTGTACATAAGAATGTGTATATTTTGTTTGTTTAATTAAATTAAATGTGTTTGTATGTAATGTTATGTGTTTTATATTGTTACGTTTTTAGACCTTTTCGTAAAAACGGTTTTATTACTTATCCTTCAAGGATTCGTTTTATTGCATCAAATTAAAACACGGACAAATTAATTTAGAAATATAATGCGGCAACAATTTATTTATTACTTAACACGAGTATTTGTACTACTCAACCCTCAGCGATGTTAACACGTCTATGTCTGATATCACACTGAATATTGCTGAGTTCTGGCAGCGCCTTTATATAGCAAAAATGACGTCGTCTGGTAACCTCGCGATGTATTTTATTTGGCATGTGTGTGTTTGTATGACAATGCTGATTTGTTTGGTTTGCTTATGGTAACTATGTGTGTTTGAATGCGTGAGTGTTCTGTGTGTTTTGCCTATGGTAACTATGAGTGGTTGTATGAATGAGTGTGTGGTTTTGTTTCTTCTACGTGTATATGGCTGTGTATACTTGTGAATCTATTTAGTTTTATTAGCAGCGAATACTTGCATACAAGATCATTAAGAACAACATCTCTTAGCATTGATGTTGCTATGTTTTGTTGTTGTGGTTTACTCTTATTGGCACAGCCTTGAATGATCTTGTATATTCTGGAGTATTCCATTTCCGTTAATTTGAATATTATCTATACAGTGCTTGTAAAATTTTTGACAACTATAGATAATATTGCCAGTGCTGCCAAGTACATATAGCCACATTGTCGTTTTATTTAAATCTATTTCTAATCTTTGTAATACTGCCGCCTACTTAAGCCTGTTCGTCCCGAATAGGCATACAATCTCCTCTTCCATATTGCGCCAATCGTTCGAGATGTACTATCTTAATTTTCGACCTTAGGCTATTGTGCTTCTGTATCCGGTATACGACGTCATTCACTCTCTTAATCACTTACAAGTTCTTTTACTTTATCTCGCTTTGCTAGTAGTACGCTTCTGGGTGGCTGTTTAATCGGCCTAGCTTCGCCTGTGTTAATTTCATGTTTAACCAATGCAGTTCTACCCTGGCTTTGGCTTCCCATGGCGAAGATACTGGCATGCCTTTTTAGTAACTGCTTGGCTTTATTTTTATCTGTCGCTGATAGACCTGCTACCCATTTCTCTACGTATTCCTCAAATTGTTCACGTTCTTTTGCGGACAAATTAGTAGGCTCTATCTTCCTCTCGCAGTTTATTATTGCCTCTGCTGGAGTACACTGGCCAACATCGGAATTTTCTTTGATGACTTTTTCATGGTCTGACAAGTTAAGCACTCTTATAGGGACTATTCCTCCTTCACTAGTTTTCACTAGAGCTTTCGCTGTTATAAGCTCTCTCTTTAGATCTGCCAGTTCTACAACCCACAACCGATCGTCCTCACAATCTCCCTTCATCCGCGCCCATATGACTGTATTGTCTGACTCTCAATAGCAAATACTCTTGTTACTTGCGGTTTCTTGTCATATCCAACATCAAGGGGTATTTCCACATTACGCCAAATCATCAGCTGTTGTCCCATATGTAGATTAATGCCGTGATTAATCATAAAATCGGCTCCAATAATAACCTCATCGACAATATCGGCAACAATAAACACATGTCTCACGCTGATGTTGGATATAGTCACCTTCACTTCAATCTTACCATAGAAAGTGGCAGGCTCTCCAGTAGCTGTACGTAGCCGAATATTGCTTAACCGCTCGCATTTCCCCTTTACTATATCGGGCCTTATTATTGACTCCGATGCCCCTGTGTCTATGGTAAGTACGTGCTTTTCCCCGTTGATGTGTCCGGACGCAGTGAGGTTGCTGTTTCTCTGCTGCATCACTGATATGGAGATTGTGGTACCCTCGTTTGTGAGAGCTAGCTCTTGTCCCTTAGTGCTAGCTCGTTTAGTCTAACGGGGACTCTTGGGATGTTGTTTGGTTCACCCGTTTGCTGTTTCTTGGTGGCGAAACAGATCTACCTCTCTTCCTTTGTGCTTTGCAGCTGCGCTGAAAATGACCGGTTTTTCCGCAGTTAAAGCACTTAGGCTTTTCTTTGATAGCCTTCTCTGCCAGCAGCTGTCGCATTGCCTCCTTAACGCTAGCCACTAGGTTGTTATCCTTCTCAGACAAAACCTCCACATTCCGCACTTTACATATCTGTGGCTTGAAAACCATCCTGGCAGTCTCTTGAGCCAGCGCAAATGACACAGTTTCAGCGAAAGTGGATTTCTGCGTAGCGCACACCGCCAGTTTAACATCAGAGTCGCGAATGCCGTTAACGAAAGCCTCAGTTTTAAAATGGTCCAGGAACGGGTGTAGTACATTCATAATGTAATCATACACATTGTAGTACATTCATACACATTGTAGCACATTCATAATATAATCATAAATATGACACCACACGGAAATACAAAAATTAGAGCAAACAAAAAAAACTATAAAGAAAACAAACTGACATAAACACAAAATAAAAATTAGGTTACATTTATAAAACAAGTTCACTGACCGAATTTGCAATTGTGCAAAATAAGCAAATTGGGTTAGTAGTAATCAATATGATATTGCGATTGATATTGAAATAAGAAATAGAAATAAGAATTGTTATTGTAATATATAGAATAAGAATAGTATATAAGCTGAAGGTTTTATTAATAAAATTTAGAAATAATCTTGACTCTAAAACAGAAGCATTTTATTTCTCAGTTCGGCAATTGACTTTGCCATCATATAGAGCCGACTATCGATTCTAAGGCTCTTTAATAAATTAAGAATCCTATAGGATAAAACATTAAACACCCCTCACAACACATACTTACATGGCGATCCTGCCAAACTGAATAAATTAGCTAGTTATCCTTTAAAACAAAATAAATTAGCTAGATGTCCTGCCAAATACCTTAAATCCTGTTTGAGAAAATCAAAATTTGTTTGCATGGATAAAACAGAAACCACAAAAGACGAAATCGATCGGCTTTTCAAAAAGTGGGAGCAGTTGTTAGAATACGTGCCTCAGCCTGTGGTTCCCGTTGTAGAAATCCCCGAATACAGTCCCAGCAAAAAGAAGATACCCATCCAGGAATATCTTAAACGCCTACAGAAATCCAAGGCACAAGTACATAGTCCCGAAATTCCCAAGAAGGAAGAAGAAAAAAGAAAGAAAAGAGGCGGTAAAGCGGTGAAGAAGCGAAAACTAATTGCCGAAACATACAGGAAGTTTCATCTGACCGGCAACAAAGCTGAGAAAACCAGGCTTTTAAAAGAGATCCGTACAATAAGAAATACGTAATTAATGTAACAAATGTATAAAAAAAAAAATATATAAATATATATGTAGTAATAAAATATATGATATAAAGAATAGAATAATAATAATAATAATCCAAATATGGGTGGATGGTTTTCAAAGGAGGCCATCATTGTAAATGAAAACAATAGGGGCGTACTTACAGTGACTCAGGATCATTTGCAACAAATAATATTGATACTTTTGACATTTTTGGTACTAGGAAAAATACATGAATATTATAAAGAATATATGAGAAAGAAAGCAATCAAATTTACTAACAGAATAGAAAATGTATAATAAATGGATAGATTGATAAGTATATATAAGAATTTAAAGAAAAGTCCTAACAGAAACTATACAGAAAATTATATAGTAAATACTTTAAGCACAGTTGAGGAGTTAAAACCTATTGCATTAAAGAATGAAGGTTATTCTATAAAGGACATTAATGAAATTGAAGAAAAAATTTTAAAATATTTAAAAACAAAAGACATTACAGAAATGGCATCGTTTGGCATACTTGACGCGTCCAAAATAATACCAGAATTCAATGGTGACCTAGGACAAATGAGTAATTTCATAGGTATAATAGATTTCTATGCTGATACACTTAAAGATAATGAAGAGGTTAGTAAGTTAGTTAAGTTTGTACTGGCAACTAAGTTAACAGATAAAGTAAGAAACAAATTGATTTCAGAAGAAACACCGAATTCTCTCGAAACATTCAAAGCCACTCTTAGGAAGGTATTCTCACCAAGAAAGACACTATCTTCGGTACATACTAATTTAGCAAAACAAACACAAGGAAATAATTCAGTAACGCAGTTCGCTAATAAAATAGAATCACTCATAGCTTGCCTGAATGAGCTACAAATTACAGAACTGGGTTCCCAAAGTAGGGAAACAATCATTAAAATGAATGATCAGGTAGCACTTAGTACCTTTAAAAATGGTTTGAATGAACCACATAGAGCTACTGTCTTGGCAGCTAGACCCAAGAGCTTAAATGAAGCAATTCAGATAGCTTCAGAGGTGGTTACACCATCACATTCAATTATGCAATTCAATAGAAACAAGAGATTTTCTCATAACAGAAACTTTCATAATAATAACGTCAATGTTTACAGTAACAGAGGTAATAATAATGAAAGCCCTAAGAATCATTATGGAAATTTTAACAACTCAAGAAGAGGCAATTTCCATGGTGCCGGCCACCCAAGAAATAACAATTACGGCAATAATGGACAGAAAGGTAGTAATTACAGAAATAGGAATCAGAGAAGAATTTATGTTGCTCAAGAGCAGGGAAACGAGGCGGACCCCTGCAATCCTCAAGAGTAAATTTAAACAGAGATGTAGGGGAAGCAAGACTTTTAAGAGAATATGCATTAAAAACTTACTATTCATACACGGACGCACCACATTTCGTTACACTTAAAACTGATGAAGGACACTTTATAAAATTTTTGATAGATACGGGTGCAGATATATCCATTTGTAAAGAAGGCTTCATAGGAAGCAAGATAATTAAAGAACATAATGCGTGCAGACTTAAGGGTATTGAAAACAAGACGATACAAACAATGGGTACTTCGGATTTGCAACTGATGTTTCCGGAGGATATGATAAGCCACGAATATCAGGTGGTAAATACAGAATTCCCGATAGCAGCAGACGGTATATTGGGTAGAGATTTTTTTACTAAATATTTTGCGAAGATAGATTATGAGACATACACATTAACAATCGTTGTGGGTGAAACTGAATACGTTTTGCCACTGAGAGCAGACATCAGTAGGTTCGCGATACCACCTAGAACAGAGATAATACAGGCAGTAAATTTGCAGATTAAGGAAGACAGTGTTGTGTGTGCTAGGCAGATCGGTGACAGTGTTTTCGTTGGTAACACAATAATTCCAAAACACGGAACAAAACACGTTAGAATCTTAAATGCTTCGGACAAGGAAGTTGTGATATCGCAATTAGATTTGCAGATAAAGCCTTTATCAGACTACAACATTCTTCACCAGAGGAAATATGGTTCGAGAAGGAGTATGTATGACGGACAACAAGCTCGATGGGAGAAATTGAGAAAATTGCTGAATATAGATGCGATAGATGCCACGGCAAGAGAGACTATAGAAAAAATATGTAGAGAATTCCAGGAGATTTTTTATTTGGAAGGAGATCATTTGACAGCGAACAATTTTTATAAGCAAAGACTACAGACTGTGGACGATACACCTGTTTATACTAGAAATTATAGACTACCACAATCACAACAGGAAGAAATCAAAACACAGGTCCATAAGTTAATAGAGGAAGATTTAGTCGAACCATCCGTTAGCCCTTACAATTCCGCGTTGCTTTTGGTTCCGAAGAAAAGCGACGGCGATGAAAAGAAATGGAGACTGGTTGTTGACTATCGCCAGTTGAACAAAAAATTGGTAAATGATAAATTCCCGTTACCTCAGATGGATGACGTATTGGACAGAATAGGAAGGGCGAAATATTTTTCGACGCTGGATATGACAAGTTCATTCCATCAGATAGAACTAGAACCGACGTCAAGACCACTTACAGCATTTTCTACAAGTAATGGACACTATCAATTTAAGAGACTACCATTTGGTCTCAAAATATCATCCAATAGTTTCCAAAGAATGTTGACAATAGCATTAACGGGATTAGACTCCCATGCATTTATATACGTAGACGATATAATTGTTTTTGGATGTTCATTGCAACACCACAATGATAATTTGACAAAGGTATTTCAGAGGTTAAGAAACCATAATCTTAAATTGAATCCGAATAAATGTAATTTCTTGAAACCAGAAGTAGTATATTTGGGACATCTTATTACAGATAAGGGAATAATGACAGACCCGAATAAAAGTGTAGCACTTCGGACATACCCTGTTCCGCAAAATGCAGATGAAACAAGACGATTCGTAGCTTTCTGCAATTATTATAGACGTTTTGTAAAGGACTTTGCCCAGATAGCCAGGCCACTCAATGAGCTATTAAAGAAAAACCAGAAATTTGTTTGGTCAGAAAATTGTCAGAAATCTTTTGATATGTTGAGGTCCATAGTTTCAAATCCACCAATATTACAATACCCAGATTTTGAGAGGGAATTTATACTCACTACTGACGCATCAGATTACGCATTAGGAGCAATACTTTCACAGGGTGAAATAAATAATGATTTGCCAATCTCATACGCAAGCCGTTCTTTTAATAAATATGAAATTAATAAACCCGTTATAGAAAAAGAATTGTTAGCCATTCATTGGGGAATTATCCATTTCCGACCATACCTGTACGGCAGAAAATTTAAGGTGGTTACTGACCACAGACTACTAGTATCTTTATTTACACATAAAAACCCTTCATCAAGACTAATAAGAATAAGATTGGATCTCATGGATTACGATTTCGAGATCATATACAAGCAGGGAAAGATAAACACTAATGCCGATGCATTGTCAAGAATTAAAATAGATTCCAATGATTTGAAGGAGATGATGCCAAGATCTATAAATATAATGACTAGGAAAATGACTGAGGAATTAAAAAAAAAGTCAAAGGACGATCGTATACCCAGCCTTAATCCAGACAGTAATGAAACTGAGAAAGAAGAAAAGTGTAAGGAAGAGAAAATTTATATGTGGAATGGTATCTCGTTTTCACAAGTGAAAGGATACCCAAGATTAAAATTCGTTATAGATAAGACGAAAAGAAGCATGCCAAAAATTGAAATTTTGAAAAATCGCGTAATAATATCTGGCAATGAAAATGCATACTCGAATTTAGGTTCAGTCTTGCAGAAGTTGACTAAGATTTTACGGGATAATCAAAATTTTACAGTAACGCTAGCGAAGGATGATAGAATATTTGAATATGTGAATGAAAAGGAATTAATTAGAATATATAATAGCATGCAAAATAAAAATAAAAATAGGCAGAGACCTATAGAAATTATATTGTTTAAACAACCAGATAAAATACTGGAAAAGGTAAGGCAAGAGGAAATTATAAAAGATTATCATGAAACCCCACATGGCGGACATGCGGGAGTACGTAGAACTGTCATTAGGATAAGACAAAAGTACATATGGAAAAACATGTACAAAATGGTTAAGGATTTTATCAGTCATTGCGAAAGTTGTAAAAAGAACAAAATTATTAAACATACGAGGGCACCAATTCAGATTACTAATACACCTACAAAACCATTTCAGAGTATACAATTAGACACAGTAGGTCCATTAAGAGTGTCAAACGGGTATAGATATATATTAACAGCGCAATGTGAACTAACGAAATACATTGAAGCATTCCCAATGGAAACTAAAGAAGCATCAGAGATGGGGAAGGTATTGGTAGAAAGGTTTATATTAAAATATGGATGTTTCAATACAATTAAAACGGACAGAGGAACTGAATTCGTAAACGAGTTATTTGAGAGAATATGTACATTTATGAAAATTAATCATGTGACGTCAACAGCATATCACCATGAGACTCTAGGTGGCATTGAGAGAAATCATAGAGTATTAAATGAATACATGCGTTCCTTCACGGAACAATACAATTGGAATGAATGGATTCCATACTATACATTCGCGTATAACACAACGCCACACTCAGCCACAGGTTTTTCTCCATTTGAATTGGTATATGGAAGATTAGCGACTATGCCAAATGATCCAGTGTCAAATGAAATATTTTACAATTATGAAGATTATTTAACAGAACTAAAAATTAAATTAAAACATGCACATAATATGGCAAATAAAAACTTATTAGAAGGCAAAATAAAACAAAAATATATTAAAGATAAGAATACAAATAATATTAATGTAAAAATAGGAGATAAAGTATTTTTAAGAAAAGAAAACGCCAAGAAGAGCGAAAATCAGTATATCGGTCCTTTTGAAGTAATAAACACAGAAAATGTAAATATCACAATTTTGAAAAATAAAAAGCCACTGACCGTACACAAGAATAGAATAAAATTATTTTAATTATGTAATATTATATTGTCAATGAAAAATTTTTTGTAATTAAATTTTATATACCACTATTGTAATTTAATACTTAAGACAAAAAAAATTTTTTTTTTACCAAATAAAAAATTTTTTTCTTTAAACGGTAGGGGTGTAGTACATTCATAATGTAATCATACACATTGTAGTACATTCATACACATTGTAGCACATTCATAATATAATCATAAATATGACACCACACGGAAATACAAAAATTAGAGCAAACAAAAAAAACTATAAAGAAAACAAACTGACATAAACACAAAATAAAAATTAGGTTACATTTATAAAACAAGTTCACTGACCGAATTTGCAATTGTGCAAAATAAGCAAATTGGGTTAGTAGTAATCAATATGATATTGCGATTGATATTGAAATAAGAAATAGAAATAAGAATTGTTATTGTAATATATAGAATAAGAATAGTATATAAGCTGAAGGTTTTATTAATAAAATTTAGAAATAATCTTGACTCTAAAACAGAAGCATTTTATTTCTCAGTTCGGCAATTGACTTTGCCATCATATAGAGCCGACTATCGATTCTAAGGCTCTTTAATAAATTAAGAATCCTATAGGATAAAACATTAAACACCCCTCACAACACATACTTACACGGGTGACTCTCGCCTGGATATGTGAGCTGCACCAGACGCTCGAATTCCATTGCGAAATCTTGTAGAGATTCGTTAGGCTTCTGAACTCTACATCGCAATTCCATTCTGTATAAATAGCTTACTGGCACAGTCTCAAGTACCTCTGCGGCTGTACCTTTTAAGGACAAGATCAACTCTATGGTCTTTTCTTCAGCATCCCATCCATTTCTGCTAGCAACGGTCTCGAACTGGAATTTGAAGATGCCTAAATTTATTCTCAATAGCATCCACTCTCCTGTTAATGGCTTCAGAAACCTCTACGAGGGTCTCGTTCGTGGCTTTATTTGATTCCTGTATTTCGGCTACAAGCTTTTCCTGCATCTGCTGAGAGTTCTGTTTTATTTCAGTTATTTCGGCTACAAGCTTGTCACTGTTGATCATTGATGCCTCCTGCATCTGCTGAGAGTTTTGTTTTATTTCAGTTATTTCGGCTACAAGCTTGTCCTGCATCTGCTGAGAGTTCTGTTTTATTTCACTTTGTGCATCACTGATTCCTTTTATCTGAATCATCATAGCAGCGAACATTGAGTTTATGTCCATGCTGCTAGTCGCAGCAGGAGGACATACCTGCACATCGTCTTTGTCCTCAAACTCGTATGTCCCGATGTCCATGCCGCGATTCTTAAACTCATCTATTAGCCTCTTCTGCAGTTCAGCCTTGTTACCTGCAGTTGGCAATTCTAGCTTACTGAGCTCCTTTTTCAGCTGTTCAACTTTTAGCTCATCAAATTTCATGATTATTTATTTTAATTTTATACTGTCCTTTTTTGTTTTTTTTCCTTTAATTGCAATGTCCTTTTAATTATTTTTGCAATCCCACTTCTGACACCAATTGTTACGTTTTTAGACCTTTTCGTAAAAACGGTTTTATTACTTATCCTTCAAGGATTCGTTTTATTGCATCAAATTAAAACACGGACAAATTAATTTAGAAATATAATGCGGCAACAATTTATTTATTACTTAACACGAGTATTTGTACTACTCAACCCTCAGCGATGTTAACACGTCTATGTCTGATATCACACTGAATATTGCTGAGTTCTGGCAGCGCCTTTATATAGCAAAAATGACGTCGTCTGGTAACCTCGCGATGTATTTTATTTGGCATGTGTGTGTTTGTATGACAATGCTGATTTGTTTGGTTTGCTTATGGTAACTATGTGTGTTTGAATGCGTGAGTGTTCTGTGTGTTTTGCCTATGGTAACTATGAGTGGTTGTATGAATGAGTGTGTGGTTTTGTTTCTTCTACGTGTATATGGCTGTGTATACTTGTGAATCTATTTAGTTTTATTAGCAGCGAATACTTGCATACAAGATCATTAAGAACAACATCTCTTAGCATTGATGTTGCTATGTTTTGTTGTTGTGGTTTACTCTTATTGGCACAGCCTTGAATGATCTTGTATATTCTGGAGTATTCCATTTCCGTTAATTTGAATATTATCTATACAGTGTTTGTAACATTTTTGACAACTATAGATAATATTGCCAGTGCTGCCAAGTACATATAGCCACATTGACGTTTTATTTAAATCTATTTCTAATCTTTGTAACAATATTATTATTAATAAAATGAATAAAATTTTCTTGAAAAATTATAATTTTCGAAGTAAATTGATAACACTAAAGTGGTTTTATTTAAAAAAATATATTAATTAAGCACAAAATTATCTTTGGGACAATATAAACGAGATATTGTTTGTACATAAATACTTAAAGCAGTTGTTATATATGTGTGACTCGGTCAATGCAACAACCGCGGTTCTTGCAACTGCCTTGGTTCTTATTAGTTGCAGTAACCGAGGTCATACTGTATTTGCTTTCCTGGGACTAGTCTCTTTTAGCAAATGTTAAATTATATGATTTAACTATATTAATATTTATATAGGCTAATTGTTCTAACTTAGTTAAAATCTCAGAAAGACATGATGATAAATATTCCTAGGCACAAAGGAAGTCAACATCAGTTTTATTCAACTTACACAGCAGAGCAGAACAGCTGTTTTCGAAAGTCGCTAAACTTTCATCTTCAGTGCTCATGTGTATATTGTGTTTATCACCACTATTTAGGTGGCTTAGTTGAATGTGATAACAGTTTTCTATTTACACAAATTTTATTGTGAAAAACAATCCGAGAACTGTATCAACCTGATGTTAACACTTATGTGTTATAATACCTGTGTTACCATTTGATTATTTTCTTCATGTCCCATTTTTCTGAATTTTTGTTCCATTATACATTAAGTCAAACTTTTTAAATAGTGTTATTGCAATAAAATATATTTAAAGTCAACAATATATGACAAGAAATCATTTCATTAGCTTGGAAATAAAGGTTGTGATTTCTTTTTGTGAAATAAAACAATATATTTTTAAGTTTACAATAATTGAATTTATTTAAATTATACTGGCAACACAGCATCTACTCACTGTCGCTCACCAAAATAGAAATTAGTTTAATTTTGGCTACAGCTACAACGGTGGTCGGTAGTCGTGTGGCTGTGTCGCCTCTAAAACAGTCATTCCCATATCAATGCGTGTATTCTAATATTGACAGATTGTAGCTCGTAGCCTGCTGTTGTTATTGTATTTTGTGATCACCACTATTTAGGTGGCTTAGCTTAATGTGATAACAATTTTCTATTTACACAAATTTTATTGTGAAAAACAATCCGAGAACTGTATCAACCTGATGTTAACACTTGTGTGTTATGATACCTGTGTTACCATTTGATTATTTTCTTCATGTCCCATTTTTCTGAATTTTTTGTTTCATTATACATTAAGTCAAACTTTTATGGTTTGAATTTTATACTTAAGTATATGTGAACGTTTTTTTTTTCCAATTTTCATTGGTAGCTCAAGCCAAAGCTTAAATTGTATGTGATTTTATTTTTATTGAACATTTTTATTTTGCTATATTATTATACGTGTGACGACATTGAAAATTGATACTCTGTTTATATTAATTGATTTTATGTACATAGGACTATCATCGAGTTTATGTGGTGTACTGGATGGCGTGATTTCTTTATTTTTCTGTGTGCTATGTTTATGTGTGGAGTGTGGTTTGTGTCTGTTCTATTGTTTTGAGTGGCGATTGGAATGTTTGTCTGTCAGACAGACTGTCTGTGTGTGTGACGATTGAGACGACACACATTAAGCTGTCTTGCGAAAAAATTAAAAAAAACTTTAGAGTTTATCAATAGAATACATATGAGATGAAAGCTGACACTCCCACAATTCCAGAGGTGGTTTTTCATGTGCCTTATACATATTGTTACGTTTTTGGACCTTTTCGTAAAAACGGTTTTATTACTTATCCTTTAAGGATTCGTTTTATTGCATCAAATTAAAACACGGACAAATTAATTTTAGAAATATAATGCGGCAACACTTTATTTATCAACTTATTTACACGAGTATTTCTTCTACTCAACACTTAGCGATGTTAACACGTCTATATTTGAAATCACTCTCTGATCTCGCTGAGCTCTGGCATCGCCTTTATATAGCAAAAAGGACGTCGTCTGGTAACCTCGCGAAAGTTCTGGGCATGGTGGTTGTATTTTACTTGACATGTGTGTGTTTGTATACATGACAATGCTGACTTGTTTGGTTTGTTTATGGTAACTATGTGTGGTTGAATGTATGAGTGTTCTGTATGTTTTGCCTATGGTAACTATGAGTGGTTGTATGGATGAGTGTGTGGTTTTGTTTCTTCTACGTGTATATGGCTGTGTATACTTGTGAATCTGTTTAGCTTTATTAGCAGCGAATACTTGCATACAAGATCATTAAGAATAACATCTCTTAGCATATATGTTGCTAGGTTTGTTGTTGTTGTGGTTTACTCTTATTGGCACAGCCTTGAATGATCTTGTATATTCTGGAGTATTCCATTTCCGTTAATTTGAATATTATCTATATAGTGTTGACCAGGGTTGTAACATTTTGACAACTACAGATTATTTGGCAGTGCTGCCAAGTACATATAGCCACATTGTCGTTTTATTTAAATCTATTTCTAATCTTTGTAACAATAAAAAAAGTTATACGGCCTTAAAGTCGAACTATTTTCATAACTTTTAAGTAACAAAAAATGAGTTTGGAAAACTAAATATAAAAAATTCATTTTTCAATAAAAATGCTTGCAATCATATTTGCTTTATTTAGAAATGTAGCAGAAATAACGAAAGAGTCCTAAAATTTAAATGTTGTAGCAACACTGTAAGAAAAATTGTGAAGAATTTAGCCAAAATATGTACTTAAAAAAATTGCTTCGTTGGACCCGAAAAAATAGGCACATCACAAAACGACTTTTATGCATCAATAATCTTATTTTCTGATATATATGATATATAATGATTTTAAAAATCATCCATATTTGATATTTTATTAAAATTATCAGTTTTTTTTATTTATTATCAGTTTTTAATGTTTGATAATGTATGATGCTTTAAACCAAAGAATACCAGGTAGGATGATTCTAACACATATAAAACCTTAATCTCATATATTTGGACACCATGGGAAACTAAGTCTCGGTTCACACTAGGAGTTTTCTTTCAGAAAGTCTTAGTTTTTGGGTGATAAGGGTGAGAAGAATGGGAAGGGGTACACACATTCATGTACTTTGAAATTCCCTTTTGTTTTGTAATTCGTCACACAAGAAAAACAGTGTTAAAGTAAACCTGCAAAAATCTTGAATTTCATTAAAAATAATTTCAGTATGTAGACACGAATGAAAGTTTTAAAGATAATTTGAGAGAATTTCTGGAAAAAAAACTTTCATAGTGTGAACCGAGACTAACTGTTAATTAATACAAATACGTACTTAAGCGAGGACCGTCAAAAAATTGTGCTACTTTGTATACTTTCCTTTAAACTTTAATTTTTTCCATTTTTTTATATATGTTTTCAATATAACACAAAAAAAAATATAACTTCGGTTTTTCGCTAATAAATAAAAAAAATTTTATAATCGTTCATAAAACTTTATTTTATATATGTACACTTTCGATACTATTGATATGAATGGAGTAACAAGGATCCCAGACAATTGATCCATACTCAAGAATTGGGCGATCAAGAGGTGTATATAATTGTTTTGAAATATATAGATCCAGAAATTCCTTAGAATAGCGTTTCATTAATCCAAGTTCCCCGTAGGCTTTGTTGACCATTATAGTGATGTGATCACGAAAGTTGAGTCTATGATCCAACAGTATCAACTGTATTTAATATATCATTAAAATATGAAATTTATTTGTTGGGTGGTTAAGCAATGTCTATATGCATTTCATTGGCACTTTTTACCAAATCGACAGTAGAAAGTATTTATAAGGCAAAATGAAAAACAAAATCTCAATTTAATTGTTAATATAACTATATTTTATTATATTATTGGTTTATAAAAGTCTTTTAATAAGTTGAGAAGTTTGAAACTTTTCAAAACTGTGGTTGAAGTCTTCTCACGATTTGGTAAAAAGCGCCAATGAAATGCATATAGACATTGCTTAACCACCCAACAAATAAATTTCATATTATAATAGTACAATGATAGTATGTCAAATAGATAATTTATTAACAATTAAATTGAGATTTTGTTTTTCATTTTGCCTTATAAATAATTTCATTGTTATCCAAAGAATTTCCAATTGTATAAAGTCGTAGAGGAAAATAAAATAGAATCATATCGAATAAAAGTTGTTTGTTGGGTTTTGGTTTATATAAGTTTCCTAGTCTACTACACTTATTATAATGTGATTTTTTGAAATCATTTGTGAATTTTTATAGTTAATATATTAACATAATTCTCAGATGGTTTATAAAAGTCTTTTAATAAGCTGAGAAGTTTGAAACTTTTCAAAACTGTGGTTGAAGTCTACTCACGATTTGGTAAAAAGCGCCAATAAAATGCATATAGACATTTCTTAACCACCCAACAAATAAATTTCATATTATAATAGTACAATGAAAATATGTCAAATAGTTAATTTATTAACAATTATATATCATTAAAAATATAATAGGACATCTGAATGGGATTGTGTCTGAAAAATGACATATGATTGCATTTCTATGATCCAACAATATGCCAAGATCCAATATGGTATCAACTTTATTTAAAATATCATTAAAAATATAATAGGACGTCTCAAGGCGAATCAAACAGCTGAGAATCATCTGCGCCAATAAGGTCACTTAAGCTTAACAAAAATAGTCATAAAAATATTTAATAGCTCTAAATACTTGCAATTACTTAACATTTCTCAAATTTTCCAAAATATTTTAATTTTTAGCTTCTTTTAGAAAACTTGATTTCCAAATGTTAATACAAAACAGCTGATTGGATAGTTATTGAAAGTAAAAATTTTACTATCAAGAATTTTCAAGAATTTTCCAGTATCTCAATCTTTTGTGACTCACTCGCTGAAAGTTTTTCGAGTTAATGAACACTTTTTTATCAACAATTGTTAACAATTTTCAGTAAATGAACAGAGCTATTCGCCTGTATTATGAATGACGATGTCGACATCACATCAGCACGACCGCAAAAAGTTTCGCCTAGTCTTTGTCGTTCCGTTCCTCGTATGTTATTCGATTTGTTTTTCGATTTTATGTATTCTGCGCTACGTTTTTCTAAGTTGTGTATGTACTAGCGGAAATTTTTTCGATTCTTGTTTTTGTGGTTAAAAAGTGTATAATTAAATAAAATGTGAGAATAAAATCCTATAAATTTGTTTTCTAATAAATTTTATTTATTTCATAATTTTTTTTGTTACCTTAAAGCTATATTTAATTTATTCCAGGTTAACAAACACAACACCTGAGCTGTATGAAAAGCTGGCGAGTATAAAGCTCTAAACACATAGACGACAGCAGACAGCAACCAGCAATATGTCAAAAATAAAATGCATGTAATTAAATGAAAACGATTATTTTGACGGCAGCACAGCAGCAGGACTGCACAACAGCATTTGCTGCTGCTGCCAACTTAGCCTAATTTCTATTTTGACGGGCAGCAATAAGTAAATATAGAGTTGCCATTATATATATATATATATATATATATATATATATATATATATATAAATTGGACAAATTAGAACAAAAACTTTATATCTTAATATTAAACATAAAAGAACATTACAAGAATACAATAAAGAAATAAATGTATATGTTTTTATAGTTTTTTGTGATATTATTACAGTTTTTAACAATAACTTTAATATTATTCATTATAAAATATAAATGCGGCATCCCTAAAATTTGTATTGCTAAAATACACAGCTGTTCATTTTTAATTCCATAAATTTTGTTTTCGTTTATTAGTTCATTTTTGTCAATATTTTATTTCATTCATATTTTATTTCATTTTTCGTTTTAAGATGATGGTAAGTATTTGTTTGATTTTCTGTTGTTATTTTTAATACGTTTGTAAAATTTTGCAGAGGAATAGTATGGACGTAGATGAACACTTAATTGAAGAGGTGCGCAACCGCACAATTTTGTTTGATTTGGGCCACACCAGCTACAAAAATTTAAAGAAAAAAGACCAGGAATGGAGGGAAGTTGCAGCTATTGTAAAGTTAAATGGTAGGATAAATTAATTTGCATTTATGTATGTATGTACGTACTTATGTATTTCTTTTTAAATTTTGATTGTGCTGTTATAGAATTGGACTGTAAGAAAAGATGGAAGGTGCTTCGAGACCCTTACAAGCGGTGTAAGAGAATGGAGCAAGTCGCTTCTGGCATTGGTGCTAACATTACTAAAAAGAAGTGGAAGTACTTTGATGCCATGTCATTTTTAGACAATTTTACAAGTTCGAGTTCTGGGCGAACCCACCATCTTCGGTTTCTGGTACTGTTCGACTTATGGGCTTTATACACTTCAGCTGTAGTCTGAGCTATTTCAACAATTGTTGTGATAAAATTCACTAAATTTTCTTCACTCATTTTTATATTCTTAAACTTTGAAGTAATTCTTAATATTTATAAGAACTTGAAATTGATTTACACACCAGCTGATTATAATGTTGTTGCTGTCTTCAAAATAATTATGAAGCTTACTTCAGAGCAGCATTTGAAGTTGGCAGCATTTGAACCCGTGAAGTTGTGAAGTCTGCTGTCGTCTAAGTGTTTAGAGCTTAATGGCAACAAAGGATGGTATTGCGTCTGGATATCATAATCATACCAAGGAAGAAGTACAGGCATTCTGGGAAGAAGTTGCAAACGCACTTAACGCAATAGGGCTACCAATATAAACTGACGTTGCATGGAAGAAAGTATGACATTTTAATAATTCTTTTCATATTTGTGCATGTTAAAAATATTCTGGATCAGGTTGTTCTCCTCTTCCAATAATATCGCCGCTCCTATCGCATTCATTTCTTTTCTAAACTAAATTCTGATTTTGTAATGATGTTTAGCAAATGTAAATCTCACACTGAAATAGTTTGGCCACAAATGCCGTTTGCTTATACTCTGGCAACTTTCTTCCTTTCTACACTTAACTGATGCGTTTATTTATGTATATATAATTACCACAATATTTAGTTTTTATATATGTATTTCTTGCTGTTTATTCGTAAAATTTTTATAGTTTAGCAATTGCAATGTTTACATATTTGTATATTTTCAATGTTTCTATTTCATACGTTTCATAATAGTGCTATTACACTGGCGTACATGTTGGCCGACATGCTCGACGGCGCACAGTGGCACATTTGAAGAGATGGCAGCCAAAACTCTTTAAAAAAATTTTTCTTTTGTGTCACAGATTTAATTTTTTTTTTATATAAAAGTAAACCCATAAGAACGTCGAAATCCAGAAATGTAAGTTTTTATTTGGATTATTTCCCTTCGAATAGGGTGATCAAAAACGCCCTTTTTTTTAAGAAAGGCTGAAATTAAAAATATTTAAAAAAATTTTTGAACTTCAAGTGGGCATAACTTCTTTGCTTTTTTTTATTTTTGGAACATATTTTTTCTTCACAAAATGTTATTTCTTAACTTATAAAATAGTTTAAAAAAATCGTGCCCTACTTTGCTCGAGTCCCAGATTTGGGCATTGCAATAAAGGTCCAAAATATACCCAAATCTCGATGTTCAGGGGAACGCAACTATTTTTTGCGAAAAACTTCGTAAAATGACTTATAACGTGTTATAGTACGTACTTTGAGCTGTTGTTATATGCACATTTTTTAAATTTATATTTGCGTCTCTAGGAACTACAATGATTTTACTGCTTGCATGTCGGATATTTTAGGTATGGGAGTGCGGTATATCCACATGTGTTTGTGTGTGTATTGTGTGTATGTTTTTTGAAGAAGTTCTATTAATAAAAAGAGTATAATAAAAGACTGCTGTTATTTTTGTAATTTATGCTATAAAAAATGTATAGTTACATATAAGCGGGGGTAGGTACATGCTTTGTTGTATTTAAGCTGATATATTTGACCTTTTGTTATAACTTTATTGTGTACCCAGGTAGGTCCTACTCATATCAAGGTTAAAATACGATAGACACATCCGATTTTCTTGAATATGAGAATGAAATAACAAAAGAGAATTGAAGTTAATTGTCGGTAAAAGCATGTCTGTACTCCTCTTCTTTCTTCTTTCCTCTCTCGCGTTTAAACACACACATGCTTCAAGAAAACTTGATGTGTATAAAAATAGTTAAATTTATAAAGATGATCAGTATTGCCAAAACGATGGCTTAGTTCATTTATGACGATCTTGATAAAATTTGTTTTGAACAAAAAAACGATATTATATTACACATTTTAAGAGACCCTTATTTTGAGTTGTGCGACCATTTAAGAAAAAACTAATAATTTTTTAAGGCGATTAAATAAAAAAATGAATGTTATAGAAATAAAGGCTTCATTAGACAGACGCTGAAATCGAGAGCGCAGCGCAAGTGCTAACGCAACTCCGCTTATAGAATGCTTAAAAACGCACCACATGTTTTTACAGAAAAAAATTGTGTATGTACATACAACAAATTGTAGTGTTTAAAGTTATTTGAGTGATAATATTAAAAAGGAAGATATGTATATTGTAAAATGGATATGGAATATATATGTTTATTTGTTTAAACTTTTTACGTTTGTGCAAAATGTCACAGGATACTGTTTAGCTTGTGGTGTTTATCATTTAAAAACCAAAAATCAAATCAAAACATCTGCTTGAAACAGTGATGACACTTTCCTTTTTGCGCTTGTACAGAAAACGTACGAAATTGTATAAATTGTACAATACAAAAAAATGTTTATTAACAACTCAATTGAGATTTTATTTTTCATTTTGCCTTATAAATACTGTCATTGTTATCCAAGGGATTTCTAATTGTATAAAGGTATAGGAAAATAAAATAGAGTCGTATCGAATAAAAGTTGTTTGTTGGGTTTGGTTTGTATAAGTTTCATAGCCTGCTACACTTATTATAATGTGATTTTTTGAAATTGTTTGTGAATTTTATAGTTAATTTATTTAACATAATTCTCAGATGGTTTTTGGAAGTCTTTTAATAAGTTGAGAAGTTTGAAACTTTGCAAAACTGTGGTTGAAGTCTACTGACGATTTGGTAAAGAGCGCCAATGAAATGCATATAGACATTGCTTAACCACCCAACAAATAAATTTCATATTATAATGGTACAATGACAATATGTCAAAAAATTAGTTTATTAACAATTGTACAATACTTTATTTTAAACTTGTGATCGACGTAATATCTTCATTATATGTATAGCTAAATTATAATTTTACTAATACATATATTTTAAAAGGGTGCTGCTGGCTGAAGTAGTGAACACAAGACTACGATGCCTTAGATCCCGATATTGACTTCTCTCTCAGTCATGAATATGGTTTAGAATTTTTCTGACATGCTTTAGTACAAGATTGTGTTTATTGTTATCGGGTTGTCTCAATAGCATCGCACATACATAAATTACATATGTAGTAATATTGGTGCCAAATGAATTTATTCCCATGCGTTCATGTATTTGCATGTCCATATGTATGTATAACATTAACCTACTATTGTACAAAAAATATTTACAGTATTTTGTGATTTTATAAAGTAAATTAAGCTATATAGCAAATTAATTTATTGAATAAGCTATGTGTATCTACAAATGTGTCAACTATATGTTCAAATATCAAACCAAACAAGAAGTACAAAAAAAAGCTTTTGTGCCTCACTCTCATTCAACATACATACATGCCATCACTTTTGCGTATTTCTGCGTAAAATTCTATTTTCTGTAGGTTGGATGCGCTGCGTTGCGTTTTTCAGCGTTCAATTAAACATTTTCGCAATTTTCCGTGTAACATATTGGATCAACTGATGCGTTTGCGCAGCGTTGCGTCTCGCTAATTGGGCTTTAAGGAAAAAATTTTAACTGCAACAAACAATGGCTTACAAGCGAACTTGTATTTGAAAGCCAACAAAAACCAACAAATGTGGGCCGACCTGCCAGACCAGTTGAGGAGTGCAGTGAAACGTCCCGAAGACGAAAGCTGCAAAGTATTGATGAAGACTTTTCTGAAGAAATAATTAAAGATACGTTTTTCCATCAACTAGGACCAACAAGAAATTAAACTAAAAAAATGTATATAATAGAAAATGTAATGAAAGCGAGCCCCAAGCGTGTAAAAAGGATTTTAAAGAAAATTCCAACACCAACCGTTGATAAAAAATTTACATCTGAAGAAGCATTTTCAATATTTCTGGACTTAAAGTTAACAAAATATCAGTATATGGAATTGCGAAAGCGGGCAATTGGAAAACATTGCTCCATATATCCAGAAGATAGAGATTTGGTTTTAATTAAAAAATATTGTTTACCACCACAAAATTCTGTAAACATTACAGAAAGTTCAGCAGATGTGGTATTGCAAGACATACTAAATCATACTGCGGAAAGATTATTGAATACATTGGATGCAGATAATATTTAAAAGCTTGGTGACTATAGCCTAACACTTATTTCTAAATGGGGATGCGATGGATCTTCTGGACAAAAGCGATATAAGCAGTATCATGCAGAAAATATATCAGATTCTGACTTATTTATGATATCTTTTGTACCGTTAAGACTAAAAACAAATAACATTAATTTTGAGCCACCTTTTAAGAAGGAAACTTAACTACTTAACGATCAAGAGATTAAAATAAATAAAAAAATGTTACTTACAATGATTGATGGAAAAGTTGCACAGGCCATAACTGAAACAAAATCATCTTCAAGGTGTGTTATTTGCAAAAAAACTGCAAGCCATTTAAGTCAACTTCCAACAGAAGACACTACTTTCCAAGAAGCTTATGAGCTTGGCTTGTCCCCACCCCATGCTAAAATTCGATTTATGGAACACATATTAAACCTAAGCTATGATTTAGATTTTAAAGGAACAGTACGAAGTAGTGACGAAAATAAAGCCAAAAGAGAGGCAAAAAAGAAACACGTAGAAGAAAAATATGTAGAATTGGGTTTAGTGATCGATCAGCCAAAGCAAGGAGAAGGAAACACAAATGATGGCAACACAGGAAGAAAATTTTTTTCTGATCCTGAAACTGCTGCATCTATTACAGGAGTAGATTTTGAATTAATAAAACCCTACAAAATCATACTGCAAGTAATATCATGCAATAAAAAGGAAAATGCAAGAAAATTTGAAACAGCGAAACTATACAAAGAAAAATATTATTGGAAAAAGATGCCATCGACAGTCCAACACAATATGCTGCCGATTGGAGATCTTTCTGAAGAACCGCAAGAAAAAAGGAACAAAGATTATAGATATTGTTACGTTTTTAGACCTATTCGCAAAAACGGTGTTTTTACTTATCCTTCAAGGATTCGTTTAATTGCATCAAATTAAAACACAGACAAGTTAATTTTAGAAATATAATGCGGCAACACTTTATTTATTACTTTATTAACACGAGTATTTGTACCACTAAACACTTAGCGATGTTCACACATCTATATTTGAAATCACACTCTCTCGCTGAGCTCTGGCAGCGTCTTTATATAGCAAAGTGACGTCGTCTGGTAACTTCGCGAAGCTTTTGGGCATGGTTGTTGTTGGTTGTACTTTACTTAACATATAGCTATGTATATACGTGTGTTTGTGTGCATGACAATGCTGACTTGTGTGTTTTGCTGTATGTATGAGTGTTCTGTGTGTTGTGTAGTTTTTTGTATATGGCTGTGAATATTTGTGAACCTGTTTAGCTTTATTAGCAGCGAATACTTGCGTACAAGATCATTAAGAATAACATCTCTTAGGATTTATGTTGCTAGGTTTTTCGTTGTTGTTATTTACACTTATTATTGGCACAGCCTAGAATGATGTTGTATATTCCGGAGTATTCCATTTCCGTTAATTTTAATATTATTTATATTGTGTTGAACTACAGCCCTGGTTGACAACTAGAGATTAATTGACAGTGCTGCCAAGTTCATATAGCCACATTGTCCTTTTATTTAAATCTATTTCTAAACTTTGTAACAATATTTTTGCGAACACAGCACAAGAAAGATATCTAGATATAGTACCAATGGAGACCTCTTTAACATTTTACTGTACAGTTCTGATCCATATATCTCCAGCATTCGACAAAAATGGAATTCCACCCCCATGGAATTGGACAAAGACGCCAAACAGCTCCTTGAAGATGAACAGGAGAGATACTTAGATGAAATTTTCACTAAGATGGTTAAATGAAAAATGTATGTTATGCAAATTAACATAAAAATTAGAACAAAAAAGCACAATAAATGTTGACAATTTATAAATGAAATTTTGTTTTATTTGGAATAAAAAGGTTTTCTTAGAATTTATGGTAAAACCTTTTTTTCGGATATGGATCTCCTACATATCTGTTATGGATTCACGTTTAAAATATATTTAAATTGTTCATATAATAATAACATCTAAAGCTGTCGAACTTACATTTGTTAGTGAATTATGATCACCAAGGCTATTTTTCGAAATTTGACTTACAAGGGCCCTATAAGTAAATGTGGACCGATTGCCCTTAAATTTCACAGGGATATCAACGACTAAAATAAAATTAGTTTTGATAAATATTATATCAATATTAATACATTTAAAACAATTTTGATTTTCAAACCCGTATTCTAAGTGGTCCATTGGAGAAGAGGGCTAAATATCAAAATAAAACGGACCCGGGCGGACGGCTTAGTTAAGTATGAAATGTCAGATCACTTCATTCACAAATTTATTTTTTTAAGGCCGATAATACCTATATTTTTAAAATTAATTTGTCAATCATATATAAGTGTACTTAAATAAGGCCCAATTTTAAAGTTAATACATTAATGGAAGCTTAAGATGTCTTCTATCCAACAAAAAAAATTCAACCCAGTCAAAAGGTATAGAATTTTGAGCGCCAACTCACAAAATGTGCCACTGTGCGGTGCACAGTGGAAAATTTTAGTCCATATTGGATCAAAAATCTGTAACTTTTTTGTTCTTAGAGATAGAGTTCTGAAATTTTGCACGAATAATCTTAAATGTATTTGCTATTATTCTATAATATATGAGCCAAATTAAACCAGAACTTATTTCAGAATAAAGGTAATAAGTTTATTTTTTTGCATGTATAGATGACTTGTGCATGTATTTGGTACAAAATAGTGACTTTAAATAAACTTAATTAATTTGTAACTTTATAAAATGTAATTTACATATTCGATGTATATTGTTAACAATAACTAAATAATACATTAAAAAATAAACTTAAAAACATTCTGTTAGGTATAGTGTAATTTTAAATAATATTTTAACCTTGATATTTTCTTCTTAAAAATCACTATATTGTGGTTACTTCATCAGTTTAATCGTATCTTCATCTAAATCTTTTGCAAGTTTGGCGGAAGGTTTTTTTATACTTGTTATATATGGATGAGTGGTGTAAAGAAGTCTGTTGAAAACGATAATTTGTGTAGTCTTTATTGCGCGACTGTTGTGCGTCTTCGGACAGCTGACTACAGCAACACTGCAAAATGTTTTATAATGCTTTCCCCATGTATCAATATTTTGTGGACAGATGATGGCATATGATACCATTTGTATATTTTTATATACAATATTACTGTTTCGATTGCATATTCACCAAATTTCCCAGGGTCTATTATTAAATCAGACAATAAAGCTTGGAGAATTGTGTGAAACCTTTAATTAGTTCTTCATCTACTCCAGTTATATCAGCAGATCGCGAAAAAAAAAAATCTTCTAGAGGTATTACCACAGTTTTTTTTATATTGTCCACTATATATTTTCTTCAGAAAGTTGATAATGTTTTTCAACAAAAACGTTAATACTTTGTGTATTTCTCCCACTTTCAATATAAATATAAATTATTTGACGCATAATTATTATTTTAACGTTCTAATTTTTTAGCCTTTGATTTTTATATATTTTAAATAACAATTTCGATCTTAAAGCTTATTTTTATAACAAACTATTTATCTTTTATTAATATCAATATTTCGATATCCTCTGTATAAAAACATAAAAAAAAATTATTGATATTTGGAATATTTGAAAATATGTAATTTTGTTTGTTAATAAATTATAATTTATTTTTGTTAAATTGAAATAATATTCATAGGCTAATTGTTCGAAATTAATTAAAATCTCAGAAAGACATGATGATAAATATTCCAAGGCACACAGGAAAGTCAACATCAGTCTTATTCAACTTACACAGCAGAGCAGGACAGCTGTTTTCGAATGTCGCAGCACTTTCATCTTCAGTGCTCATGTGAATATTGTGTTTATCACCACTGTTTAGGTGCCTTAGTTGAATGTGATAACAGTTCCTATTTACACAAATTTAATTGTGAAAAATAATCCGAGAACTGTATCAACCTGATGTTAACACGTTTTTCTTTTAATACCCGTGTTACCGTTAAATTATTTTCTTTATGTCCTATTTTTCTGAATTTTTTGTTCCATTATACATTAAGTCAAATTTTTATGGTTAAGTATATGTGAACGGTTTTTCCGATTTTCATTGGTAGCTGAAGCCTTAGCTTGAATTTGTAAGGTAATTATTTTTACGAACATTTTATATTGCTATGTTAAATTGAATTAATATTCATAGGTTAATTGTTCGAAATTATAATTAATTTTTGTTTGTTATCCTGAAGAAGATATCCAAAGGATATCAAAATATCGATATTAATAAAAGATAAATAAGTTTTTATAAAAATTTTTAAATTATATAAAATATTTAACAAAAATCATTTGTTCAATTTTCTAAATAACTGTGTTTTTTAACATTATTGAATGTTACTCCTGTTTAGGCGCGAATATGCAGCTAATATTTTTATATTATTTTACTAATATATTAAGCTTTAAAAATTTTTACATATGAGCGCAGAGCTAAGCAGAGCTCTTTATTAAAAGCCTTACCGAAGTTTATACATGCAACCAAAACAACATTACATCATTCAGGAGCTAAAATTTCAAATGTTTTCACTAAAACCTAATCCGCTATGTATAAAATCGGAATCTACATCAAATTACCTTTCCAATAAGGTATATAACTCCTTAATTGTAAAGTGAGTTATTTTAAAAATATGCTCTGAAATATGTTTTATTTTAACAATAATAAATCGTTGTCGCAAAAAGATGTGAATACGGTCCTTATTTCCGAGTATTCCTACTGACCAAACATCAAATATTTTCCTCAAATTATTAAGTACGACATGTTAGCTGTTCGATAAAAAAAATTATGGTGTAATTCGAACCTTTTCCAAATTAATTATGGGCTGGTCGTACTCTACGATTTTCCACTGTGCGGTGCACCAAATCTCCCTGCCTAATAGCATGTATGTTGAGTACTTGCGACATGTCGGTCGGTTTTCAAAAATTTTTTATTTTCTAAAGCATTAAACACAATAACGACAGCAGGCTACGAGCTACAATCTGTCAATATTAGAATACACGCATTGATATGGGAATGACTGTTTTAGCGGCGACACAGCCACACGACTACCGACCATCGTTGTAGCTGTAGCCAAAATTAAACTAATTTCTATTTTGGTGAGCGACAGTGAGTAGATGCTGTGTTGCCAGTATAATTTAAATAAATTCAATTATTGTAAACTTAAAAATATATTGTTTTATTTCACAAAAAGAAATCACAACCTTTATTTCCAAGCTAATGAAATGATTTCTTGTCATATATTGTTGACTTTAAATATATTTTATTGCAATAACACTATTTAAAAAGTTTGACTTAATGTATAATGGAACAAAAAATTCAGAAAAATGGAACATGAAGAAAATAATCAAATGGTAACACAGGTATCATAACACACAAGTGTTAACATCAGGTTGATACAGTTCTCGGATTGTTTTTCACAATAAAATTTGTGTAAATAGAAAACTGTTATCACATTCAACTTAGCCACCTAAATAGTGGTGATAAACACAATATACACATGAGCACTGAAGATGAAAGTGTAACGACTTTCGAAAACAGCTGTTCTGCTCTGCTGTGTAAGTTGAATAAAACTGATGTTGACTTCCTTTGTGCCTAGGAATATTTATCATCATGTCTTTCTGAGATTTTAACTAAGTTAGAACAATTTAGCCTATATAAATATTAATATAGCTTTATAACCATAGCTAGAACACACTCTAGCTTGGCATTCTTGCAAAAACGTTTTAAAATCCCTGGAGAGCTCATTAGATGCTCCCACGAAATTAGTACCATTCTTCTTGTAATAAATCTATTGAATGCAGCCAGAAAAGTGCCAGTTGATAAATCCGACGCTGCTTCCAAATGTATTGCTTTCGTAGAAAAGCACACAAATATGCACACGTACCCTTTCGTGATCTTAGACGATTTATTATTATAATTCTTTATGCATATTTTTAGTTGAATCGTTGACCTGTTGTATTATATTTCTATCGTTCGGCTATAGGTCATGTTTGAAAAAATCCATAAATATTAAATATTCTTATCTTCCCAATATTTCGAATAGCTTCGTTATTCATCTTCAGGGGGACACTGTTGGGTACAAAACAATATATGATAAACATTAAAATTAATTTTTGATTACATCTAATAAAATCACAATTACATACATGTAAATTAAAAATTAAATAAAAATAGATAAAGTTGACATATTTTCAATATGTCGATCGTCTGTAGTCCTTAGCTGCGAAAATTGATTTGCTTATGTTATTTCTTGTGTTTGTTTATCGCACTTTTGTAAATTTGAGCGCATTTTTCTGTGTGTTGTTTATAGTTAAGACTTTTCTCTGCAGGAACGTCAATTATGTGTAACATCTCTAAAGTAAATCTCCTGGAATTATGGTTTTCTTGTTGTAATATTTTTACATTTTCAAAATTTGGCACATGATTTTCCTTTGCACAGTAGGCCGCAAGTGCAGTTTTTTGCTCCATTCATTTTTATGTCTGATTTATGGGATGTTAGTCTGGTCTTTAGTTTATTTTTAGTTCTTCCTACGTATTTTTTATTGCATGTGCCTGAGCCGTCACCGTTGCAGTTAATACTATATATAACGTTCCATTTTTCCTCTTTCTTTAACTTAGTCTTTGTATTACTATATAGGCTCTGAATAGTATTATTCGTCTTAAATGCAAGTTGATATTTCTCAATGTCATACAAATCTGAGTTTTTTAACCTCTCAGAGAAACCTTTTATATATGTTAGTCCTTTATAATACTTTGTATTATTCTCTCTTCTTGATATTAAATTGTTTATAATTGTTTTCGGAAAATTGTTCATGTCTAAGATTTCTTTTATTTTTCGTAAATTTTCCTCATGATACCTATCGTCACTAATGGTGAGTACTCGTCTGATAAAATTTTTCCTGTATTTATTATAATTCTTCTCGGATGTTTTGAATGGAAATTGATCAGACGACCGGATGCAGTGGGTTTTTGATACCAGTTGATCGTCATCATATTTTCGTGTCTACTAACAATTGCATCTAAATATGGTACTTTATTATCTCTTTCCTTTTCCACTGTAAATTGTATTTGTGTATTAAACCCATTTAAAACATTTAGAACTTCCTCTGCCGTATCTCTATTTATGATGGGAAATATATCATCTACATATTTTGTTATTAGTCTGGGTTTTATTGTTAGTTTTGTAAGGGATTGATCCAGTAACTCCTCCATAACAATATCGCAAGCAATTGGTGATACCGGTGATCCCATCGGCATTCCCTTACATTGTCCATAAATTCGTTCTTTATATTTAAAGTAACGGCTGTCTTTGATGCAAAACCTTAGTAACTCCATGAAAAGGTATTTTGGTATTTTTGTGTGTTGTTGTAATATGTCCCACTTATTTTCCATTATTTCTAGTGCTAAATTTATAGGTATGCTCGAAAATAGCGGTACTACGTCATATGATACCACAATCTCGTTCTCGTCTAGTCTACTATTATTCACCTTTGATTTGAATTCCACTGTATCTCTTACATTGTAAGTTGTTACCACAAACTCAACTTACAATGTAAGAGATGCAGAGGAATTCAAGTTGTAACCACAAACTCCTCCTGCCACAACCACCAGCATGGACATAAATTCAATGTTCGCAGCTATGATAATCAAAATAAGAGTCAAATAAAGTCACGACCCTGGTAGAGGTTTCTGAAGCCATTAACAGGAGGGTGGATTCTATTGAGAATAAATTCTCAGAGCGGGCAGAAAGAGTCCAACATCTAGAAAGCGGTGGCCTGGAACAGCATGCAAAGGATTTGGAAGAGAAATTGCATGCTCTAGAGGACAAAGTGCATAACCTGGAGTGTAGTGGCGGGCCAGTATGAGCAGTTGCGGAGACTTCTGCGTGGATAAAAGCGCCATGCTTCGACGGCAGCGCACCATTAGGTATCTTCAAATTCCAGTTCGAGACGGTTGCTAGCAGAAATGGATGGGATGCTGAAGAAAAGGCCATAGAGTTGACTTTTTCCTTAAAGTGTACAGCTGCAGAGGTATAATGAAATAATAGCAGCATTGCAGTGCAAGTATGGTGGTGAGCACAAGCGCGATTTATACAGAATGGAATTGCGATGTAGAGTTCAGAAGCCTAACGAATCTCTACAAGATTTCGCAATGGACATCGAGCGTTTAGTGCAGCTCACATGTCCAGACGAGAGTCACCCGTTCCTGGACCACTTTAAAACTGAGGCTTTCGTTAACGGCATTCGCGACTCTGATGTTAAACTGGCGGTGTGCGCTAAGCAGAAATCCACTTTCGCTGAAACTGTTTCATTTGCGCTGGCTCAAGAGACTGCAAATATAGTTTTCAAGCCACAGATATGTAAAGTGCGGAATGTGGAGGTTTTGTCTCAGGAGGATAACAACCGAGTTGCTAGCGTTAAGGAGGCAATGCGACAACTGCTGGCAGAAAATTCTACCAAAGAAAACCCTAAGTGCTTTAACTGTGATCGGTAATTTTCAGCGCAGCTGCAAAGCATCAAGGAAGAGAGATAGATCTCTTTCGCCACCAAGAAACAGCAAACGGGTGAACCCCGTTAAAGTAAAACGAGCTAGCACTAAGGGGCAAGAGCTAGCTCTCACAAACGAGGGCCCCACAATCTCCATATCAGTGATGCAGCAGAAAAATAGCATCCTCACTGCGTCCGAACACATCAACGGGGAAAAGCACGTACTTACCATAGACACAGCGGCATCGCAGTTAATAATAAGGCCCGATATAGTAAAGGGGAAATGCAAGCGGTTAAGCAATTTACGACTACGTACAGCTACCGGAGAGCCTGCCACTGTCTATGGTAAGACTATAGCCAACATCAACGTGAGACATGTGTTTATTGTTGCCGATATTATCGATGAGGTTATTAGTGGAGCCTATTTTATGATTAATCATGGCATAAGTCTATATATGGGACAACAGCTGATGATTTGGCGTAATGTGGAAATACCCCTTGATGTTGGATATGACAGCAAACCGTAAGTAACAAAAGTATTTTCTATTGAGAGTCAGACGTTACGGCCACAGTCTGAAACAGTCATATGGGAGTGTATGAAGGGAGATTGTGAGGACAATCGGTTGTGGGTTGTAGAACCAGCAGATCTAAAGAGAGAGCTCATAACAGCGAAAGCTCTAGTGAAAACTAGTAAAGGAGGAATAGTCCCTATAAGAGTGCTTAATTATCAGACCACGAAAAAGTCATCAAAGAAAATTCCGATGTTGGCCAGTGTACTCCAGCAGAGGCAATAATAAACTTCGAGAAGAAGATAGAGCCTACTAATTTGTCCGCAAAAGAACGTGAACAATTTGAGGAATACGTAGTGAAATGGGTAGCAGGTCTATCAGCGACAGATAGAAATAAAGCCAAACAGTTACTAAAAAGGCATGCCAGTATCTTCGCCATGGGAAGCCAAAGCCAGGGTAGAACTGCATTGGTTAAACATGAAATTAACACAGGCGAAGCTAGGCCGATTAAACAGCCACCCAGAGCCGTACCCCTAGCAAAGCGAGATAAAGTAAAAGAGCTTGTAAGTCAAATGGCGCGTGACGACGTAATTGAACCATCTTCTGGTCCTTGGAGTTCGCCTGTAGTCTTAGTTAAAAAGAAAGATGGCAGTAGACTACAGGAAGCTCAATGACATAACCAAGAAGGACAGTTATCCGCTCCCCAGAATCGATGACACTTTGGACCCGCTAGCTGGTACCAAATGGTTCTCTACGCTAGATTTGCAAAGCGGGTATTGGCAAGTGGAGATTGCAGAGAAAGACAAGGAGAAAACTGCCTTCAGTGTCGGTAACGGATTATGGCAGTTCAAAGTCATGCCATTTGGTCTCTGCAATGCTCCGGCCACATTTGAACGCCTAATGGAGAAGGTACTGATAGGACATCACTGGAAGACATGCTTGGTATATCTACATGACATAATCGTGATGGGGAAAACTTTTGATGAACTCCTCAAAAACATGGCAGAAGTTCTTCGACGGATATCATCAGCTGGATTGAAACTCAGCTTGAATAAATGTGCATTATTTCAGAAAGAAGTAAAGTATTTGGGGCATCATGTTGCAGCAGACGGAATCTCAACAGATGAAGGTAAAATAAAAGCAGTAAGCATCTGGCATCAACCTAAAAATCTTCATGAATTACGCAGCTTTTTGGGCTTTTGTACATAATACAGACGTTTTGTGCCGAATTTTTCCAGTGTAGCTGCAAGCCTACATGAGCTGACAAAGAAGTCGAGACCATACCATTGGGGCGAGCCACAAGAAAATGCATTCCAGAAACTCAAAGGATTATTATGTACGTCACCAGTTCTAGCGTATCCCATAGCGGGAGAAAAATTTGTGCTGGATACTGATGCGAGCGGTTATGGTATAGGGGGTGTGCTATCCCAAGTAGTTAATGGCACTGATAAGGTCATAGGGTACTATAGCCGTGTACTTTCAAAACCTGATAGGAACTACTGTGTAACACGACGTGAGCTTCTGGCGGTATTGGAATGCATTAAGCATTACCATAAGTACCTGTATGGTCAACACTATACATTAAGGACCGATCATTCTGCACTGAGATGGCTATTTGCAGTTTAAAAATCCTGAAGGGAAACTGGCAAGGTGGATTGAGCGCCTGCAGAGCTACGACTTCAGCATTGAGCATAAAAGAGGCACAAAGCATAACAATGCGGATGTTCTTTCAAGAATACCCTGCTGTTTAGAGTGTAAACATTGTGTTAGAACCGAGCAAAAGGAAGGCGTTGTTGATGTTCGGCTAATGCACATCGGCCCTGATGAAGACTGGTCAGCGGCACAGAGGGACGAAAGCATTCTAAGGAAAATTATAGCGGCCAAAGAAGAGGACAGATGACCATCCCGGAATGAAATTTCGGCTGAAAGCCCACTCGCCAAACCTTATTAGGCTCAGTGGAACATAAAAGGGTGTTTATACCGCGTATGGGAAAGTGTAGATGGCAAAACAACTTCAAATTTAATAGTTGTGCCATACTCCAAGATAAGTAAAGTTTTACACGAGTTTCATAATGGACATAGTGGTGATTATCTTGGAGTAAAAAAAACTCTTGAGAAACTGAAGCAGCGTTTTTATTGGGTTGGATGTCAACAAGCCGTAGCCGACTGGATAGCAAACTGTCCACAGTGCATAGCAGCCAAAGGCCCAGTAAGAAGAAGCCGGGGACAGCTACAACAGTACAACTCAGGAGCTATTACGTCCCAAGAGAAGGAGAACTTAAGCGAACTGCATGAGCTCGTACGTAATAGAATAAAGATGAAAGCTAGGTATGACCGCGCAGCAAATTCAGAGTGATTTATAGAAGGATAATTGGTTTTACTTTATAACCCACAATGGAAGAAAGAATTGTGCCCAAAATTACAGACTCACTGAGATGGCCCGTATAAAGTGATTAAGAGAGTGAATGACGTTGTATACCGGATACAGAAATATAATAGCTCAAGGTCGAAAATGGAGATAGTACATCTCGAACGATTGGCGCACTATGGAAGAGGTGATTGTATGCCTATTCGGGTCGAACAGGCTTAAGTGGGCGGCAGTGTTACAAAGATTAGAGATAGATTTAAATAAAACGACAATGTGGCTATATGTACTTGGCAGCGCTGCCAATTAATCTCTAGTTGTCAAAATGTTACAACCCTGGTCAACCCAATATAGATAATATTCAAATTAACGGAAATGGAATACTCCGGAATATACAAGATCATTCGAGGCTGTGCCAATAATATGTGTAAATAACAATAACGAAAAAACTAGCAACATAAATGCTAAGAGATGTTATTCTTAATGATCTTGTACTCAATTATTCGTTGCTAATAAAGCTAAACAGGTTCACAAGTATACACAGCCATATACACATAGCAGAAGAAGAACCAAACTACACTACACACGGAACTCTCATACATACAACCACACATAGTTACCATAAGCAAAACACACAAGTCAGCATTGTTATGTATACAAACACACGTATATAGCTACATGTTAAGTAAAGTACAACCAACAACAACCATGCCCAGAAGCTTCGCGAAGTTACCAGATGACGTCACTTTGCTATATAAAGACGCTGCCAGAGCTCAGTGAGTCAGTGTGATTACAAATATAGACGTGTTAACATCGCTAAGTGTTTAGTAGTACAAATACTCGTGTTAATAAAGTAATAAATAAAGTGTTGCCGCATTATGTTTCTAAAATTAATTTGTCTGTGTTCTAATTTGATGCAATTAAACGAATCCTTGAAGGATAAGTAAAAAAACCGTTTTTACGAAAAGGTCTAAAAACGTAACAATATATACAGAAATAAAAAGAGATAAAAAAACTAAAAAAACTTAAAAAACTTTACAAAGGTAAGTATTGAATTGAATTTAATTTATATGTACTTACATACATATATTGGTGGCTATGTATGTACGCATGTACATATGTAAGTATATATTTTTAGGAACAAACAAGCTGTGGACAATAAGTATCAAATGCCAATGCGTGCAGGCATTTGTTACTTGGTTTGTTTGTTTTCAGGAATACTGGGCCGGTGTTGAGCGTATTATGATATTAGGTGTGATCCCGTTCTTTTTGGGTAAAGTTCGGTAAAGTGGGAGTAAGCAAAAAATTCTCTCACATATTGTTAAAAATGTACAAAAGTACGGAAATAGAAAAAGCCAAATTTCTTTACCAAAAAAAAAACATCGAAGCGTTTTGAATTTTAATACATGGTATATGGTGTCTGCATGCAAGTTAAACTTAAGCAGTACGTAGTTTAATCGCCATTTACAGTCTTTAATTGTTTATCTTTTTAAAACAGCTGATCGTTTGTCTGTTTTCCCAATCTGCAAAAAAAAATTTTGCAGGCTGTTTCGTGCAAGAAGAAGAAGAATTTTGTGCTCTTACAATCTTTCTCACATGCCCAAACTTTGAGTACGGGAACAATTTTGGGTAAGATTGGGCACCCGCGGGCACCCAAAGTAGAGTACGGGACCACACCTATTATTGTTTTGCAGGTTTCGAATTTGGATTATTTAAATGCAAAAAGATGTCGACATATCTTCTAGCATTGATTCACCTAAAGTAAAGCGTGCCAGGTAAGATATTGTGGTTTACGCTTAGAGAAACTAATATTAAAACAAATATATGTGTGTGACTTGTAGATCATCCAATTTTGCCCCGCAGAAGGAAGACATTTTAGTGTCATTGGGAAAAGAGCACGCAAGAGTTTTAGAAAATAAGGAAACAAATGCAGTGACCTGGCAAGAGAAGAATATTGTCTGGAAAAAGTTATGCAAAGAGTTTGGGTCTCAGAGCAATTATGTCAGGTCAGCCAAAAACTTAAAGGACAAATACGAAGACATGAAGCGAAAAGCAAAAACCGCCTTATCACTTCCAAGAAGTGAAACATATAAAACTAGTGGAGGTGCGACAAAAAGTAAAATGTCATGCACTGACGAAAGAATCGCCTCGTTGCTAGGAAAGGCAGCAACAGGATTGTCAAATGATATTGACTCAGCCAAATGTAAGTTCTTGCTGACTTTAGAATATTGGCATGGGAACACATCCATATGTACATATCTTAACATACTTCATCATTTTCTTTATTTTTCAGATCCAAATGAAATGATTGAAATAGATTTTTTAGAAAGTGAATTCGACATTGACCAATAAACCTGTTGAGGAAATTGATGACAAGGTAATAAAACAATAACTATCATGTTTATACATATGCACGTATAATGATGGACTTAATTATTATCACTATGTATTTATTTAAAATTTAACACAATTTTTTAATAAATGAGCGACGTATATACACACATACGTATTTTATAGTCGTTTGGTTTATATTAATATGTTCAACGACTTTATTTGTATTTTCAGAAGAACGTATGGAGTAAGTGGAAGCCTTCGGTTTTAAAAAAACAAAATAGTGAAAAGCTTAACGCCAAGAAAACCAAACAAAATGACAAAAATGAACTCTTAAGCCGCTGCACAGAGGGTTAGAATAGCCTGTTTTCTTGGATTAATTTAAAAAAAAATTTTAAGTATTGTCAAAATTTTTTGTAGCCGGTTAGAGTATATAAAATTCTACATCACTTGTCGTTAAAATAAATGTCAAAAGTGCTCTGGTGTTTTTGTAGTGAAACTTCATAGAGATTTTTGTGCAAAAAAGGCTGAAAAAAAGTGAAAACTTTCCCGTTGAAAATTTTATTTATTTTAAAAAGTATTGCAAAAGTTAAAAATTTTTCAATGGAACCATCAAGTTCAGGTTATTTTGCAAATACTTCGTTAACATTTGTGTGTCAAATTGTGTGTGGAAGTGTTTTAGATTTAGTTATTTATATTGGAAATGCCAAAAAAAAAGTTAGAATTTTTATAGTTTAAATGGATAAATAGTTATTATTCGCTCATATTCGTGCCATAATTTTTAGTTTATATTAAAGAAGACATAAATCTCTATTATATTGCAAAATTTTACGCTGCCTTTTTGTGCCTTTTAGAAGCTATGCATTCTTTAATGCAAGTGTTGCAGCAGTCAAATTAGCTAAAAATCACATTGATCTCGCGACTGCTGGTTGTGTATTGTGTGTTGTTGTTTTTCATGTTACTTTTTTCCATTTATTTGTGCTCTTCTTTTCAGTATATTAATGATGTTATTTTTGTTTCTTTTAATAATATTCTTTGTTTCAATAATATTTTGTTTTTGTTTATTTTAATAATATTCTTTGTTTTGACAAACAGTGATCGTGTTGTACAGTTTTAAGTAATCGGGTAAAAGGGTTTTTTGAAAGGTTTTTTTTTGTATTAGAAATATTTTTTGTTTTTTTTATAGAAACAAGTTCGAACGTTGTTTTTTATACTCGTCGAAGCTTATTTGATATTATGATGAATTCAAGCGCTCAAACAATGAATGACAAGATGAAATTTTTAGCTGAAGAAATCAAAAAACGCACCAACTGCTCTGAGGATAATATGTGTGATTTTAATAAAAGAATGGATGTTTTCTTTTATGAATTTAAATCTAGGTGGACTAGAGCGCATAGAATGTAAATGAGGTTTATTGCTAAAAATAAAATCTGGTTGGAATCCTCTATTGGTTTTACTCTTGCCCCGACTGCAAAACGTGGTCGAAAAGAAATTAGTTTTACCGAGTCCAGTGGTTGGAGTAAATATAAAAAACAAAGATTTTAAGAGACACCATATCATTGCCAGAGTTACTTTATGCTTCACAGGTTAAATTACAAAGCGCAGGTTATGTCGAAGAATCAAAAGTGTTGCGAGCCATATATGAAAAGTGTTGCAAGGGCATAAATTTAAAAAAAAAGTTGAAACAACCACTTCCCACCTTGAAAATATCGAATACAAAAGCTTTGGCTGTTTTTGTAGAAGCTAAACTGACACGAAATCAATACAATGTTGTTAGACATGCTGCTCCTCAAATATTTCCCTCCTACAACAATATTCAAACTGAAAAACAAAAAACTTACCCAGAATCGACCAGCTTTAAAATAAGCGAGACCTCCGTTGAAGTAACTTTACAAGGTCTTCTTAATCACACAGCGGAGCGACTAATAGAACTTCAAGAAACTGTTATTGACTCATTAGGCATTACGAACTCGAATGTAGTATTAGATTCAAAATGGGGCTTTGATGGAAGCTCCAGCCATAGCTCATACAAACAAGCCTTTCATGGATCTGATGCTAGTGATTCATAAGTTTTTTTAACCACAATTGTACCACTTAGGCTTATGTTTGAGGAGAAGGTAATTTGGAAAAATCCACGGTCGTCTTCAACTAGATTTTGCAGACCCTTGAAAATGTAATTTACCAAAGAAACCGCATATGTGTCAATTAGTGAACAAGAAAGAGTTGAAGAGGAAATACAGAATTTAACCTGTTCAACTGTCACGATTGGTAAGAAAGTTGTACATGTTTTCCACAAATTAACTTTGGCAATGGTAGATGGAAAAGTTTTCAATGCCTTAACAGAAACCACATCAACACAAAAGTGATACTTATGTGGCGCTACAAGTAAGGATTTTAATAATATAGAAGCCATGATCCAAAGACCTGTGCATGTAGACAATTTAAGATTTGGCCTTTCCATTCTTCATGGCTGGATTCGATTTTTCGAATGTCTTTTGCACGTGGCATATAAAATACCTTTGCAAAAGTGGCAGGCTAGGACTGATTCTGAAAAAAGAACAGTAGCTGAAACAAAAAAAGAAATTCAGAAAAAATTTAAAGAGAATATGGGATTAATAGTTGACTAACCCAAACCTGGTTTTGGAAACACGAATGATGGGAATACGGCAAGACGTTTTTTTCAAAACGCTGAAAAATCTGCCTAAATAACAAAAATAGATGTTAATTAAAAAAAAAATGCACGTGTTTCTTATTGCTGTATCCAGAGGCCATGAAATTAACAATGAAAAATTTAAAATATATGCACACAATACAGGACGACTTTTTGTTGAAACGTATACTTGGTACAATATGCCTCCCACTTTGCACAAGTATCTTATTCACGGACCCGAAATTGTGTCAAATGCCATTTTACCTATTGGGCAGTTATCAGAAGAAGCGCAAGAAGCTCGAAATAAAGATTTTAAAAAATATAGGGAGTTTCATTCACGAAAGTGCAGTCGCGAAAAATCAAACCAAGACATTTTTAATATGTTTTTGATAACCTCTGACCCAATTATTTCAAGCATGCAAAAATTGCCTACAAAGAAGGTTGCAGAGAAGGCAATTGATTTAATTGTACCTGCAGCTCCGAACAAGAACAGTGATGTTGAACTTGCTGATGCTGCTAATGATGATGATGATAATGATGATGATGATAACGATGATGATGATGATGATGATAACGATGATGATTATGATATCGATGATTATAATGATGATGATGATGATGTTGATGATTAACTTTAAGATGTATAAAATGTAATGTTTAAGTTCTAATATGTACTCCTTGCTCTATATACCTACACTGTTATTTGGCATTATTTAATAAAATTATACTCAAATATACTTAGAAAAATTTTTTTTTACTTATTTTAATGGTATTAACTGAAAAATAAAGAAAAATTATCCGAACATAGCTTCCCTGATTTGATCCAAGAAAACATGCTATTGGAGCGGCATATGCTTCAAATGAATGAACTACGTTTAAAAGAAGAATTGCTAAGACTAAAAATAACTAAAAAGATATTAGAAATAGAAAAACAACTGTGATATATATAATAATTAACTTTTCTCCTTTTTGTTTTGTTTTTAATGTAAAATAATTAATTGTATTTTTTCCAAAAAGATTGTATTTTCTGTTTATTTAATTTTGTTTTTATTAATTACGTAGTTATATATTCATACAGACTTAATATTTACTTTTTCGTTTTTTTAATGTTTTTTAATGTGAAGTAATTAATTTTAAATTTTGCGACTGAATGTTCTATTTATTTAATTTTGTTTTCATTAATTACATACGCTTATATTTTCTTGATTAAAATTGAGGCTGTGAATTTATATTTTGTTGTTTTATGTTCAATCATCTGAAACATAATGAATTAGACCTCTTTATTAAAGCAGCTGGAGATGCCATCTTATCTAATATTACATTAATTGCCAACTATACTATAACACTATGGGTTGCTGTTGCTTACATATATTACAACATCTCCCTTTTTAAGTTATAAAAATGAAATTAAAATTATCAAGTACAGTACATGTATTATAATATTCTTAATCTTTTAAAATTATATATTAATAATTAATTTATACATAATGAAAATGTTAAATATAACATTTAAAACAAATAAGTTCATCTATCAATTGATTATTAATGAGATTTCTAAATCAAGTTTTTTTGGTTGTTTTACAGTTCGCCCTTTTCTAGTTACATATCCTTTTATATCACTATTTTCACATTCTAAGACCGCTTTAGCATAGTTTTGCGTCGTTCTATTTACTTCTGTATCTTTATTTTCAACTAACTTATTTTCTGGAGTTTTCCGTATGTAATCTTGATTCTTTCTATATAAAGTGCCCTGATTATCTTTTACTGTAAAGGATCTTGGCTCCTTACATGATTCCACTATTTCTCCTGGAAACCAACAGCTCGTAGGATTTTTCTGAAACATTACTATCTCACCTTTATGAATAGGTTTTATTTTTTTTTCGCAGTTTTATTGTAATAGTTTACCGATTTTTGTATTTTTGAATTTAGTTTCCTCCGATAATCTTAGAATTAACAATTCTTGGTTCAAAATTTTTAACTGTGGACGGAATTTTAGTTCTTAAGGCTCACGACATAAGTAATTCGGACAGACTTGGTAAATTGCCTTTAGGAGTCGTTCTGTAATGAAGTAATCCCACATATGGATCTGGTTGATTCTCATGAGATATTAATAATATTGCTTTGATTGTTTGAATGGAGCGTTCAGCCAGACCATTCGACCTCGCCAAGTATGGACTTGAAGTTTTATGGCTAATTACCCAATTTGCACAAAATTGCTTGAATTCCTTGGAGTTAAATGGGGGACCATTATCTGCCACCAAAACGTATGGAATTCCATGTCTTGAAAAATTTGATTTTAGTCTAATTATAAGTTGAGAGCTGTTATATCCAGAAGTAAACGTTTCAATTTCTATATATTTTGGATAATAACCTAGAAGAAGCACATACATCTTCTTGTTAAACTCAAATAAATCACATCCAAGTTTGTACCATAATATCATGGGGAAGCGTTTCTGCTTTTGTGTTTGAACTTTGGTGTCCCATACAAATTTCGCAATTAGAATCTAAATTCTCAATCTCACTATATATATTTGGCCAATAAATGAATTGACGAGTCAAATCTTTGCACCTTTGTATCCCCAAATGACCTTCGTGAAGTTTTAGCAAAATTGTTCTACGTAACGTCTTCGGTATTAATAACTGATGATTTTTTAACAAAATATCATCCAAAATAGAAATTTCATCCTTTGTAATAACCTCATCGTTTTTTGTGTGTTGTCTCACCTCATCCATACTTGAAAATGGTATCTCCAGGTGGGATGAAATGAAATTACAATGCATTGAAAGCTCTTTATCCATGTCAATCAAAGCTGTTTCAGGCAAAGGTGCTCTTGAAAGAGTATCGGCAATTTGCAAATACTTTCCCGGTTTGTAATTAACCAGAAGATTATACGGTTGCAATCAACGCATAAATCGTTGAAGCCTTGGTGGTATTTTGTAAAGGGCTTTGTTGAATAAACTGACTAATGGTTTATGGTCAGTTTCAACTAAGATCTTTGATCCATAAACAAATTGGTGAAATCTTGTGCAACCAAAAAGTATAGCAAATAATTCTTTTTCGATTTGCGCATAATTCTACTGCGCTTCTGTTAAACGCACAGATGCATATGCAATTGAATGCCTATTATGCATAATTGTTGCTTCCAGTGCAAACTTTGACGCACGAATTGATAAAGTTAATTCTTTGTCAGGCTTAAAGTATGCTAGTACAGGTGATTTAGTTATCTCGCGCTTAAGGTTCTCAAATTTGTTTTCATGATTTGTTGACCAATGCCATTCAATATCATTCTTCAAAAGTTGTCTTAAATTTTTATTTTTTGAAGCTGAGATACTCCACCATACCCAAAAACCTTTGTAGTTCGCTTACAGTGCTGGGCTTAGGCATCTCTACAACTAGTTTTATTTTGTCTTCAGCTGCCCGTACGCCAGCTTGGTTAAATAATGTCCTAAAAATTTAATTTTGGTTTGTAAAATCTCACATTTTGATTTATTAAATTTTAGCCCCACCTCTGAAGCCCTCTGAAATACCTTTTCTAAAATTTTAAGATGCTCCTCCATAGTAGAAGAGTAAATCAAGAAATCATCAATGTATATTATTATATATTCAATATCACCGAATAATTTTACCATTTCGGCATGAAAAATTTCAGGTGCAGCGTTTATTCCGAACGGTAACCTCAAAAACCTGTATCTACCGAAAGGTGTATTGAATGTGCATAGTTTTGAAGATTCTTCATTTAAGGGAATCATCCAAAACCCACTATTTGCGTCCAGTGAAGTACAAAATTTTGAAATTTTGAATTTAGCTTTGCACTCCTCAATATTAGGAAAAGGATAATGTGGCCTCATTATAGCCTTATTTAAATTTCTAGGATCTAGGCATATTCTGAGATTTCCATTTGGTTTTGTAACAAGTACATTAGAGTTTACCCACTCTGTTGGTTTAGTTTCTTTTTTAATTACATTCAAGTCTATCATTCTAGATAATTCATCTTTTAATTTGTTATATAATTTGAATGGAATTTTTCGAGGGGGATCAACTGTAGGCATAACATCTTTGTTTACCATTAAAATTCATCCACCACGTAAAAGGCCAAGACCACTAAAAACACACGAGTGTTTTTCAACCATATCATTTACTGATAAAATATTAAAATTTTTGATTAAGTTCATTTTCATTGCTGATTGAAGGCCAATAATATTTTTACATTTGATATTGATTGCAAAAAATTTCAAAATATAAGTTTGATTTTCAAAAAATACATTTATATATATTAACAAAGCCTAAGACTTACAATTTTTCTCCGGTTAGTTTTTTTTTAATTTCCTATAACATTTATTGAATTCGCCGTTTCCAAAGATATTATGTTAGCCTGTGCCCCTGTGTCTATCTGACATTTTAGTTTTAAGTTGTTAACCATTACCTCTACATTCCATTCTGTTTTTGTTTCAGCTCTGGAAATAGTTCCAAATCCTCTTCTTCGTCAATTTCGCCATCTTGTATGTTTTGAGCAGCAATGTTTTTGATAAATTTATTTTTTAAGAAACACATTTTTGCAAAATGGCCGCTTCTCCCACAGTTATGGCATTTAACACCTTTAGCCACATCATCCACGGACATCTGCTCTTATGAAACTGACCGCATCTACCACAATTAGTTGCTTGATTTTTATTTTTAGCGGCGGCTATTGTTTTAAAGTTCTGTTTTCTCAGTGCACTTATAACTGGATCATCTTATTGAATTTCTTCCAACTTAAGCGCATTTTCTTTGGCCATTGCTATCGTTTTAGCAATTCCCACTGCTTTATCAAGTGCAATTCCGCCTTCAGATAACAACCTCTCACGAATACCAGCCATTTTAGGTGATAAACCACAAGTAAATATATCCCTCACCAGATCTTCGCGAAGAGCGCCAAATTCACAATTAAGACTTAGATTTTTTAAAGTTGTTACATATTCATTTATAGTTTGTTGAGGCTGCTGCTTGCAGGTGAAAAATTTATGTCTTTCCATAGCTATATTTACTTTAGATATGAAAAAACTTTCCAATTTGGTAGTTAAAGTACTATAAGATATATTATCTAAATCCTCATTAAAAGAGTTAAAAACCTCCAAACAATCACTACCAAGATGATGTAATAAGAGAGCAACTTTACGTCGGTCTGGTTGTGTTTCCAAATTAGAAGCAGTCAGAAATATTTTAAGTTGGGTGAACCAGAATTTCCATTCTTTCGATAAATTTGTACACTTCAGACTGATCGGTTGCAAAGTCGTTGTAAAAAACTGCCCTGCCTGCGATTGACTTGTACTAACTGTCTGCTGTTCCTCCTTAGTCGCCATTTTTATTTTTTTTTAATACAAAATGTTTATTGTATTTTCTTATATTTTTTATAATCTATTATATAGATGCACACTTGATTATTTCAATTCTGTTGTTTATTAATTTGTTTTAAATTTAATTAGAATTAGCTTTTTATTTAGCTATCCCACTTCTGACACCATGTTGTTTTATGTTCAATCATCTGAAACATAATGAATCAGACCTGTTTATTAAAGCAGCTGGAGATGCCATCTTATCTAATATTACATTAATTGCCAACTATACTATAACACTATGGGTTGCTGTTGCAACATATTTGACCTACCTATATGTGATTAAATAAACTTAGTTTATACACAAAAAAAATTTTTAAATTTTCATAGTTGTTTTTAATCGACCAAAACTCATTTCTTTCTATATAGTGAGAATTTTTGCCAAAAAGTACCTTGCGCTTTAGTCACAAACAAAGTTACCCTGGGCTGCAAATTTCGAAATGCAAATTGAAAACACTTCTGTTTGCAACAGAAAAATCTAACATTTTTTAAAGGACTTTTTCCCATTCATTTATTTCTGTTATATTTATTTTTATTTCTGTTATATTTCCATAATTTTGCAAAATAGTTTTCAATAAGATTACATCGCGTTTTCGAAAATCCATCGGAAGCAATATCTTCTTCATCACTTGAAACATCAGTATTATCAAAATCACTATCATCTTTAAGTTGTCTGCATAAATTATGCAAGACTGCACATGCCACTACAACTGCCATGCTAGTGGTAAGCGACAGTCTTATCCCCATAGACAATACGGGAAAACGACGCTTCAAAGCACCAAAACAACGTTTTATGGCATTTCGTGTTCGAATTTGTGGTTCATTATATAGTTTTTCCCCATTAGTTTGGTTATTTGCTAGCGGTGTCATTAAATATGATTTCACGCCATAACCGCTATCACCTAAAAGTAAATATGATCCAAATTCTGCATTTTCAAACCTGGTTTTAATCCGACTATTGCTGAAAATATAGCTGTCATGGGCCGACCCAGACCACGTTGTCACTAAATGAAATGAAATATACTTATTTACATAAACATGGCATATCTCACCTGAACATTAAATGAAAAATAGCCCTTGCGATTCCTGAAGACTTTTGCATCAGTCCCACCTGGAGATTGTATAATCTATTGCTCCTATTACTTTAGGAAAGGCGGAAATATTGTGAAACTGTGAAGCTGTCTTTCTCATTTCTTCTGGAGAATGCGGCATTTTTATAAATTTTTTGATAGTCTAGCGATTGCCTCAGAAACTTTTTTTACAACACGACAAGCAGTCGCTATTGAGACACCAAAATAATCTCCTACAACTATTAGAAAGCTGCCTGTGACGTAAAATCTTAAGGCCAATAACACCATTTGCGTAGCAGATAAAGCATGATTTCTAATAACTAATTATTCAAAATGTGTTAACCATGTCAGATATAGATATAAAAAAGGAACTTACCTGCTTGTTGCGGACTTTATACCATTGCCTATGTTATCGACAATATACTTTCCTGCAGATTTTGATAATATAAATCTTTTTCTAAATTTTTCACTAGATAAAGAGAAATGATCTCGACGTGATTTTTTTTAGGTTTTACTCTACTTAAATTATAAATATTAAAAAGATTAAGTGCTGATTGTAATTTTTGCTCATTTTGTTTTCTCTTTCAAGTGACAATTAATATACTAACCAGAAGAATTTGTTCGGTTAAATTTAACAGCGACTTTTCTGTTAACATCTGTCAGTTAAATTTTAATCATACATTGTGAAATAAAATTTCAGTTGCTTTAAAGTGCCAATTAAAATTTTATCATACATTGTGAAAAGGGCTGTAAAAAAAGTTTATCTTAAAGAAGAGTGGAACACCATTTTCGAAGAATTAAATTGTGTTGGTCCCCCATCCCGTTCCGTGAAGAGCTGGATGAAGGTGTGGGCTGATTTTAAATTAAAAAAAAAAACTAACTCATAGTAAAGCTGAAAGTTATGCTACACGTGGGGGAACTTTAAAAAAAACGTGCTTTTTCAGCTGTCGAAGAAGCAGCAATTAATTTATTGGGTATGGGTACGGTGATTTAGCAGATAACCCCAGTGTTGAGGAAATTGAAGAACCATGTACTTGAACGCCGCTTAAAAAATACAGAAAAAGCAAGAATCAAAAAAAGTAACGTTATTAGAAGAACAAGGGAAACTGCAAAAAGACTTGTGCTTAGATTTGAAAAAGAAACTGTCGGAAATAGAACGATACACCAGACAAATTTGTGAAGCTAAAGATGCGAAATTACTTTTATATAAAGCCGAACTCAAAAAGAAAGATGAACATGGAAAATGTATTTTGGAAATTCGTAAAGTTGAACTCAAAATCAAAAAGAAGAAAATTGAACTAGAGGCGTTAAAAAGTCGAATGAAGTCATTTTATTTTAAAATTATTTAATTTTTATTTTTCTTTTAAATATATATGTACATATTTTTATGTTAATGCCTATTATCTTTTTATTTATATACATATGTATGTATTTTTATTTTCACTTAAGTACATGCTTGAATTATCTTGAATATCATGTTTAATGTTATAAGGTAGGGTTCCAATAGATATCCTGTGTGTCCTGGAAATTTATAAAAAAAATTCATTAGTCCTTGTATCAAAATAGAAATAAATACGTATGCATATGCACAAATTCACTTACCTAACAGCCATGTGTTTCTTTCTTCATTTTCATATTTTTGTTTTAAATAGTGTTTCACTAACTTATATTCCATATTAGCGAATCGTGGCTTGGCCCAGGAGAATGCGTCTGAGTGTACCTAATGCAAAGTCTGTGATCGCAAACCTAAAATGTTTAAAATAACTTTAAAAATATTATTAACCAAATACATTTTCAAACTTACCAGCAAGTGGGGGTGGTATAATTGAAACGTGTGTGCCGTCTATGCAACCAATTACACCACGAAATCCGGTTTTCCGATAAAAGTGAAGTTTAATTTCATTTTGTTCTGCTTCATCCATTTTGAGCAAAGTACGCTCTACATCGCTTCTATTAACTCATGAAAAGACTCGTTTACTGTTGTTTGACAGAAGTTGACATGGTGATAATAAAATTTGAAAGCATCTTTATTAACTCTAAAATAACTAATAAATCTGAAACAAAATATGTATTAACATACTAAATATATTTATAATGTAAATGTTATTACTTTTAACTTACTTTTTGCTAGGAAGTGTAAATATATTTGTTTGTTGTCTTAACTGCTTCTTTATAACATTTATTTCTTGCATGCTGATTGTGTCTTCATCTTCAGAGGATGAATATACAGCTACGCTCTACATTTTGACACAATTGCATAGATGTGCTACGCATAAGAAGAAAAATTCAAAGCACCTGTTCGCGTGGTGGCTATTCCTCCTATATTAAAGTTATGTGCTGCTCTTAGATTTTTCGCTGACGGGAGCTGCCAAAAATGCTGTGGAAACAACTTCAATATTGGAATAGCTCAATGTCCCTAGTTTTTAAAGAAGTGGTTGACATTATAGAGCGCCCAATATGCATCAAATGGATAACAATACGTATGACCCAAGAAGAAAAAAATGCATCAAAAGTTTTTTTTTCAAGAAGTGAATTCCCCATTGTGTTGGGGTGTATCGATGGAACACACGTACGAATCGTTGCTCCAAGAAAAGGCTACCATAGCTTCAGTGTTGTGATTGTAAGCTGCATTTTAAATAAATTGACTAAATGAATTGTTTTTGTATTCAAATAGTTATTAGTAGTTCTTGGTCTTTATTTCTCATACAACTACAATTAGAGTCGGAAAAAAGCCAACTAATTGTAGAATAAAAACATAAGGAAATAAAAAAGGCAAAGTGATCAGTGGGTTCTTGTTATGACTTTGATATTTGCTTTACAGCTTGTCACTTATTAAAGTGGAAGTTTGAAATAAATATCTTTAGTTATTCTAAGAAATGTTGGGCAAAGGTTCCCTTATGATATGCATTAGCTTCAGTGAAATGCGCATAGGAACTTGCTAAAACCCCTCAATTGATCACTTCTAATTTTTTAGTAAGAGTTTGGAAAAAAAAGAATTTTGCACATATTTAAAATTAAGAAGGTTTATAAAACGATAAATCCCAAAAATATATACTAATTTCAAAATTAAAAATGCAAGTGGTTGTGCTAAATAAAACAACATATGTTGTCAACACTCAAAATAAATTGTTTTTATATTTAAGCAATTATTAGTTGTTGTTCTCTATTTCTCTTAGAACTATATTTAGTGTCGAAAAAAAGCCAACCAATTATAAAATAAAAAAGGAATAGTGTTCAGTGAGTTCTTGCTATGATTTTGATATTTATTTTGAACTTCTTAATTATTCAAGTGGAAGTTTGAAATAAATATCTTTAGTTATTCTATGAAATATTGGGTAAAAGTTCCCTGATGATTTGCATTAGCTCCAGTAAAATGCGCATAGCTAAAACCTCTCAATTGATCACTTTGAATTTTTTAGTAAGATTTTGGGAAAAAAGAATCGAATGTTTATTTATTTGGTTTTTCTTTTGACGCTTTTCTCGTTAAACTCATTTATATATTTTAGTTTATCTATTACAAAATTTTACACCGCACTTTCTTTTTCTTTTTTGGTGTTTCAAACCATATATTCAATAAAGTTAAAGATTATAAAAATTTTTTATAATATTCACGATAAAGGCAAAGGGTTATACAGGGCTTTTTATTTGCTTTAGCACAACAGCAATACATGTGAAGCCTTGCTCCGATTTATCCTCTGCGGCATTTTCTCTCTTTGTTGTGAAGTGGGGGCTCCCCCAAAGAGTAATTACAATGGTAGGAATTTTTTCGGAGCTAGCAAAGTATTAAAACAAGAATTCTCATTGTTTGTGCAAAACGCAGCACGAGACATAGCTCAGAAATATGCTTCTCACATTTGCCACAATATTGGCTCGAATTTAAGGCATACTATTGTCCCATATCTGTATTCTCAAAAGATTCTACTGATCTATCTGCATTGACCACTGGAAATTTCTTGCGAGGCGCCCTATTGATGACCTTCCCAGATCAGAATTGTCAAACCATGTCTCTGACTAATAGGTGGGAAAAGTTGAAGGCTCTCCAGCACAAGCGGTACAAGTGGAAAAATTCAGTTCGAATTCTGCAGTTAGGTGATCGCCCTGTGAGTGGCGATTGGGCCCAGTACAGAGTGCTTAACCAGGATCTGATAGCAACGCACTGTGTCGTAAAGGTGGCCAAAAATAGTAAAAATCAAATACAACAAACTGTTAATAGTGTTTTGTTGAGAACACTTTAAGAAAAGGAAAATAAAAAGAATTTAAAGAAAGTTCATTTTTAAAAGAGTACATTCAAAATTAAAAGTTTTAAGTAAGTATACTGATATTTAAAAAATCGCACAAAATATGCTAAATGTAACGGATTAATTTGTAAATATAATTTCGGTAAAGCAGTATAATTTTAGCCGACATATGTATAAAGTTAGTCATGTAATATGGCAAGATTGATTTTTATTACAATATGATTATCACATGAGATGTACCGTTACTTTGAATACAAACAAAGAGGAAAAAATTAAAATATTACACATCTGCAACCTTAGTAGAAAATAAAAAATAAGATAAAAAAGGTATTGTTCATACTTAATGCAATATTTCTACAAGGAAGTACATATAAAGAATTTGGTTTGACTTCCACTTTCTTCCACTTTGAGAAATTTTTAAATTTTTCAGTGGCTACTCATATTCAAATCCGTAAATTGTATAGTATTTGGCTAAAGCATAGTACACAAAGTTCTATATGGATCAAATGGATAACAAAAATATTAATGAAATTCATTTCATTTTGCCACGAATTCAAAAAATTTAAAAGAGTGTTATTACAGCAAGGAAAAGTTCGAAATCGAATTGGGTGCGTAGCTTCGTTCAATTTTTTTCGTTTGTGATAAATTTATAAGTTTTGTATGTATATAACACTAGTTAATAATGTTCTTGTTTGATCGTTCGGCTATAGGTCAGGTTTCTAAAAATCAATAAACACTAAATATTTTTTTGATTATTTAATCTTTATTTAATGTTATTTCTCCCAATATTTCGAATAGCTTCGCTATTCATCTTCAGGGGCACATTGTTGGGTACAAAACAATAAATGGTAAACATTAAAATTAATTTTTGATTATTTCTAATAAATTTACAATTACATACATGTAAATTAGAAATTAAATAAACTTAGATTGAATTAACATATTTTCAATATGTCGATCGTCTGTAGTCCTTAGCTGCGAAAACTGATTTGTTTATGTTGTTTCTTGTGTTTGTTTATCACACTTCTGTAATATATATTGTTACAAAGATTAGAAATAGATTTAAATAAAACGACAATGTGGCTATATGTACTTGGCAGCACTGCCAATTTATCTATAGTTGTCAAAATGTTACAACCCTGGTCAACACTATATAGATAATATTCAAATTAACGGAAATGGAATACTCCAGAATATACAAGATCATTCAAGGCTGTGCCAATAAGAGTAAACCACAACAACAACAAACATAGCAACATAAATGCTAAGAGATGTTATTCTTAATGATCTTGTATGCAAGTATTCAACACACATAGTTACCGTAAGCAAACCAAACAACTCAGCATTGTCATGTATACAAACACACACATGTAAGTAAAATACAACCACCATGCCCAGAACTTTCGCGAGGTTACCAGACGACGTCATTTTTGCTATATAAAGGTGCTGCCAGAGCTCAGCGAAATTCAGTGTGATTTCAAATATAGACGTGTAAACATCGCTAAGTCTTGAGTAGTACAAATACTCGTGTAAATAAAGTAATAAATAAAGTGTTGCCGCATTATATTTCTAAAATCGATTTGTCCGTGTTTTAATTTGATGCAATAAAACGAATCCTTGAAGGATAAGTAATAAAACCGTTTTTACGAAAAGGTCTAAGAACGTAACAATATTGAACACAGTGGGTCAGACACGTCAATTTTTAAAGGAAAATGAAGATTTGTTAATATTAAATTCGGACAAAGGAAACAAAACTGTAGTAATGACAAAAAATGATTACAAAGAAAAAATTACTCGAATTTTAAATGACATGTGTACTTATAGACGTCTAAAAAGAGATCCAGCGTCAACATTACAGACAAAAAATAATACATTAATAGACAAATTATATAATTTAAATATCATAACATCTACGGGGAAAAATAAATTGAAAACAAGTACGTCTATAGCACCCAGAATATATGGGTTACCCAAAGTACACAAAATAGGAATGCCTTTAAGACCAATTTGTTCGTCACAAAATGCACCATCATATGAACTTTGCAAATGTTTAGTTCATATTTTAAAAAATCTAACCAGAAACTCAGCTTACAATGTAAGAGACGCAGTGGAATTTAAATCAAAGGTAAATAATAAAAAATTGGACAATAATGAAATTATGGTATCATATGACGTAGTATCGCTATTTCCGAGCATACCTATAAATTTAGCACTACAAATAATAGAAAATAAGTGGGACATATTACAACAACATACAAAAATACCAAAATACCTTTTCATGGAGTTACTAAGGTTTTGCATCAAAGAAAGCCGTTATTTTAAATATGAGGAACGAATTTACGGACAATGTAAGGGAATGCCGATGGGATCACCTGTATCACCAGTTGTTTCCGATATTGTTACGGAGGAGTTACTGGATCAATCCCTTACAAAATTAAAAATAAAACCCAGATTATTAACAAAATACGTAGATGACATATTTGCTATCATAAATAGAGATACGGCAGATGAAGTTCTAAATGTTTTAAATGCGTTTAACAAATACAATTTACAGTGGAAACGGAAAGAGATAGTATATTACCATATTTAGATACAATTGTAAGTAGATACCAAAATATGATGACAGTCAACTGGTATCAAAAACCCACTGCATCCGGTCGCCTGATTAGTTTCCATTCCAAACATCCCAGAAGAATTATAATAAACACAGCAAATAATTTCATCTGACGAGTACTCACCATTAGTGACGATAGGTATCATGAGGAAAATTTACGGAAAATAAAAGAAATGAATGATTTTCCGAAAACAATTATAAATAATTTAATATATAAAAAGAGTGACACAACAATAAGAAGAGAGACTAATACAAAGTATTAAAAGGACTAACATATATGAAAGGGTTTTCTGAAAGGTTAAAGAACTCAGATCTATATGACATTGAGAAATATCAACTTGCATTTAAGACGAATAATACTATGCAGAGCCTATATAGTAACACAAAGACGAAATTAAAGAAAGAGGACAAATGCAACGTTATATATAGTATTAACTGCAACGGTGACGGCTCAGGCACATGCAATAAGAAATACGTAGGAACAACTAAAAATAAACTAATAAATCAGACATAAGAATGAAAAACAAACCCATGGAGCAAAAAACTGCACTTGCGGCTCACTGTGCAAAGGAAAATCATGTGCCAAATTTTGATAATGTAAAAATATTACAACAAGAAAACCATTATTCCAGGAGATTTACTTTAGAGATGTTACACATAATTGACGTTCCTACAGAGAAAAGACTTAACTATAAACAAGACACAGAGAAATGCGCTCAAATTTACAGAAGTGTGATAAACAAACACAAGAAACAACATAAACAAATCAGTTTTCGCAGCTAAGGACTACAGACGATCGACATATTGAAAATATGTTAATCCAATATAATTTTATTTAATTTTTAATTTACATGTATGTAATTGTAAATTTATTAGAAACAATCAAAAATTAATTTTAATGTTTATCATTTATTGTTTTGTACCCAACAGTGTTCCCCTGAAGATGAATAGCGAAACTACTCGAAATATTGGGAAAAATAACATTAAATAAAGATTAAATAATAAAAAAAATATTTAGTGCTTATTGATTTTTAAAAACATGACCTATAGCCGAACGATCAAACAAGAACATTATTATAATACAACAGGTCAACGATTAAACTAAATATATATACATAACACTAGTTTTTATTTTTTTAATAATAAAAAAATTTTAAAAGAACAAAGTACCAGTCGAAGAGGCAGACCCTTAGCAAACTTCTTATTATTTTGATGTTTGTTTTTAAGCTTTTCACTTAGTGAAGTGGAAGTCTGAAATAAATATCTTTAATTATTCTAAGAAATGGTGGATAAAAGTTCCCTGATGATCTGCATTAGCCCTAGTGAAATGCGCATAGGAACTAGCTAAAACCCCTCAATTGATCACTTTGAATTTTTTAGTAAGATTTTGGGAAAAAGGAATCAACACATAATTAAAATTAAAGAGTTTAAAAAAACGACAGTTTCCTAATATATGTACTAATTAAAGAATGCAAGTGCTTGTGCAAAATGAAACAAGTTATGTTGCCAACACTCTAAATAAATTGCTTTTATATTAAAACAATTATTAGTTGTAGTTCTTTATTTCTCTTACAACTACAATTTGAGTCAATTGATCACTTTGATTTTTTTAGAAAGATTTTGGGAAAAAGGAATTAGCATATAAATAATATTAAAGAGGTTTAAAAGCGACAATTCCCAAAAATGTGTAATAAATACATTGTTTTCAACATATATACATGTCAATTTACTTTTTAGTTACTCTGGCGGACTAATCCAATTTGATCCTTTCACCAAAGATAACTTCTTTACTACAACTTCGAGACGAATACTGCTATTTAAAGTTCACCCAGAATCCCGCTGTTGAAACTTGAACATTTTGTTGTGGATTTCTTGTAATTGTTTGGTTATGATTTCTTCAACATCATCTCCAAAGCACCAAAGTTACATTTTCGCCCTATGTTAAATAGTTCATAATTTCATACCATCACCAACAATTTTAATATATTCCCCAATAAGAGTAATATTAAATTTAATAATATTGTGCACTGCCCGACTCTTTCCAAACCTTTCCTTGATGATAGATCTATTTTCCCTGATAGCATCTTTAGTTACTGGAATTCCATATGTTGTAATGTTATTCTTAATTTCACTATTTATTATGAAATATTTGGGATCATTTGTAGCTTACTCCTGCTGTTCATTCAAAGAATTAGATGTATCCATTTCTGCTCCATCGATGTTATATCTTTTGTGCATCATGTTGACTTATATCCATATCTCTATATACGTGATTGTCCGCTTGTTGAGGGGGATTCTCAATGTGCGAATAGCTTGGGTAGTAATTGGGGATCATATTCCGGCATATTGAATTGGTATTTACTAGGGTGTTCATTTTACTTGACTTTTCAATTATTCGCGTAATTAAATAACTCGAAATTGGGGTTTTTATTAAAATTACTTAACACAACAAGTTTTGAAACAAAAATTATAGTATTTTATTAACAAAAAAGTTTAAAAATACAGATTAAATAACATCAATCAAAACTAAAAAATTTCATTAAAATTAACACTTGTATATACCTAATATTGTAGCTCTAAATGTTTTAAATGGTTATATTTATATTTAAGTTGATCGCCTAAAGTGATCTTTTAAAAATAAAAAATATTTCATTTGATAAATCCAGATTTTGAAAAAACTTTCACTTATACATATAGTAGAAGTTGGTGAAATATAAAGAAGAGCATTAATAAGCCTTTCCAACTTTTCTGACCTTTTTTATTTATTTTTTAAAAACATAAAATCATCAAGTAAGTTATAAAAATCTCTTTTAGTATCTTTTATATTTTGAACACTTTTAATAGATTGGTTTAATTCAGCTACTAGATTATTTTCATATGAATAAAGATTTTCGTCTACAAGCATTTCATCCGAGGTATTCAATTCAACTTTTATTTGTTTATCAGAAAAACGTCTACGGAATAACTTAAACGCATAATCTTTTGTTTCACCCTTGGAAATGTTCCTGAATTTAAATATAATACAAGTGAATTTAAAACCCTTACTTTTCTGTCATTGAGACGAGACTTGATATACTCAATCAAATCTTTTGATAAAGATTTGTTTGCTTTTTTAAGTTATTTATCAAAAATTTCATTACATTCTATAATTGTAGCTGTGTATTTACTCAATTCTTTTAAAGCAACATTTAGCGGTCTATGAGTATCGCTTACAAAACGAAGTCAATCGAGTAAACAACTCAGTATTTACATGGATAGTAAGAACTGATTGCACTGCTCAGCAAAAAATAATTGTTTGTCTTCTTTAAATAAAACAATGTGTACCATATGGACTTTGATGCGTTTCTGTTATTTTCCATCAAGTCGAGATTTATGGGCGTGCATATAAATTATCCAGGTACGTAGACATATTTCACTCTAACTCGAGAAAGTGTCATCCTGACTTACTTATTGTCCATCGACTCCTATATATACTGCTACAACAAATTCTAGAATCAAACCTAATGTTCTCGATTTGAAATCAGAGGTTAATGAAATATACTATATTATAATTTTTAATTACAAGAACCATGCAAAATACTGTTGTACTTTAGTTCCAGTACCTGCTCACCTAACGAAAGGCTATTATCATATCTACGGTTGGTTGCATTACAATATTGGGTACCTGAGGTATATTGATAACAAAATCTAAATTTTTCAACCGATTTTTATCGTTTTTAAGATATGTAGCTCTCATAAAAATGTGCAAAATGTTTAATACTTGATTTATGTTTTTTCAAATTACATTTTTAAACTGAAAAAAATTAAAAATTTCGCCCAAAAAAACAAATTTTGTCTCTCTAAATTGTCCTTTCCAAAACGATAAGAGATAGAGAAAAATTATATTCGACTAAAATAAATACACATTTTCTGGTATTTCATTTTTGAAAATCCGATGAGTCGTTCTCGAGTTAGGGTGATATATGTATACGTACCTGGCTAATTTAGTGGAAAAAACTTGCCACGCAGATTTGAGCTTAGGGCATGAAAATCCATATAGTCCACATAGTTTTATTCAAAGGAGGATTTGGCTGCTGAGCAGTGTTATTATATTCTGGCATCTGCACTAGATATTGATATTGAAAATTGTTCCAGGATATTGGGTTATATGTTGCTTTTGGATTGTATGTAAAGATTAGAGATTGTAAGGACTGTAGTCCTTGATGAAGTTGAACATTACCTATGCAATGTGCCAAATATAATTTTTGGTATATGTATACCTTATTACAGATATTGCACTGGAAAACTGATGAACTAATTTTTATTTATTTTTTCAATTTTTTTTTTGGTTTAAGAAATTATTTTGTAAATATTTATTTATTTAAAAATGTATTTTGATTTTTTGAATAACAAGAAATATTACTAAGGATTTTTATATAGGAATATTCTGTCTGCTTGAAATACATGATATGCTTTTATTTTTAATTTACAAATAATATTCTTGAGGATCTTTACATATTAATGTTATATCTTAGCTTCAAATATATGAAGCAGTTTTATTATTACACACAAGGAATTTTTTAATATTCATGACTTGTTGGTTTTAGAAACAAAAATTTACTGTATTTTATTCTAGGAAAATTTTATTAATATGAATTCGTGAAAATGTTATTATGGTATAAAAAAAGTAGTTTCAAAGTCCAAAAGCGTTAAGATTCAAAAATGAGAAAAAAATTTTATGTGCAAAACCCGTTGGCTCCAAAATATGTTTGTAAAAGAAAGCATGTGGACAGAATAATATATTTAAAAATTAATGTAAACACCAAATTCTACAGAAAACAGAAGCATGCTTAACCGTGTAGATACGCTAAATAATTTTGACACGAATGAAATTGCTATGTAGACAAAATTTATGTAAAGAAATATTTTGGTGCGTTGTATATACAGAATACAGAGCCATGCTTTGAAGAGAATGACAGAAACAATAGAGAAGCATGCAGGCACATTTAAAACTTATATATTATAAAACCGCTACGTAGACAAGATTTAAGTAAACAGAAATTTTTTTGTATTAGATATATACAGAGTACAGAACGTGCTTATGCATGCAGATACGTTACAAAATGTTTAGGGGAATGAATCTGCTACGTAGACAATATTTATGTATGTAAACAAACATTTTCATACATAGAATATGGAGGCATGTTCATGCATGCAGATACGTTACAAAATTTTGTAGTAAAAGAACTACCACGTGGACAAAACATTGTGGTAAAGGAACGATAAACTACAAAAATTTTGTAGCTAAACAAGTTTTCAAAAGCAGAACTATCAAATTAAGAAGTTGAGCTTTTATTTGTAAAATGAAGCCCTTCTGGTACACACCATAATATCGCAGACTTTGGCGTCATCATCTAAAAGAGTACCTCAAAAAAGCCAGGCAGGAAGAATTTGAGAGATATCTTGAAGGAGATGAGGAGCTTTTCTTAGAAGTATCATCGCATCCTATACAAATACTGAATGTCCAAATCCTCCCCAATGTAGATGTGCCAACGTTTCTTGCGTTGTATGAAGATACTAACGATCAATTGTTGGTAGAGGTAGTGGAAGCTGTGGAGGCAAATTAGCATTAAAAAACAACAAAGAACTTTTTATTAAAAAAAAATATTTTCCTATGTTTTTACAGCAGGAAAGTAAAAGTGGACTGTTGTACAGTCGCATCAATCGTCACACACACAAACAGACAGTCTGGCTGACAGACAAACATCACACTTCACACTTAAACATAGCACAATGAAAAATACAGAAATCACGCCATCCAGAACACCACGTAAACTCCATCCATGATCGTCATGCATAAAATGAACAAATTTAATATTAATATAAACAGAGTATCAATTTTCAATATCGTCAAGATCAGAGCAATTGATTTATTCTATACATTCTAATATATAAAAAAATACTATTGAATTTCTGCACAAAAGTTCTAAGTAAATAGCAAAATTTTAACAAGCAAAGAAATAAAAAGAGAAATCTAATTACAGCAAGAAGAAACGAGCGACATGTATTACGGCCATCCATATATAACTGTAAAGCTTTTGAAGTAGTGAACTTCCTAAAAATATTTCTGAATTTTATTATTCAAAAGGCGTACACAGCTTAAATGGACATACAGAAATTCTCACGCTCACATATGGACGGACATGTATTCTCAAGGTCACATGTGGACGGACAGACAGTATACCATATACATATTGTTACGTTTTTAGACCTTTTCGTAAAAACGGTTTTATTACTTATCCTTCAAGGATTCGTTTTATTGCATCAAATTAAAACACGGACAAATTAATTTAGAAATATAAAGCGGCAACAATTTATTTATTACTTTATTTACACGAGTACTTGTACTACTCAACACTTAGCGATGTTAACACGTCTATGTCTGATATCACACTGATTATTGCTGAGTTCTGGCAGCGCCTTTATATAGCAAAAATGACGTCGTCTGGTAACCTCGCGAAAGTTCTGGGTATGGTGGTTGTATTTTACTTGGCATGTGTGTGTTTGTATGACAATGCTGACTTGTTTGGTTTGCTTATGGTAACTATGTGTGTTTGAATGTATGAGTGTTCTGTGTGTTTTGCCTATGGTAACTATGAGTGGTTGTATGAATGAGTGTGTGGTTCTGTTTCTTCTACGTGTATATGGCTGTGTATACTTGTGAATCTGTTTAGTTTTATTAGCAGCGAATACTTGCATACAAGATCATTAAGAATAACATCTCTTAGCATTGATGTTGCTATGTTTGTTGTTGTTGTGGTTTACTCTTATTGGCACAGCCTTGAATGATCTTGTATATTCTGGAGTGTTCCATTTCCGTTAATTTGAATATTATCTATATAGTGTTTGTAACATTTTGACAACTATAGATAATATTGCCAGTGCTGCCAAGTACATATAGCCACATTGTCGTTTTATTTAAATCTATTTCTAATCTTTGTAACACTGCCGCCCACTTAAGCCTGTTCGTCCCGAATAGGCATACAATCACCTCTTCCATAGTGCGCCAATCGTTCGAGATGTACTATCTTCATTTTCGACCTTGGGCTATTGTGCTTCTGTATCCGGTATACAACGTCATTCACTCTCTTAATCACTTTATACGGGCCATCCCAGTGAGTCTGTAATTTTGGGGACAATCCTTTCTTTCGTTGTGGGTTATACAGTAAAACCAATTGTCCTTCAATAAATCCCTCCGAGTTTGCTGCGCGGTCATACCTAGCCTTCATCTTGTCACTGACCATCTTGATTCTATTGCGCACGAACTCATGCAGTTCGTTTAAATCCTCCTTCTCCTGGGACGTAATAGCTCCTTCCTCTACAGTTGGCTTAACACCAAATTCCAAATCACCAGGTAGTTTTAATTCCGTCCCGAAGATAATTTTGGCTGGCGTTCTCGATGTTGAGTCGTGTACAGCTGACCTATATGCCATTAAAAATTTGGGGATGTGCTCGTCCCAATCCCTCTGATGGGTGCTTACTACTTTTCGTAGGTACTCTTCTAAGGTGCGATTGAACCTTTCTACCATGCTGTTCCAGCTCTGAGAATTTATTCTCAATAGAATCCACCCTCCTGTTAATGGCTTCAGAAACCTCTACCAAGGTCTCGTTCATGGCTTTATTTGACTCCTGTATTTCGGCTACAAGATTTGCCTGCATCTGCTGAGTTTCGGCTACAAGCTTTTCCTGCATCTGCTGATTTTCGGCTACAAGCTTTTCCTGCATCTGCTGAGAGTTCTGTTTTATTTCAGCTTGTGCATCACTGATTCCTTTTATCTGGATCATCATAGCAGCGAACATTGAATTTATGTCCATGCTGCTGTTCGTGGCAGGAGGGCATACTTGACCATCGTCTTTGTCCTCAAACTCGTATGTCCCGATGTCCATGCCGCGATTCTTAAACTCATCTATCAGCCTCTTCTGCAGTTCAGCCTTGTTACCTGCCGTTGGCAATTCCAGCTTACTGAGCTCCTTTTTCAGCTGTTCAACTTTTAGCTCATCAAATTTCATGATTATTTATTTTAATTTTATAATGTCCTTTTTTTTATGTCCTTTTATTTTCCTTTCTTAAATTGCAATGTCCTTTTAATTATTTTTGCAATCCCACTTCTGACACCAATTGTTACGTTTTTAGACCTTTTCGTAAAAACGGTTTTATTACTTATCCTTCAAGGATTCGTTTTATTGCATCAAATTAAAACACGGACAAATTAATTTAGAAATATAAAGCGGCAACAATTTATTTATTACTTTATTTACACGAGTACTTGTACTACTCAACACTTAGCGATGTTAACACGTCTATGTCTGATATCACACTGATAATTGCTGAGTTCTGGCAGCGCCTTTATATAGCGAAATTGACGTCGTCTGGTTAGCTCGCGAAAGTTCTGGGTATGGTGGTTGTATTTTACTTGGCATGTGTGTGTTTGTATGACAATGCTGACTTGTTTGGTTTGCTTATGGTAACTATGTGTGTTTGAATGTATGAGTGTTCTGTGTGTTTTGCCTATGGTAACTATGAGTGGTTGTATGAATGAGTGTGTGGTTCTGTTTCTTCTACGTGTATATGGCTGTGTATACTTGTGAATCTGTTTAGTTTTATTAGCAGCGAATACTTGCATACAAGATCATTAAGAATAACATCTCTTAGCATTGATGTTGCTACGTTTGTTGTTGTTGTGGTTTACTCTTATTGGCACAGCCTTGAATGATCTTGTATATTCTGGAGTATTCCATTTCCGTTAATTTGAATATTATCTATATAGTGTTTGTAACATTTTGACAACTATAGATAATATTGCCAGTGCTGCCAAGTACATATAGCCACATAGTCGTTTTATTTAAATCTATTTCTAATCTTTGTAACAATATATAGCAAGACTTATTTAAACAAAAAACGTAAAGCAAGTACATGTGGCAAATTATTTTGACAAGAATATTTAACAACATAGGAAAATGATTTTAATATCAATATACACAGATTTTCAGCTCCTAATTGGTGGTATTCAATAAAAATATTTCCTTGAACATTGCATTTAATTTTGAAGTATATTTGCAGCCACATTCAATTTTTAAAAAGGTAAAAGACAAATTGAAAAGCTGTTCGTAAAATTGGTTTAAAAAAAAATACAAATATATATATATATATATATATATATATATATACATATATATATTTATATATATATATATATATATATATATATATATATATATATGTATATATATATATATATATATATATATATATATATATATTTATATATATATATGTATGTAAATGTATATACATTATTATTACGTTTATAAGTTTCACATTTTTTATAACAGAATAATACTTACATTATATACACTCTTGCTTGTTCCAATACAATCCTTTCGTTTCTTTGATATGCAGATCACTAATTGCTCTTAGATTTTTATGCATGTTATGAAAACGGTCTAACATTCATTCAGCATGTTTTCCATGACTTGTGTTATAACCAAAAATAGATTTTCATAATGTTGGTTTCCAATATTCTTATTTGCGACTGAAATTGACAAAGGCGCTCATGATGGAAAAGCAGTATTTCATAAACGATAAAAGAAAACTGCTCTTATTTGTTTTAAATAAATAAATATGTTGACAAATATAAATACTTTGACATCTGTGCAACATATTATCAGTTAAAAAATAATATATGTATTTAGAAGGACTGGGAAAACATGAAGGATTTGAAGCTATCAGTAAATCGGGGTGTAGAGTAGACGGATGGATCTTTTGGAAAGTATCAGTAGTTTTGTGCACTTCCAAATGCTCATTGAAGTCAACGGAAGTCTAGTACGAAAATATATGTAATAACAAGTTGTACATAAGTAAATTTTATAAAAGATCTATTATAAACATCTATTATAAACATGTATACGTACCGCCTTCTTCTAAGTCCATGGTGCCTTAATGCTACTTATCCGGTTTCGTAGTATCTCCACACAGGACTCAGACTCCAGCTGTAGAAACATTACGTTCCGAACAAATTTTCTGTTTTCAATGTGAATTTGTGGAGCATCCTCATCAGCTGACAATATGTACTCCACAAAACATTCAGTTGTGGCACTTTCCAACTCCATGTGGTAATGCGCCGGAATTTTGCCTGATGGGTTGCTGGAATCAATGACAGCATAACTCAGCTTTCTGCCAGTTTCCTGCGTGCCACTTTGGCATATGTGGGCTGCTCCTTAGCCCTCTTTTCGTCCGGTTTTCTCTTAAGTGATTTAGAAGCTTTCGGAGCTCCTCCAACCACTGAAGATTTACCTCACGCCATCGCTTGTTTGGAGGTTCTAGCGCACGAAGTTGTCTCTATACCCTTTGAGCCCTCCGAAGAGTTCTCTTTAGGATGTTTGGTCCCGCTTCCCACTACACCCCTCCCTAAGGGCAGCTTTTTACTTAAAATATCTTTCGGAGCTCCTCCGGCGAGCGAATTCACTTGCCCTTCTCCCTGGAGATGGGTGTAGAGGCTTCATTTTCCATTTCAATTTTGCTACTTTTCGCCGTTGTGCGCCTGAAAGATTCCTCCTTTTCGTGGTAAGTATGCTAGCACTTACTTCCTCGACCATCTTATCCACTTCGGAGGATTCTTTTATGTTTTTTGGATGGGAAGAATCGTAGACCTCGCTCTTCTTTTGTAGCTGGGGATGGTTTGTCATCACCCTTAATACCGATTCTACCTCTCCTAGGCTTCTTGTAGCTTTAGCAACAGTGGAGGCCAAATTGCCCACCCCCAAAATTGTTTCCTTACAGTCGGTTTTTGACGACGGCCTGGGGCCGGTTCGCTCACCACCAATAGCTGCAGGTACTGAGTTATAGGCCCTGCACCGTAACTTTATTTTTCATTTTTAGTTATACTCGGGTACAACCCTGAGGAATCCCTTAGGTCCGGGGTAATGCGGACGATCAACAACCCGGGTGGGCTGAAATCCTTTTCACTGATGGGTTCAGTTCCTCAACCCATCCCGAGACGATCATCGCCCACCCTACCCAAAACCCCTCCTTTCCGCCACCGGGGGACGCATCCGATGGGAGCAAATCCAAGCAAACGTCTTCACATGGAATTGGTATGTTGGTAAAAAGTGATATAACATCGAAAGATATTAAGATTTCCTGTTCGTCTATAGTTACATGTTCTAGTTGATTTTTCTATTGTGTTGAGTTTCTGATATTGTATTTGGTTGATATTGTTTTTAAGAATTTGTCCCATGTGTTTTGATATTTCGTAGCAAGGTACTCTTACTGATGATAAGATTCCGTAGTTTACATTTAAAGTAAGTGCCAATGTATTCCTTTTTGTATAGGTCTATTTTCTCTTTGTAATATTGTTGTAGGATCCTGTAAGTGTCTCTATTTTCTAACATCGACCTCATCTTTGTGTCATATTCGTCCTTGTACATTATAACGATCTTGTTCCCTTTATCTGCTGGTATGATAATAATGTTATTTTGCTTTTGTAAAATTTTTTTTTGTTTTAGTGTAGATCGTGAGAATAAATCTCTCGTAACATTATTGTAGATCGTGAGAATAAATCTTTCCTTGGGTGTATTTCTATTATTTTTCTTAGAGTTCATAACATTACTGGCAACTAATATTCGTGCTATATATTTTCCCCTTTCCGAGTTATTATCCATTGCTTGGATACCTTGTTCTCGATCTGCTACAATATGTACTGGTGAAAAATTATTCTTATTCACAGGTAAGGAGAAGTTTTTTCCCTAAGGAAAGTAATCATTTGCATTCCATTGGAACTATAACATCAGTTTTGTTTATCAGCCAATTATCATTCTAGAAAAGGCCATAAGTCTTAAAATATTTTTCTTTAAGTTTACCTAATTTTTGTTTTTGTTTTCACGGTTTTTGTTGCTTCTTTCCGTCTTCTTGTTTTTTTTATAAATGTTTAGTAGTCCTGATGTTGGAGCATATTACTGATATAATTGCTTATGTTACAGTTTTGTTTTATTAGTTTAATATTGGTGTTTGTTTGGGCAATTTCTACCTTTAATATTTTTTTATGAAAATTGTTCTCTACTCTTACTACTAGTTTTCCTTAATAGTGTTACATTTAAAAAGCATTGCTACTTTAATTGTTGTGTTCTTTGTGTACATGCTCCTGCATGCTAATAAGAATCTATGTATATATACATATATGCATATATTAGCTAAGAAAAATCTGAAATATATTACGAATTATTAAGAACAATGTATATTAATTTTTTTAAATCAATATATATATATAAAAATTATTCTGTTTGTATGTTATTTTTTCTTTGTTTGTATGTAGGAGTACCTTTCTTATAGAGAGCTAAATAGTAAGATCAATCCTTTAAAATTTAATTTATATATAAATTCCTTTTAAAAAACATAAAAATCAGGTTTTCTGCCATGAATTATGGGGACAATCGGCGGCTGGCTTCAAGCCGTTTTCAGCAATATATATATATATATATATATATATATATATATATATATATATATATATTATAATATTAATCAAGCTTATGGTCGTTTTTTATTACATTATATTTAGTCTAATTTTTATTCGATATTTCGTTAACAGCTTGTTAACATCTTCAGGAAATAAAAATTATTAAAATTTTATAGACGAATGCTTTTGAAATAAGACATAAACAACTATTCAAAATATTTGTTTTATATATATCAAAATATTTGTTTTATATATAATTATCAAATTCAATAACATATAAAAAATATTTTTTCAACATTAAAAATTTATAGTAAAACAAACTTTTCAACATTAACAAATTATAATGAACATTTTTATAACAAATATATATATATATATATATATATATATATATACGAAGTCAATTATTTATTATATATATATATATATATATATATATATACATATATATATATATATATATAAATATATATACATATATATATATATATATATATATATATATATACATATATATATATATATATATACATATATATATATATATATATATATATATATATGTATATATATATATATATATATATATATATATAAATATATATATATATATATATATATATATATATATGTATATATATATATATATATATATATATATATATATGTATATACATATATACATATATATATATATATATATATATATATATATATATGTATATATATATATATATATATATATATATATATATATATATATATGTATATATATATATATATATATATATATATATGCATATACATATATGCATATTTATATAAACCCACTGGTGCGGAAAAACGGGTTTTCTGTAATAAATTCGTCACTCACAATTGCCAATACCTACTTGGTGTACCAATATATTGTATGAATTCGTTGATCGTATGTAAGCAAGGGAGCAAATTTTTTTTTTCTGTCATACTTTATTGTTGACGTGGAAAAGAAAAATGTGGATAATCGTTTTCTAGCCGAAGCACAACCAAAGTCAAACAATTATTTGTACTTGTCGCTAAACGATAACCTCATTGATGCGTCGGCATCATTCGGGGGTTGACAAATTGTTATTCAGTGTTTTGATCAACAAGTCTGAAGTTAAAAATTGTTAAATAAAATATAGCATTTGTTTATTTTTCCTGAGGAAAAGTGAATTTTTAAATATATCAGCAGTCCTTTTGTTTTATAAAATAAAGGTAACAAAAATGAAAGACTATGTAAGATTATTTGTTCTTTCATTATTAGTGTAGATATGAGTAATGTTTCCAATTATATCTTTTAGATTAAAGTAATGACGGGCATACTTGAACCTGCCGGTGTCCAAAAAAGTGTAAGAAGTTTCTTGGGGGCCGATGTCATTATGGCCTAGAAGAGCTTTGAATAACATAGAGATTTTTTTCGGTGCTTTCAGGTAAAAAACACTTAATATTTTGACTGAACGTAAATTGACAATAAAATTTTCACCATTTCAGAAGCGGTTTCAATGACCAATATTAACAGTGTTGGGCCAGTGGATGAACACATCAGAAAAGCAATACAAATACGGAAGAGGCGCATATTCAAACACATGTCGCTGGAGAGGAAAGCTATGAGAAAGAATTCCATAAATATTAGCTTTTTGTTTGTTAAATGTTAAATTTAACTTTTCTTTTACTTTCCTTTGTTTTTTACATTTAGCTCTATCATATTGTTTTATGCGAATTAAAGTTTTTTTCTCTATTTTTAATATTAGTTCTATATGATTTAAAAGACTGTAATCGCTGTGAATTAAAAATATACAATATTATATATAACAATAAACCATTAGACATTGTTAATATATTACTATTGAGAAATTAGTAAGTAGTTCATTATTTTACAGCAACGTAGTAGTTCACCCGGCTTCAGTGTACTTTTCATTATGGTATTTTAAAATACTATTGTTGTGAATGAAAACTACGATGAATCTTCGTCACTGTTTTCGTAAATGGAATGTAAGCGAGAGGGTGGCGATTGTATACTTCCAATGACATAGGTAGGTTCGGTTAGGGTATTAGGGCCATTGTTGAAACAATGCACTTGGGTCCGTCCATTCGGTCCCGTTGTGATACCCTAGGACAGGGACCACTCATGAACCGTCCTCTGTCGCATTAAGACGTCCTGTGGACGCTAGGAAGGCCGATATTGTGACAAGCTCCACACTCGCTAGGTTATCTAGATCTGGCAAGAAGTTGGAGAGCAGTGCCACTGTCCTTACGCTGTTCAGGGTAGAGCTCTAACATTGAAAATGGAGTACTGTTTCCTCCTCCTCTTCATCATTACAGCTTCTACAGAAGTCGTTGTGTTCCAGACCCATCCTTCTTGCATGAGTCCCGAAGTTACAATGTCCATGACATTCACAAGTTTCCGTAGCCGTACCTTGTTGAAGTTAACAAGGTCACGTGTTCTGCGTAGGTCGTAGCGGGGCCATGTGGCCCTTACCACGCTGCAGTTGGTCACGTTTTCCCATCTTTATTTACCAAATGTGTTTGATTCACACTGAACCAAAAACTTGCATTGCGAAAGGGGAATCACTGTGAAGTGAGTTATCCAGCTCTGTCCCTGCCCTGTCTATTCCGTCAGCAATGAGGTTGCCAGAACAGTCAGAATGTCCCGGTACCCAGACAAGTATCACCCTCGAATGTCTCGCTATCACACTGAAAGATATTCGGCATTAGACCACAGCTATGGATGTACTGTACACATTATTGATAGCGGAGATGACCGCCATACTGTCAGTAAAGACGTTTGATATCCTATAATACCTCAGCCATCTAGCTGTACCAGTGATAGCAGAAATTTCGGCTTGCAGGATGCTGCAACCATCCCGAAGCCTAAATGAAGTTCTTACGTTAATGTTCTCCACGTAAAAACCGTCGCCTACGTTAGTTCCCCTCTTATATCCATCAGTGAAGACTCTAATAGAATCTGCAGAAAATGAGAATCTTGAAGCCTGTTCCCCGTCCTCCACAAGAGGTTGTCGCGCATCCCGATGTCTTGGTATTTTATCAGAATACTGGCATGCACATAGTCAAACCTTGACCATGGGCAAGTGGCGTTCGACCTGACCGCGGAAAATAGGACCAACTCTTTGGCCAGAATGTCCACTGGGAGCCATTTCAACATGGTAAGAGTGTCTCAGTTGGAGTCGATCTGAGCGAGCCTGTCATCAGCCTCGCCGCAAGATGAAAAATCTTTTCAAAGGTCCTGCGATGAGTGTCCTTCTCCATCCCTTTCCACCACACCAGTACTCCATAAAAGAGTATCGGTTTAACAACAGCTTCAAAGATCCAGTGAATCCCTCTGGGGTTTACACCCCAGTTGAGACCAACTGCCCCTTTGCATGTATAAATGGCCACTAGAGCCTTATCCGCCCTCGCATGGACGTTTTGGAAGCTGTCGATCTTGTACCTCCTTGTGAAGAGTCAGCTCAGTCTTGGTCGGATTCACACTGAGCCCACTACTGGTGCTCCATTTGCTTAGGATTGCCAGTGCGGACTCCATATACTGCGATATGGTATCTAAGTGTTTACCAGAGGTTGCCACCGCAACATCATCGGCATATGCGACCGTCTTGATTAGTTTACGCTCCAAAGTCAGAAGGAGCGAATTAATAGTCGGATTCCACAGAAGGGGTGATAAAACACCTCCCTGTACAGTACCCCGATTGACTGCTCTGTATTCAGTTGCATCTCCAATCGAGGCCCTGACAACCCTGAATCTAAGCAGATTCCTGACAAACCTACAGATACCGATATCAATCCCTACGGCCAGCATTCCTTCAATGATGGACTCAGGTTTGACATAGTTGAAAGCACCCTCAACGTCCAGAAAGGCTACCATAGTGAATTCCTTTTGTTCAAGAGATTTCTCTATGTAGCCCACTAAATAATGCAGTGCGGTTTCCACAGACTTGCCTTTCGTGTATGCAAGCTGTGACTCTGAGAGAACATTCCTAGGTAAGGGCATTCTCAAATAAATATCAATTGCACTTTCTAACGTCTTAAGCAAAAAAGAAGTGAGACTTATAGGTCTGAAGTCCCTTGGTGTAGTGTGGGATGTCTTACCCCCCTTCGGGATAAAGATCACCCTGCACATGTGTCAGCATGCTGGTAAATAAGCCTTCCTTAGGCACTCTTTGTAAATCACCGAGATCCAAGGTAGGACAATATCCGCATTCCTCTGTAGGTCAGCTGGAATTATTCCATCAGGCCCCGAAGACTTATATGGATCAAAGCTGTTAACAGCCCAGCGCAGTCTGTCGATACTCAACGGAATTGCAGCTGAGCCGTCAGTTGAGTGGTCAATAGCAGGTCCTGTTACAGGCGCCGCCTGATTGCCAGGAAAATGAGTGTCAAGTAATAGCTTTAGCGTTTCCTGACTGCTCATTGTTCAGCTACCACAGGGTTTCTGTATGTAGCTTGGTACAGCCGCTGTGGTTGATGTTATCTTATGTAGTCTGTTGGTCTCAGAGGATCCCACAACTCCACTGCAGAAGTTCCTCCAAGACTTCTTTTTTGCGTTTCTTACTAGGTTCTTGAACATATTCACCGAGGATTTATATGTTGACCAGTTTCCTGATCTCTTAACCTCATTAAATAATCTGCGACATTCCTTCCGTAAATGCGCAATTTCCAGGCTCCACCAACGTGGTTTTGCCTTGCCCCTACAAATTACCGGCCTACAGGCCATGCTAGTGGCGTAGCGGCATGATTCACTAAGAATCTCCACAGCAGAATCAATATCCCCGATATCATTCATCGGTGGAATCGAGGATAGGGAGTTACAGAGCACGTTGCTCTGTAGCTCCCAGTTGGTCCTCTTTCTGTTTACTACGGGGCTCGGTCTATCAATACCTAGCCCTATTCTAAAGTCAATATAGCGATGGTCTGAGAAGGAGGAACTTTCCAGTCGCTAACCAGATTAATGGGACCTGTGCTAACCAGCGTGATTTCTAAGACCTCCTGCCGGTTGGACACAATAAATGTGGGTTTTGAACCCGTTAGCTATTTCAAGATTGTTACTCAATATGAAATCAAAAAGACACTCACCCCGTTCGTTGGTATCGCTACTACCCTAAGCGGTGTGGTGCGAATTCGCGTCAGCACATATGACAAGCGGCGTTCTTGTGTTCGACGCCCTGCCCACAATTCCACGCACCTTAACATCGTGTGGGCCGCCTGTGTGGTCATGTGCCATGTAACTCGAGACCAGCCATATTGTTCCAGCTGGAGTCTCCAGGGCTACAGAAGTCCTCATCACTGTATTCAGATAAAATGAAGATACAAAGAGTTCTTAGCCAAAATGCACGATCTTATATTACCTGTATTTTTGGCACATATGAGCTTGAGCCCGATCTTGGTGGACCCAGGGTCCTTGGACCATTATCAGCTCCTCCTTTCTCTCGGCCAGTCGGAGAAGCAAAGCAGCGGATGCTCCTTTAGAATGGTGAAGGTTGATCTGCGTCACCTTCATCATCAGCAGTAACAACGGTTTTGTTGACGTCCTCTTGGCTGGATTCCAAGAGGGCGTCATCGTCGTCATCCGAAACTTCCATCCGTTGGAGGAAATCACCCACCAAGTCAGAGACTGAGTGGGTGTCTCCTGTCTCGGATGGAGCTGCGAGCTACGGTAGAGGCGTGATCGTACTGAAACAGTAAAAGATCTTGTTGTTTCTCTCCCGTATTGGTGTCAGTGATTCCTTATTAAGAACCAGAACCACTCTCCTCCTAGACCCTTGGGGTGCATCTCCTTCGGGGAAGAAGGTTCAGAGGGAAATATGGTCATGGCTCTAGGCCTTCTGGGTATTTCCTCAATTGGAACCCCATCCAGCCTAGAGCCCTTCCATACTTCCCCAATAGCATCGATTGCCTTCTTTAACAGCGACGCTGAGCGTTCATCTGTACAGGCCATCAACTTTACGCATCGCTGGTGCCAACCAGCATCTACGCATTGAGGTGGTGGTCCCGGATTATACTTCCGGATTTTCCAGAACACACCCGCAAATTTTTGGTTGACCAGGTCCCATTGAGCATGGAACATGGCACCATCGGACACATTCCTGTCGATGATAGCTCCAATAAGGCTGCCTTTGGCAACCTCACTAAAGTATCCCGACTGGGTGTACTTGGGACGCTTGGCCCCTTGGTTTTGGCCGCCTCATTCTCCTCCTCTGAACGTTGCCGTTTAGGCACCGCTACCTTCTCGGTTGCGGTGGAGGGTCCTGGTTGCGGCCCAGCATGGGCCTTAGCCCACTCGAGAGAAGCTGCCTCCTTTTCAGAAAGCTGGTCAGCTGGGATCGCACCTAAAAGCGAAATTGAGCTTAAGGCGGAGCGCCTTTGAATAGCGGCCCTGCGTGATCGATTTTTGCGCTTAGGTTTTAATTCTCTGGTGCCGGGTTTGGCAGTGGGTGGCACAGTACTGAGGCTTGAGGTTATCCTCTTAGCCCTTTCCTGCACAGAATGCGCATGGGAGGTGATAGGTTTGGACGGTTTAGACCTTTCAATTCCCTTCACACCCGAATAAGGGGATTTTACCGTTTTACCGGTAAGAATCTTTGCAGCCTTCGAGGAACTTGGGGTGGAAGACAGAGGTACCTCGCTGCTTGATTTCGGACAACCACCTTGTTCCGGCCCTGTTGTCCTATTGTTGTCGGCAGCTGGCCTGGTTATTCCTGGCCGGCTAGCTGTGATATCAGTAGCTTGCAGACTAGTCGGGCCTGATGTGGACACCCGACTAGCCTGAGCAGCAGTAGCATTCGATTCACCACGGCCTGCTACTTGCGCCGAGAGGCTGGGCCCTGGTTGTGGTATGTTGAAGCAGTGTTTTTCTTCTACATTTTATACCTACTGCCAGGTTTCGGACAGCTGCCGACCCTATGGGGTACAGACGCACACTATCAGCCGCCCCACTATTGGAAACAGACGCTGATGGATTTGGACAGGCCCGTAGGACCGAAGAGATACGGACCACCTGATAGCAGCCCCACAGGGGAAAAACAGGCGCTATCGGGTGCTGGGAAGGATGGTTAATGGTCAGCTCGCTGCCTGGGCCATCTGGCATGGGTGACCCTACCGGGGGCTGCTGAAACCAGCTGCCCCCGCCAGCACGATCCAGGCAACAGTGCCTTAGCCTCCACATCGCGACAAGATGACTTTCCATCGTAGAGGGTCATCATATAATAAGAATACACAATATAATGATATATCGAACGAATTTCCAGAAGATGAAGAAAATTCGTTGGATGACGTATTTAATTTACAATTTTAAAATATAGTATGTAAATTGTATTAAAATACTTATAAATAACCATTTACGATTGAAGTTACTTTGATTAATATTATGATAATTTATTGTGATATTGAATTTGGTGACACCTTATCTTAAAAATAAAAAAACCCTTTTTTTATTTTAATGTACATAAATATGTACATATAATTCAAAATATTCTAATACTTTTGTATCAGTTTGTTCTATTAAATGGTATGCATAATTGTTTATAGAGAAGCATTATGAAAATAAACCATTTATAAATATATATTTACTAAAGTAACAAAAGTTAATACAATTAAAATTTTGGCACTGTTTTTTGGCAGTTTAGGATTATTTATAGCATTTTTTAGTATTATTTTAAAGCCGATTTAGATGTAAAATATTTTTATATGGCCACACTGGTACTGAAGTATGTTCGACAGTGTAGTAGCAAAACCTAAACTTCGCCAACTTACATGTATGTCGACAGGTATGCCTGTCTAATAGCCGTATAATAGCAAAACTCTAACGTCTAATAGCCCTCATAGTAACCCCATCATCGGTGATACCCATCAAGTGTGACCAGTCACCAGTGACACCATACCCATCAAAGGCCAATAGTCGCTGGTTACACCATACCAGTCATAAGCGAAAAATTTATTTAGCAACATTGAAGTGAGTAGTTTGAATATATGTTCCACAAGCGATATTATTCACAAGATGGATGCAATATTACACGTACACATAAGTTTCCATAAATTTTGCCATATTGGCCTAAATAAAGTGATAGAAACTTTGTTCTACGTACTGATGGTGTTTAAGCCAAAACGTTTGACTTCTATAATTTATTCCTTAATTTGGTCCTATTGACTTACTTCAATAATTAGTATTTTGTCAGGGTCCACATTTGCTCCTTTTTTAAATCATTCTTGATTTATCGGAGTATTCCTTGGATTCTGACTAGTAAAATATTTAACGGTTTAGTTTTACTCGTTTGTTCGATCATTTGCTGTATTTTTTATGTACGAAAGTACACACACTATCCAAAATCATAAACAAATTATAAAAGGTAAAAATAAGGAAACATATATTAAATTTGAAAACATTAATACCAATTGTTTTTTATTTAACTTCCTTCTTTACACTCAAACATTTAGTCTATTCGAGCCCGATATTGGAGGATAAATTTATTATTTCAAAGGTGCTAATCTTGTTTTTTCTTTTATAAAAGATCTTCATCAATCCCGAAAAAATTCATCATCCCATTTTATACACATATATTTATATTTCACTGCAAAATAAAAGGTGCGTAATCTCGTTTATTTAAAAGGTGAAAAATTTAGAATATATGGAGAAAGAAAACGTAGTGTAAAGAAAATGAAGGAAACAATTGTTGTTGTTTTCATATATAGTGATTGATCGCTTTGCAATATTAATTATTACAAGGCAGACATATTTGTGTTGAAAACTCCATCTGGTTTTCAATTGTCCTTAAAGTAGTTGTGACGTTTGCTTTGATTTATTTTCGTGATCAATATATCACGTACTAATAAAATCAATCGTGCGTATTGTTTATGTGGACGGACGGAATCTTAGAATAATTTTAATATTAAATTTCTTATTATCGGTGAATTTCTAAACAAATACTTTATAAAGTGGCAAATTGGAATTAAAATACGCAAAAAAAAAATTACTTGGAAAAAATACATACGTGCATATACATATATTGTTGTGATACATTGTTGGTGTAATAAATAAAACACATTAATTTTTTTGAATTTGTGCAAATAAATTTCATTAAAATCAAATTTTATTAAACTCAATCTAGATTTATTGTAATAAAAGGCACAAATTTATATATTTCAGAAATAGTGTTAAAAGTAAATTTGTATCACAAAATATACTGACGTCAATTTTAAAGAAATTTACCCGTGTATCAGATGCACTGATTAAATTCGAAGCAAAATATAATGAAACACGCGAATATTTGCACACTGTATTTACGTTGGAAATTCACCGTGAAGAATTGAAAAAGTTGTGGGAGAAAGTAAAAGTGGTTTATGAGGACTGTCTGGATGATTTCGACAGTAATTCAAAGACAGATCCTAATGACTTTACAACCACAATGGCTAAAAATGACGCTTCTTACGCAGCTTATTTAAATTGTTTATCACTGATTAATGAAAAAGTGAGTAGTTTTGAAAGGGTACGGAAAGTGAATGATTCGATGACAAAGAATTATAACATGAATAGTTCTGACCATAATCTCACCTTCCCTCCGTGTGATGTGAACACATTTGAAGGTGATTATATTTCATGGCCAGCCTTTCGTGACCTTTTCACTGCCTTATATATAAATAGTTCGCGTTTGAGTAATATAGAGCGGTTTTGTCATTTGATACGGAAAACTCCCGGCGAGGCAAAAGAAATTGTATTCAATGATGTAATGAGGGGTTTGATATAGCTTGGCAAAATTGAAAAGAATCCTTGCATGCTTGTCAATATTCAATTGAAAATTTTGTTCAAGCTTCCTTCATTTGACAAAGAATCTAGTGATGGTCTCAAAATTTTGCAACGAGGTGTCAATAATCGTTTGACTTCACTTGCAAATATATAAAGTTTCGACGGAAAGTTGGGATCCAATCCTGATTTTTATATGTATTCAACGTTTGCCTACGTCCTCTATTAGTTTATGGGAACATAGTGTTAAAGAAAAATCTAAATTGTCTAAATGGAAAGATTTTGACGCCTTATTGACAGAAAGGATTCAGACTTTAGAATGTGTCCGCGATCTTAAAGACTCATCGGTAGGGAAACCTTCAGTGCAAAAAACCAAAGTTCATGTAGTAGATTCTAATTCAAATGTAACTTATTGTGTTCTTTGTCGTACTTCAGGACATTTCTTGAGGACATGTAAACGATTTATGAATCTTTCAATTTCGGAGAGGTTCTCAACAGTTAAGAAATATCATTGTTGTGTTAATTGTTTGTCTAGAGAACATGAAGCAAAGAATTGTAAAAGTGCCTTTAATTGTACGACGTGTAATAAAAGGCATCATTAGACTTAGCAGAGCGGGATAATTTAGCAATTCCCCTTGCTAGTTCACAATATAATAATGCAAATTCTTCTCTATCATCTACCTCTAGGGGCTTGTCGTCAAATCGATAAGTTTTCCACGTTACTCAAAACCGTAAAGTCCTTTTGGGAACCGCTATGGTGAATATTGTTCATCAGGGTATGACGTACCCCGCGCGGGCTCTTATTAACCCGGCTTCAGAAACGTCATTTATTTCTGAAATATTAAAAAATCGTTTGAAACTAATTACACATTCGACGAATGTTGAAGTTTCAGGTATTAACCAAACAGTTTCTGCTCGAACTAGAAAAGTTTGTCCCTGGAAAATTAGTTCTTTTATAGATCAGACTCTTGTCTTTGAAACAATGGCCTTTGTATCACCAAACTTTTCTGGTGCATTGCCATCTTTCTTAATCGGTCCAAGTCTTCGTAATAAGTTTTCAACTTTGCAGTTGGCCGACCCTCATTTTTATCAATCAAGACCGGTTGATATATTATTGGGGGCTGATATATATCCGCAATTAATATAATAGCTCAAAATACTATATTTGGATGGATCATCACAGGATCTGTTTTAGACACACTAATTCAGGTATATTCTACAACAGTAGAACCTTTGCCGGAAGATAGTATTAATAAAAATCTTTTTAGGTTTTGGGAATTGGAAGAAACCCCAAAACGCAAGGTTTTAACGACCTTTGATAGAATTTGTGAGGAAAATTATCGGAGAACAACGCGACGCAACTCCCAAGGCCGATAAGTAGTGCCGCTACCTTTTAGGCTAAAATTTCCTCAATCAATCAATTTGGGTTTTTCGAAACAGAATGTCATAGCACAATTCTTGAGAAATTAATCTTCCCTTCTGCGCAAACCTGAAGTCACAACATTATATAATAATGTCGTTAATGAATATAGTCTTTTAGACCATATGAGACCTCTGTTAGAAAATATTTGTAGCAAAAACGTGGTTTTGTGTTATCTTCCTCATCATCCTGTAATTAAACCTGACCGGAAAATTACGAAATTGCGTGTCGTATTTAACGCATCAAATAAGACATTGAAATCTATTTGGTGCTTTTAATTCTACGTTAGAGGCTCTTTCGATATGTGTTTAATTGCGACATTACGCAAATGTATAGACAAATTCGTCTTGACCCTGCTCATACTCCGTATCAACGTATGCTATTCCGATCTTCTCCGACGGAGGAGGTCAAAACGTATGAGTCACAGACTGTAATCTTTGGTGTAAATTGTGCTCCCTATCTGGCGATACGGACACTTTACAATTGGCAGATGATTCAGAAAATGAATATCCTCTTGCGAAAAATATATATTGCACAAATCTGTGTATGTTCACGACGTACTAACGGGTGCTCATGATATTTCATCTGCTCTGAAGGCTAGGGATCAACTTCGAAATGTTTTACTGTCAGCAAAATTTGAGCTTAGAAAATGGACTTCTAATGCTATAGAAAGTTTGAATGGTCTTCCGTCAGATTGTTTAGTAGATTCGAAGCTTTTAACATTTGTTGAATCCAGTAGCTCTAAAACATTAGGTATTCAATGGAATGCTCAGTTGGACTCATTTTACTTTAAAGTGGAGCCTATTGCTGATAAATTACATTATACCAAAAGAGAGATCTTGTCTACAACATTTATTGCAAAAATGATTATGCAGACAATATGGCGTGATAGCATTGATTGGGATGATATATTACCTTTATCAACGGGAAATGAGTGGAGGAAATTCGTAAATACGGAAGTAAATAATATACAAATACTACGATGGGTACAATATGCGCCTAATACATCTGCTGAACTTCATGTTTTCTCTGACGCCTCAGAGAAAGCATACGCGGGGGTAGTGTATATTAGAATTGAGTCTCTTGGGTAGATTCATACTTATTTCCTTTCCTGTAAAAAAAGGTAGCTCATATAAAAACGTTTCTCTACTTCGTTTAGAACTTTGTGGCGCAGTGTTGGATTCTGAACTTTTGAAGACTATTGTCAGAGAAATTGCTATTGCGCTTGAACAAGTGTATTGCTGGACAGAATCTACAATTGTTCTTTGCTGGTCGAAGAAAACTCCTAGTAGTTGGAACACTTTTGTAGCCAATAGAGCGTGTCGGATTCAAGAGAATGTAGAAAGTCATAATTGGTACCACGTTAAATCGGAAGAAAATCCAGCGGATTTAGCGAGCAGGGGAGTTTCCCCATCGGAATTGTCAAAAAGTGACCTTTGGTGGCACGGACCTACTGCGAAAGAATAAACGCAATTGGCAACTGCATAGTATGTCATCCATGAACACAGAGACGGAAGCTCGAGCTCGTTTTTTTTAGCAATTATGAAGATATTCTAGAGAGGTTTTCTGAGTTAGATCGTGCTCTTAGGGTAGTAGCTTATATGTTGCGATTCTTTTATATGACTCATCCGTCACATAAGGGTAAAAGGTCATTTACTTCGACAGCAACTACCAGCGATGAGTTGTCAAAAGTTAAATTACGTTTAGCGATTTTGGCACAAAAGACTCGTTTTGAAGAGGAATATAAATTTTTACATTTAAAGAAATCTATTTGTTCTAAAATTCATTGCAATCCCTTAATCCATTTTTGGATAAAGATGGGGCAATGAGGTTGAATGGTCGTTTGGTGAAATCACCATCTCTGTCTTATACAGAAAAACATCCTGTCATTCTACCGTATTCTTGTCGTTTTACACTTCTGCTAACTGAAATTGTGCACTTACTTTCTATTCATGGCGGAAATCAATTAATGCTGAGAATTATTCGCATTGAATATTGGGTTCCTCGTTTGAAAATTTTGGTGCGTACTGTATTAAATCGGTGCAAAAGTTGTATATTAGACCGAAAATGCTCTTGCACTCAAATTATGGCGGCTCTGCCCCCAGAAAGAACTGTCTTAGATCGATCGTTTAACACCACTGGTATAGACTTTGCTGGTCCGTTTGATATGAAAAGTTTTACTGGCCGCGATTTTAAGATAACGAAAGCATATGTGTGTATTTTCGTTTGTCAGTTTCACAACGGATGCATTTTTGGCGGCTTTTCATCGTTTCATTGCTAGGCGTGTTTGTCCTCATACTATATTTTCTGACAATGGTACAAATTTTGTTGGCGCTTCCAGTGATATTGAAAGGGACTTTCGTACATTCTTGTCTGAATGTAAAGCCCGAATGTGTTCTACTTTTGAACTACAGGGTTGTACGTGGCGTTTTATCCCTGCTGGTGCACCTCATATGGGTGGACTATGGGAAGCTGCTGTTAAAAGTTTTAAAACACATTTTCGAAAAGAAGCTCAGAATTTGAAAAATATATTTGACAATCCTTATGAACCTGTAGCGCTTACTTCTGGTCATTTTTTAATAGGCCTTCCAACATTGGCTCCCCCGGAACCAACTATTTTGGAAACTCATGATAGCTTTGTAAATAGATATCGTAGGATTAAAGCATTTTCTCAAGATTTCTGGCGACGATGAAAAGAGGAATATTTGCAAAATTTACATAAACGCTATAAATGGATAGACGATTTAGTTGTTATTCACCATGAACAGCTTTCTCATACTTCGTGGAAATTAGGTAGGGTCATAAAAACATATTCAGGAACTGATTCCCACATTCGCGTCGCGGACATACGTACTGCAAACGGCATTGTGAAGCGCCCAATCACCAAACTGGTCATTTTGACCAACTAAAAAATACAAAATTTATTAACTTCCATTGTTTAATATGGATTCCTTATGATTATTAATGGAAGAGGCTCTGTTGGAAGAAACCCCAGTGGCAACGGAAGTGGCCCCTCCGGTTGTGGTTCCATCGGGCAGCGTTCCCACTTCATTGGGTGTGGATTCAGTAGCGGGAACTGCTACTGCGGAGGCGGTTTCAGCATCGTCGAGCTCAGCTAATATATTTGGGTTAGCAAACATCGACAAGCCCAATACGCCTGCTGCTAAGCGGCCTAAGACTATTGCGCTGGCCTGTAGTCTCTGCAAGAAACCGCATCCCCTAGCATCTTGCATTTACTGATTTGTGGTCATTGCTCAAAATGCTTGGCCAGCAATCATAAAGCCAAACGCAATTCCGCTTATAGAATGCTTAAAAATGCACCATATGTTTTTACAGAAAAAAAAATTATGTACATACAACAAATTGTAGTGTTTAAAGTTATTTGAGTGGTAATATTAAAAAAGAAGATATGTATATTGTAAAATGGATATGGAAAATATATGTTTATTTGTTCAAACTTTTTACGTTTGTGTAAAATGTCACAGAATACTGTTTGGCTTGTGGTGTTTATCAACAAACATATTTAAAAACAAAAAATTAAAACATCTGCTTGAAACAGTGATGGCACTTTCCTTTTGGGTTTGTACAGAAAATGTACGAAATTCCATAAATAGCACAATATATTATTTTAAATATGTGATCGATGTAATATCTTCATTATAAATTATAATTTTATTAATACATTTATTTTATAAGGGTGCTACTGGCTGAAGTAGTGAACACAAGACTTCGCCCTCAGTCATGAATATAATTTTATTAATACATTTTAATAAATTATTATTTTATTAATATATTTATTTTATAAGGGTGCTACTGACTGAAGTAGTGAACACTCACTCAGTCATGAATATGGTTTAGAATTTTTATGACCTGCATTAGTGCAAGATTGTGTTTATTGTTATCGGGTTGTCTCAATGGCATAACACTGGTCGCAAAACATTATCGACACATTTGCCTGCATGTACATACATATATTACATATGTAGTAATATTAGCACCACATAAATTTATGCCCATGCCTTCATATATCTACATATACATACGTATGTATAACATTAAGCTATTATTTGGGGGATTCACACTGTAGTCATAGAGTCATAAGTCATAAAATAATAGCACTTAAAATATATGACAAGTGTGAACAACCCGTCACAACTAGGTCTAAATAAAGTTGTATATATAAAGTTTAACAGCTGCTGCCTTGTTATGAGCTGAATAAATTTTTTTGCGGCGGCATATGGAAAAACGTTCAGTGGCTGCCAGCTACTTGATTTAAACGAGAAAAATTTTTCAATTGTATATATATAGTTTTTGCGTTTTAGTGCTCCTTTAATATATTTTATGTTATAAAAATGTGATTTAATATGCAGACATATAGATATGAATAATTTTTTATACGCTTTTTAGTCCTGAAATATATATAAGTAACGGCAGCAAACATATACTACCGCCGTCTCGCTTAAAGATTTTCAAAGTTCGACTTAGATCTCTAGAGCTATTTTATGACAACACAAAAATATACCTGCAAGGTGCTATTATTTTAAAACTTTTTTATATGCAGCACAACAACAACTTTTTTAAACTAGTCTAAAATTTTATGACAATATGACTAAATAGCACTAAGTGTGAATCTCCCAAATGTATTTAGTGTTTTGTCAAAGTCCACATTTGCTCCTTTTTAAATCGTTCTTGATATTTCGGAGTATTCCTTGGATTCTGACTAGTAAAATATCTAACGGTTTAGGTTTACTCGTTTGTTCGGTCATATGCTGTATATTTTATGTAGAATATATATTACTTGTTTGTGGGCCTTTACGAAAGTGACACACACCATCCAATACCATAAACAAATTATAAAAAGGTAAAAATAAAGAAACATATATTGAATTTAAAAACATTAATACTAATTGTTATTATACAATTTCTTCTTTACACGCAAACTGTATCACGAGTGATGGACATATGGTCGAAAAAATGACCGTCACTGTTCCTGTAGTGATTGTTGTCTTAGCAAAGCCGTCGAAAATATCGGGTAAGTGAAGGTCGCCGTGAGATGAGCTCCGTACTCTTGGCATATCGATTTTTTCACACGCTTGTGTCATCGTCAATTATTTGTATATAAGCGAAAATTCGTACACACGTTTGTATGGACGTGAAATTCGGTAATATATACGGCAATAACGAATTCCATTATATTTTTGGGCAAAGGTATGCAAATCATTATATTTATTTAAGTGGATTAATGCAATTTCAACTTATTAAGTTGTATAAGACACTTCAAAAGATTTGGGCTCAAGAAATGAGTGATATATAGTTCATATAAATTTAAAACAAGTGTTAGTACAGGATGTGCAAATACCTTCGTATGTACATATTTTAATAGTAGCAATATTGCAGCTAAATATAATAGGTCATTTATGCATTAAACTGCAATATATTTTACTGTATGATTTGCGAGCCAAATATTTTGCTTTTTAAGTACTCTTTGATGCCTAATTTGTTTTTGAATTTTATGAGCAGATGAACTTCTAACTTTGCGTATTTTAATGCATAAACATAAAGTCAACTTGTGTAATCTCCAGCTGTATACATCATATAGAAAGCCGCAAAAACCTTTTTATGGTAGTTTGTCAATGTTTCGGATTTAACATGTTAAACTTTTAAGGCACTCTGGGACTTCTCAAAGATTTGTACAAAAAAGCGTAACCACTAAACAGAAATGCTGCTTATCCATGTTTTCCATAATATTGGATTCGTTGACACTATCGAAAAGTTATATATGCACCTGTTTCCTTTATAAACACGTACATATCTAACCAAAATGTTGTTCGTTAGTATATAATGGTTACGTTCTTTAGGGAAATATTTGGCAAGTGTGGACGTACCTCTATAGTCATTCGTCAGGCCGAGTTCAGAAGATTTTTTGGCAGTTATATAAACCGCTATGGTCTAACAAACATGCTGCATACGCTTTAGATACACCTAAAAGGCAGAATCATCAAATTCGTTTCGACGGGGATTATTCTTAAAATCTCGGCGAACCCTCTATTCGACATATGTAAATAGAGGCGACAATTCTTAAGCCCGGCAGGGGCCACCAATCCGAATATCATTTACTCAGCGAGTCAAATTTTCGATTTATGTACCTAGAGGACGGAGTCTTAGTTGCTGATCGACAACAC
>OY776277.1:77243375-77245875 GCA_963675445.1 Linnaemya vulpina | reverse complement strand
CATTGTCGTTTTATTTAAATCTATTTCTAATCTTTGTAACACTGCCGCCCACTTAAGCCTGTTCGTCCCGAATAGGCATACAATCACCTCTTCCATAGTGCGCCAATCGTTCGAGATGTACTATCTTCATTTTCGACCTTGGGCTATTGTGCTTCTGTATCCGGTATACAACGTCATTCACTCTCTTAATCACTTTATACGGGCCATCCCAGTGAGTCTGTAATTTTGGGGACAATCCTTTCTTTCGTTGTGGGTTATACAGTAAAACCAATTGTCCTTCGACAAATCCCTCCGAGTTTGCTGCGCGGTCATACCTAGCCTTCATCTTGTCACTGACCATCTTGATTCTATTGCGCACGAACTCATGCAGTTCGTTTAAATCCTCCTTCTCCTGGGACGTGAAAGCTCCTTCCTCTACAGTTGGCTTAACACCAAATTCCAAATTACCAGGTAGCTTTAATTCCGTCCCGAAGATAATTTTGGCTGGCGTTCTCGATGTTGAGTCGTGTACAGCTGCCCTATATGTCATTAAAAATTTGGGGATGTGCTCGTCCCAATCCCTCTGATGGGTGCTTACTACTTTTCGTAGGTACTCTTCTAAGGTGCGATTGAACCTTTCTACCATGCCATCAGACTGTGGATGCAGCGGCGTCGTTCTGGTTTTCTTTATCCCATACAACTCGCACATTTCCCTGAATATGGCAGACTCAAAATTCCTTCCTTGGTCGGAATGTAATTCTATTGGGACACCATAGCGACACACCCAGTTGTTGACGAAAGCATTTACAATTGTCTTTGCTTCCTGGTTAGGTATAGCATATACCTCTGGCCATTTACTGAAATAGTCCATTACCACAAGTACATAACGATTTCCGGCTTCGGTGACGGGAAAGGGACCTGCTACATCCATTGCGATCCGCTCGAATGGTGCTCCTGAGTTGTATTGTTGCAGCTGTCCCCGGCTTCTTCTTACTGGGCCTTTGGCTGCTATGCACTGTGGGCAGTTTGCTATCCAGTCAGCTACGGCTTGTTGACATCCAACCCAATAGAAACGCTGCTTCAGTTTCTCAAGTTACTCCAAGATGACCGCCACTGGGTCCAATATGAAACTCCTGTAAAACTTTACTTATCTTGGAGTATGGCACAACTATTAAATTTGAAGTTGTTTTGCCATCTACACTTTCCCATACGCGGTATAAACACCCTTTTATTACCTTAAGGCTGTTCCACTGAGCCCAATAAGATTTGGCGAGTGGGCTTTCAGCCGAAATTTCATTCCGGGATGGTCGTCTGTCCTCTTCTTTGGCCGCTATAATTTTCCTTAGTATATCGTCTTCCCTCTGTGCCGCTGACCAGTCTTCATCAGGGCCGATGTGCATTAGCCGAACATCCACAACGCCTTCCTTTTGTTCGGTTCTAACACAATGTTTACACTCTAAACAGCACGGTCTTCTCGAAAGAGCATCCGCATTGTTATGCTTTGTGCCCCTTCTATGCTCAATGCTGAAGTCGTAGCTCTGCAGGCGCTCAATCCACCTTGCCAGTTGCCCCTCAGGATTTTTAAACTGCAATAGCCATCTCAGTGCAGAATGATCGGTCCTTAATGTAAAGTGTTGACCATACAGGTACTTATAGTAATGTTTAATGCATTCCAATACCGCCAGAAGCTCACGTCGTGTCACACAGTAGTTCCTCTCAGGTTTTGAGAGTACACGGCTATAGTACCCTATGACCTTCTCAGTGCCATTTACTACTTGGGATAGCACACCCCCTATGCCATAGCCGCTCGCATCAGTATCCAGCACAAATTTTTCTCCAGCTATGGGATACGCTAGCACTGGTGACGTACATAATAATTCTTTGAGTTTCTGGAAGGATTTTTCCTGTGGCTCGCCCCAATGGTATGGTCTTGACTTCTTTGTCAGCTCATGCAAGCTTGAAGCTACACTGGCAAAATTCGGCACAAAACGTCTGTAGTATGTGCAAAGGCCCAAAAAGCTGCGCAATTCATGAAGATTTTTAGGTTGATGCCAGTCCCTTACTGCTTTTATTTTATCTTCATCTGTTGAGATTCCGTCTGCTGTAACACGATGCCCCAAATACTTTACTTCTTTCTGGAACAATGCACATTTCTTCAAACTGAGTTTCAATCCAGCTGATGATATTCGTTTAAGAACTTCTGCCATGTTTTTGAGGTGTTCATCAAAAGTTTTCCCCATCACGATTATATCATCGAGATATACCAAGCATGTCTTCCAGTGAAGTCCTATCAGTACCTTTTCCATTAGGCGTTCAAATGTGGCCGGAGCATTGCAGAGACCAAATGGCATAACTTTGAACTGCCATAATCCGTTGCCGACACTGAAGGCAGTTTTCTCCTTATCTTTCTCTGCGATCTCCACTTGCCAATATCCGCTTCGCAAGTCCAGCGTAGAGAACCATTTGGTACCAGCTAGCGTGTCCAAAGGTCATCGATCCTGGGGAGCGGATAACTGTCCTT
>OY776277.1:77225875-77233375 GCA_963675445.1 Linnaemya vulpina | reverse complement strand
CAATTATTTTTGAAGGCTTGGTTTTTTATATAAGGCGAATTGCGATAAGGTCACCTTTATTAATGCGCCTTGAGTGGCATCATGTTGTTTTCTCAGACTATTATTTTCATGACGTACTTAAGGAAGAACGTTACCTAAGTCGTCCGTAAAGCTGTAAGGGAAGTTTAATGGTATGGGAAGAAATATCATATTATTGTACATGTGAGCTTCAATTTCTGACATCAAAAATGAATGCGAATAATTACAAAGCTGTACTTAAAAAGGCGTTTCCACATTTTCCTGATGTATTTGGACCAATTCCCTGGACATTTCAACATTATAATGCCCCAATTCGCAATGCCAGGGCTGTAAAAGGGTGGATTCGAAGCCAGAGAGTTAAAATTTTCAAGTGGTCAATACATTCCCCTGACCTAAATATTATAGAAAATGTATGGGGATAGCTTTTTCGAAAATTGTACGAGTCCGGCAGACAATATGAAACAAAAGAAGCTTTGATTGAAGGAATTAAAAAATCTTAGTCCATATTTCATTACCATTAAGTGAAAATCCTTATAGCTCGCATCCAAATCGTATTTTTGAAGTTATATGGAATAAAGGTGGATATAATATTATTAAATCATTACCAAGACATTGTAAAAATCTTGAAAAAGAATAAAAGTTTAACATAAAAAATATTGAGTTTTTAAATTAAAAATGGTAAACCTATTGAAGTAGCCCAAAAAATTATGTCCATAAACATATTAGTTCTGCAAAAAAATTTATTAAAATTCAGTTATTAATTACACAGCTTTACAAATTTTTAATTTGAAAAAATACCAAGAACGCCACATATCTAGATAAGTTAATTTGGACCTCCTGAACACGAAAAACGCTGTAATTTTTTTCTTAAGTACCGTTTTTTAGATAACGGTACTTTTGTGTTTTTCGGTGTATGGTCCCATTCAAACGCTTTTGGAGCCCAACCGAATAGCCCGATCGAGTTAAATCGCATATGCCTTTTCCGTCGATGTGCTGCAAATTTCTATGAGACAAAAAATGGCTGAGTTATGGCACCTCAAAATTCAAAATTTGCCCAATTTTTAGGTTTTTTTCAAAATTTTTTATTTTTATTTAGTTTTTTTTCTACGTTATAGTAGAAATGTGGAATGTTTTATATTTTTACCAAATAGTTTATTTAGTTGCCAACACTTTAAGCGTAATTAAAAAAAAAAAACCGATGAAAAATAAAGTTTTTATTAAGGATTTTGTGAAACGACAATATATTCATTTTCATTGCTCACACACCATATTCGGCGTAAACTCGAAAAATTTAAATTAAAATGATATCATGATCGGACTTTTCAGTTGGGCTCCACAAAGGTTTGAGTGGGACTATACACCGAAAAACACAAAACTACCGTTATTTAAAAAACGGTACTTAAGAAAAAAATTACAGCGTTTTTCGTGTTCAGGAGGTCTCAATTAACTTATCTAGGCATGTGGCGTTCTTGGTATTTTTTGGCTCTAAAATATTGTTACAGAAACAATTTCTTTCATTTTAATGACACAATGCAGTACTTTAATATTTCAAAATAAAATATAATTATAACCTTAATTAATTTAATAAAATATAATAATTATTTTAATGCGATGAGTGTAGTGAATATATTCAAGTGACCGGCAGTGTATATAATATAAATAAAATATGTAATATGTATAAAAATTGATATTACATCACAGATATACTTTTTAATATTCTTATTCCTCGTTTATGTGCTCTTCTTATGTAATATATTCACTACGCATTGATAGCGGGAACAAATCTTCCCATAAAATTCACGATACCAAATTTCCCTTATTGGGGAATGAAAATTTCATGGGAATAAAAATTTCACATTTTATTCACGATCAAGCAACATAACACATGAACGATTTTTTCAAACTACTGCATTCTAATAAGAAGTCGGATAACAATAACGAGCGAAAACTTCATTAAGTTGTTTTGGCATTGATAACACCAGTTTTTTTGGTACATTCAGAACTAAAATTTGTTCAATTCTCCGTTAGTACTATTGGGAGCCGTCCTTTTAATGGTGTTACGTGGTGTCTTATATTCCTTTCCAGTAATTCCCATAAATGATTTTGTGGTCACTTTATTGTCGGTCAGCTTGACTATTTCATCACTTCTTACAAGAAGCAGGGATTTTAAATTTAAATTATTCATAATTTAACCCAACTTTATTTGGATATTTAATTAAATTTAAAATTTATTTGATTGGTGGTAAAAAATTGTACAAATCGAATGTTAATATAAAACGGCTACTACTTAGAAAAATTTGTTAGAGCCACTGATGGGCTGACTTCCAAAACGTTGGTATACAAAGTTTGTATACAGTATTGCTACTGTATTTAAACCCCATACACATGCAAAGTTCCGAAGCAATGCATCAATTATAAAAGCGATGACTTGCTTGCTTTCTTACTGCATAAAAAATGCTTGGTGGCGGCGTTTTGAAATGGTATACATTGTATAATTATTGTACTGCGGCGTTATGAAATATGATGCTATGTTCAAACAAAGCAATTGACGTTTTGGAAGTCAGCCATGCTATCGTCATGTATGAAGCTTGTTTCAACGAAATTGAGGAGGATACCCATACGGTGTTTACTCTAGAGCTTCATGACGAACAATTAACTCCTTTATGGGAGAAAGTCAAACAGAATTATGAATGACTTTAAACTGAAATTAAAGTATCCGAAAGGGGTTGATACCGTTGATGACACTGTGACTACTGATACGGAGGTAATTACAGCTAAATATAGAGCTGCTTATGCATCGTATGTGAAATGTTTTGGAAACATAAGGAAGAAAAAACACGATTGCGATATGTTAGATAAAAAACAAAATGATCTACTGTCAGGTAGTAGTAGAGGTGATATTTCAACTCACTCTATGAGATTACCTCTCTGTGATGTAGATGTATTTGTTTTGGCTCACATTTTGAAATTTATTTTCCGCTCTATACGTCAACAATTCGATACTTAGTAATATTTAACGGCTATGTCACTTTTTACGCAAGACTAGCGGTGATGCAAAGGAAATTGTATCGAAATGCCCCTTGTCACTTATGAAAATCTTCGAATGCTAATTAACAATCAACTGAAGTGTATTTTTTCACTAGAAACAAATGCGAAAGAAACTAGTTCGTCACTAAAATTTTTACAAAGAGGGATAAATAGATTTTTGACTGCCATGTCAATTTGTGAAATTGATACCACAAATTGAGATCTGATCATAGTTTTTATTTGTATTCAACGTCTGCTTACTCAAACAGTTACGCTTTGGGAACAAAGCATTAAAAACAAAACTGCAACGACAAAACAAAAATTTAAACGCATAAGAACTTCTATTAAAAACCTGTTAACCTTCGTAGACTACACATCTTTTATCAGTAAGTAAAACAACAGGAGCAACAATATTACCACTAACATAAAAAATAAACAGAATAAAAAATTGGACATGTTAAAAGGGAAAGTTCAATATATATGGATTTAAACATAATACTAATTGGTTTAAAAATAAAACTAATATTGAGTTCCCAATCGAATCGAAATGGATGTTATCATTAGGAAAAAAGTTTGCACTACCTATAGACAAAAATAACTTTTCTGCACTTCATACAATTGCGGACATAGAACAATGCATTTTGATAATGGAAGATAAGGAGGACCAAGATAAAGATTTAACGCGAAACAAATTAGCGAATAGCATAATACGGTTTAAAAGAAATTTAAAAAATACTCCAAAAGAAAAATTTATTTTGATAATATACAAAAACACAAAAGCTTTTCTCAAAAGACAACAATATCATCATCGTACAAGCAGATAAGGGAAATAAGACGGTAGCAATGTACAAAGAAGTGTATTATAATAAAATGGAACAATTATTGGACTATAAAACAACATACATGAAACTTAGAATTGACCCAACGACAAAACTACAAAAAGACAATAATAATATAATATCAGAACTTTATAAAAATAATGTAATTGACAATTGGCTGAGGAAACAACTACTTTGCTCTGCTGCAAGTGTTCCCCGAATATATGGACTCCCCAAAATGCACAAGCCAGATGTACCTCTTAGACCAATAATTTCCACGATACAAGTACCGTACTTACTAAATATATGTGGAAAATTCTAAAAAACATTATTTCGGAAAAATACATTGTATTAAACTCCGCAAGATTCAAAGAAGACTTAAAAAATATCACCCTAGAGGATGGAGAAATATTAATTTCACTGGATGTTATATCCCTTTTCACTAACATTCCAGTAGGGAAAGCCATTATACTGGAAAAATGGACACTATTTCAAAAATACACAAACATGTCAAAATCATTATTCACAAAATTACTTCGTTTTTGTCTCTGCGAAAACAACTATTTTATATACGAAAAAGAAATTTTTAAGCAAACTTTTGGTATGCCAATGGGAAACCCTCTATCACCGACAATGGCGGACATTGTATTATATAATTTATTAGACAAAACCTTAAAAAAGCTGAATTTAGATAACATAAAATTAAAATACATAGAAAAGTATGTAGATGACCTTTTTGCCATAATTGAAATTCAGGATAGAGATAAAATTTTAAATATGTTCAACAGTTATCACCCCAGAATCAAATTTACCATGGAAATAGAAATAGACCAATCGATCACCTATTTAGACACTAAAGTACATAAGGAAAGTAACAAATTAATACTAGATTGGCATAAAAAAGAAACAGAATCCGGAAGAATCATGAATTTCAACACCAAACAACCAAAAAATCAAATAATCAACACTGCCAAGAACATTATATACAGAATTCTTCATCTCAGCGACACCCAATTTCACAACAAAAACATCAAACACATAACAGAAACACTAACAGAAAATTAACAACACAATTAATTAATGACACTTACACAAAATTATTTAACAATACAACACCTGAAAATACGAATAACAAGGAAGAAAATAAGTATCATAGTGTAAGTTACATACCTGGCTTAGCAGATAACACAAACATTAGAAACACAATAAAGCAGAAAAAAACATAAAGTTCGCATATAAACCAAATACAACAATAAACACAATATTTTCAAAAATTAAAGCGCCAATAAGTAAGGATGTAATGTAGTCTACGAAATAAAATGCAATGGCAATAATAATAACACCTGTGATATGTTATACATAGGTACAACGAAACGTAACTTAGAAACGAGACTAAAGCTGGATTCACCCATTGTTTCAGGACGAATTTCACGTTCGGAAACATGTTTTTTTATATGTAGTTTGACGTTTCTGTTTTAGAGAGTGTGTGGGAGAGAGAAAGGGAGCGAAAGAGAGTAACGTGTTTCGGAACTTGAATTGGTTTAATTTTAATTCACGTTCCCAAACATTGCAAATGCGCTGCCAGAAAGTTTAATTTCTTAAGTGAAGTAGAACTGAGAACTTGTTTCGTATTGTTTGTGTATATAATAAAATACGGAGCATTTGATTTGTATTAAAAAATATATAACTGGTGAATATTGTTATAAATAAAATTAAATAAATAGTGATATTGCCCAATTGTAAAACTAACACACATAGTTTACAAAATTATTTCACATGGTAGCGTTGATGTTGCAGAACAAATGCACGAAGTGGGTGAATCGCTTCAGAGCATACTCTCAATAAACTAGACATGTTGTCCAACGTCAATATCGTTCTGAAACCATGGGTGAATCCAGCTTAAGAGAGCATAAGACAGACATAGAAAAAAAGAAACACTCAACAGCATTATCACAACACATATTGGACAACAATCACACAGCTGATTTTAAAAATTTTAAGATACTAGACAAAGAAAACATTGAAAAGAAAAGGTACACAATAGAAAGTTTACGAATTTTACAAAAAAGGAAAAGGACAATGAACTTAAAAGAAGATACGGACAACATAAGCACTAATTATAAGCTAGCTATTAAGTAAAGCTGTGTAAAAGCTTTAAGTTGTGTTTTGTATTTATAGAAGAAAACCCATATTATTGTTAATTAATAACATCGATAAATTTAAATTCAATGTAGATTATAAAATATTTTGTAAGTTTTCTATTTTAGCAAGCGAAAGTGTACACAATAATAATCTAATGTTTTTTAATTATTAAATAGATTTCCCAAACCCTTGAAAAAGTCAACAAATAATTGACGAACCGTCGAAAATGAAATAAAATAAATTGTTTTATTTACATCAAGAACCCTTAGCCTCATTAGCTCATTATAATACAATAAAAAAACCGCTTTGTCTCTTTGGAAGGACTTAGACATGTTCTTGACAGAACGAATTCAAACACTTGATTGTATATGTGGCCTTACTAGCTGTGAACATGAAAACAAAATTGGCGAAAATTGGAAAGTAAAACCTCAGGTTTCTACTAAGAGCTCGATAATAACTTGCATACTATATCCAAAACAAAATCACGTCTTAAGATTTTGTCGCCGATTTAAGAATTTATTAGTTAGTGAGAGATATATTCCACTATAAAGAAATATCATTGTTGTGTCAATGGTTTATCGAAATCTCATGTGGCAAGAGATTGTACAAGTGAACATCTATGTTCCAAGTGCAATCAAAAACATCACACCATGCTTCATCGAGAAAAGGCTACAGCTAACGCTACCAATAGTTCTGTAAGCAAATCCTGCTGCTTATTCGTTTGAAAATGGACCATCGACGTTAACTGCAGCAGCTTCCACAAACTTCAATCTGCAAGTTGTTCATATTGCGCAGAATTCGTCTGTGTTATTAAGAACTGCTATGATATCAATCATATGCCAGTATACTACGTATCCAGCAAGGGCATTTATTGATCCAGCATCAGAAGCTTCCTTTATTTCAGAACACCTGCGAAAACAATTGAGACTTACGTCACATTCCACAAATTTAAAGATTTCTGGTGTGCATAAAGATGCTTCTATTACGTCAACAAAAGTTTGTCCAATTAGAATTGGTTCTTCATTGGACTAAGATATTGATTTAGAAACTTATGCTCTCGTAATACCCTCGATTTCAGAAAATTTCCATCGTCTGTTTGTCCTTCAGTAATAAGTGGGGCGTCAAAAAGCCGTTTTTGGCTGAATTTTGACAGGGCTCATAAACTCATCGAAAAATAATGCAGTTAATATTGTTGCCACTTCTGTCACATTTTCTGAAAAGGACACTTTAAACAAAACTTTGTTGAAGTTTTGGGAATTGGAAGAAGTCCCCGGGGGAAAGCTTATGTCCCCAACTGAGAATCTTTATAATAATAAAACTCAACGTGATTCAACTGGTATGTATCATTACCTTTTAAGCCCGAGTTTCCTCGTGATATGTTATTGTAAACATCGAAATCTAGCGCTATGAGACAATTCTTTCGCTTCGAATCGTCTCTCTCGAAAATGTGTCATAATGGAATATTTGACACATTTTCCATTAATCAACCCATCAC
>OY776277.1:77215167-77218175 GCA_963675445.1 Linnaemya vulpina | reverse complement strand
TGTAAACATGACGCAAAATATCAGATTGTGTGTAAAACAAACTTTTATAATAACTTTTAAAACTTTTACTTTTAACTTTTAAAATGCGTTTTAAATCCATCATGACTATTTTTCTAATGCCCAATAAATCCCTGGATATTTAAAAGCAGTTCATTTTTAAATTTCATTTAAATACAAAATTTCGTTTTTCACTACACACTTAAATAAGATTTAAATGGTCCTCATTGCACATTTAAATGTAATTAGATCGTGCACAATAAACATATGACTTTGAGTTTTGTTTTTTTAACAAGAAAAAAATATTGCTATATTGAGAAAAATTTGATAAAAAATTTTAAAAAGTTATGTAAATAAAATTAATTATCAATAAAATAAAGTAAAAAATCATTAAAGGAATATACTGTACAAATAGACTTAACACAATTGAAAAACTTAAAATAATTTCATACACAACACTTGAAATACTTTAAATAATAAGCAAAATACCTGTTTTCTGAACAATGGCGATTTTTGTTTACACATTTCATGATAAACTACATTTAAATATCCACTAATTTATTGGCCATAACGTGTCGATTTTAAAGGGTTATACTTAAAGCCTATAGTCTCACCTAGTAAACGGAGAAAACCTCGTTTAAAAATTCCAATCCAGTCAAAAGTTATAGATTTTTGACCGTCTTGTAGCGAAAGTCGTCGAAGGCATGGTGCCACACAAAAAATTTAGATAATATAATACCAGCTTTCTTTCTTATATTTTAAAATACATTTTCAAAAATTTAGGGTAACTGGGTACTACTATACTATGTTTGTACTTAAACTGCTTATTTGACTAATATGTTGTAAAAGCTTGTCAAATACGAGTTCTGTAGGCATAAATATTTTCTTATGAATTAGGTCTAAGTTTATATAAACTTAGAATAGATAATATACTTTGTTTTGAATTGCATTACTAAGAGCCTTGAAATAATCATGTGTATTTGTTTCTTTTTTACATTTTTAGTATATTAAACAAAAACGAGTACATTTGCTTTGGATTATTAAACAAAGTTGTTCTGCTGAATTGTTGATATTTAATATTGTTGTTGTAGAGGTTATATCAAATAATTAAAATATATTCAAATCAATTGAGGTGGAGCTGAGGAATATGACCACGCTTGAAAACTGGCCACTGTTAGAAAGGCTTACGAATGAGGAGTTTCTTAAAGTTTTGCCACATTTTACTTTGGAACAATACTTTCTTACTCAGATATTTGTTCCTAGGAAGAAATGGATACATTTGTTGGAAGCTAATTTGGAAACATTTGAAGTCATGTGTGGTGTCTGCAATAGGCAAATTCGTTTTGAGGATATACAAAATCATTTAATACAAAATGATCATATGGAGGCTTTGCGGTTAGTTGCAAAACAATTTTACCATCCATTTTATACTTATGGAAAAGTAGATATGAAATTAGCAAGAGGTGAACATGTCTCCCAAAAGATTAGAGAAATGGCTTTGACTGATGTTAATATGCAAGTGAAGAGTTTCAAAAAGGAATGCATATTTGCCAAAAAGTTTGCCAATCTTGTTCGCGAAAGATCCAGTGTAACAGAAATTGATAATCTTATAGAAACAACTTTAGCTAAAAAGATTGAAAATCCTGACGACATGTTGGTAATAGCCAATTTACCGTTCGAAGATGTTCCCAAGTTGCTATTTAGTGTAAAAAGTGGTGATTGGCAGGTTGCATTTGGATATAAAATATTGATGAAGAAGGCAACATTCCGTTGTAATATTTGCTCCGTGAATTGCTCCGGTATAGAAGGCCTAAACTCTCATATAAATGGTTACACACACAAACTAAAACAATTACAGTTGTTAGCTCTATGCTATGAAAGAAATTCTAGAGTTAATAAGAATTGTTCCATTCATTTTTGTCATGCATTCTCGTTTTCAATTAAGGAAGACGGAAAAATCTTTGATTGTGACTCTTGGGTAAAGAAGCTACCTAATAAATTAGCAAAAAAAATTGAAGCACTTAATGAATTTGTACCAAAAATTCGCACATGTCCAGAAGACAGGTTAGATCAGAGATGTGATAAAAAAAATGTTGAAAATTTTGAAAATCTTGGACTACTTGGTGTCGAATATGTACTTAAAATTGTTAAACATGAAAATGACAAAGATGAAGATGTCAGATTCGAATGCGGCCTGTGTGAGTTCGTTGGTGATAGCAAAAAGATGCAACGGCATCTTCTGATGTATGGACATAAAAAAAAATATTTGGATTTGCACTATTCAGATACCATAAAAAAATACGAAACTTTATTAGGACACATGCCTTATAAGGAGTTTCGCTCTGTGATGACCGAAATTGTTTTTAAAGTGGCTGCAGAAATAGGAAAGCATCATAGCCGAAGTTTACCGTATACAGTTTCTTTGAGTGATTACGAGGCTAGAAGACCTGATTTGATTGCTGCAGCTTATGACCTTTTGCATGCCTCTCAAAATCGAGGACCATCCTTTTCTAATGTTTTGTCACAGGAAGACATTAGAAATCTTAAAAATTCTGTGAAGAAAGTAGTCGAATATAAAGAATATGAAAATATTGCACATATTGTATTTACTAAAGCTCCAAAAGGCAAAGTTTACTTGAATCAAAAGAGCCACGATCCAGTAATTCGCCTTAGAGAATACAATGAAAAACTGAATAAAAGCGATAATATGAGAACTAGACGTTCTGTATCGCCTAGACAGACCCATGTCAATGATATAACAAGAAGATTCAACTCAGATTCTGAGCGCTCAAATACATTGGTTCGTGACCACCGTTTTCGTTCGAGGTCACCAGTATATGAAAATACAAAAAAAAACCTACAAAGATCTGAATATGGTGTTCATCAAAATATTTGGGATGTTTATCGACGTGAAATAGCAACTGCTGCAAACGAAATTGAACTTTCTTATGAAAATTACAGAAAGAATCCCGAAAGTCACCCTCTTTATGAAGAGGAGTGGAATAATTTTT
>OY776277.1:77200167-77205167 GCA_963675445.1 Linnaemya vulpina | reverse complement strand
TGTAGAGTTATAGTAGGAAACTATTTCTGGCTTTTTCTTTTCATCGCTGCTATCGACCTCTGCAGCTTTGTGCATAGTGCTCATCAAAATAGTACCTTTATTTTTATGGCTGATATATGAAACCAATGCGGCAGTTTCATTGAAAGCAAACGTAGATGTATATAAGGGAATTTTTTTAAAAATTAGCAGTTTAGGAGGAATAAATGTTTTATTTTTTCGAACTGTGCCAACGTATGTCAACTTCCTTTGCAAAAGCTTTTTGCCTAATTCAAAACTTGAAAAAAAATTATCAGCTGTGATATTTTGACCTTTCAAGCCTTCAGTGAGATCCAATATGATCCGCTCTCCCTGGTTTTTTTTCAGGCTGTTCATTTTTTAGTTTTCCAAGGTATGGTTGGATTTTCCATACATATCCTGACTTTGAATCGACTGCTAGCCAAAATTTGAGACCATATTTAGCAGGTTTTGATGGCATATATTGCCTAAAAGAACAACGACCACGAAAAGCCACCAACTGTTCATCGTCGGGCCATAGTATCGTCAAAGCGAAGAGCACTTGAAATCATATGAAAATTATCCTCGCTCATTATTGCTCGAAAAATAGGGCGACCAAAACGTGCGTCAAATAAACCATGCAGATCTTCATTTTTTCCGCGGTAAACTCCTGCTAGAATTAGTACAGAAATGTATGCGCGCAAAGTAGACGTTTCTAGATCTTTCCATTTCTTCTCGAATTTCACCGTGCCGTACTTGTTTGTATTTTCAATTATTATTTTTTCTAGTGTTGGGGGAAAAAATAACAAAAACGAATTCAATATATCATGGCATCTGGAAACGGCAAATCGTGTTGGCCCCGGTTGTGTGGATATGATATTTTCAGCTGAAGTTCTTATACCATTGTGATTCAATATATCATGGCATCTGGAAACGGCAAATCGTGTTGGCCCCGGTTGTGTGGATATGATATTTTCAGCTGAAGTTCTTATACCATTGTGTAATGGAGATGAACTCCATTGCATTCCATTTTTTGCGACATATAATTCTTCTACGTCGCCGATAGCTACAGCATTCTCTTCATTTTCTGAACAAGAAGAATTTCTTCCGGTGATTTCATATTCAATATCCTCGTCCACGCTACTACAAGTTGAAATATCAGAGAAGCTCTCATTTAGAAGTTGAGCAATATCATTGCAATTTAATCGTCGATTTTCCATTCTTTCAGCAAAGAAAACAGTCAAACACTGAATATAAACTGAAGTAAGACTAGCGCGAGTAATATGGCACACTAATTTTTGGGGAATCACAGATATAAAACAAACTCAACCTAGTGCTGCAATTACACACTGGGTGCATCACCAATATATTTCAACATTATAACAGGCTTACCTATAAAATTTTTATTTCCATATACCATACCTGTTGTCAAGACTTGACCGTTATTTTAAATATTATTTTTCTCTTTTTAAAAACCAATATGGACCAAAATGGTCCTATACCTAAGATTCGTAAGTTTTTCTTAACCTAACAGCAGGGTTAAAAACAAATTGTCAAGATAGGAAAATTGTATATCTGGATATTTCATAAGTAATTAATTGTAATTCAAACAATAAAGAGAAAAGACTATAACGTCAGGTGTGGTCGAACAAATAATCAAAATTTGATAAAAAGAGACTTAAGGAAAACAAAACTGAAGCAAATTAATTGAAAAAATTAGTTCTACAGAAGAAATTGCTACACAATTGAGGAGTATGGGTGTTAATATTCCCGATACTGCAACAATTACTCAAATGAAGGTTCTATGGAAAAGTGTGATTGATGCCAGCACATCTTAATAAAATTTTACAGAAAATATGCAAGAAAATGTAGAAATTCAGTCTCATTATCAAGAATAATTATACCATTATGTTTTAATAATGCAAGAAATTGGAAACGGGTTAATGGATGATAAGGACTTAATTCAAGTCATAATAGATGGGATATGTGATAAATCACCAGCCATATCGGTGTTTTATAATACATGTTCTATCTCTGAGTTTAAAAAACTTATACCACGCTACGAAAAAATTGTACAAGATACTGGAACTATAGTATCAATTAAGCAAAATGATATCAGATGCTACAATTGTTCCGGAGTCGGGCAGTATGCGCAGGCTTGTACAAAGGAGAAACGTCCAAAGGGTTCATGTTTTAAGTGTGGTGCTGTAGGACATCTTTATGCAAAGTGTCCTCTTAGAATAGTGGCTTTAGTAGATGATAATACTTTTCAAAATTTAGATTTTAATGTACAGGTAAGAAATGTTTTTCACACAAATGATCACAAGGTAAAAATTGATGTTGCATCTTCTCTTCTTGATGCCGGTAGCACCAGTAATTTTTTACGAGAATCGGTGGTACCAATTGCATATATTAATAACACACATAGAGCGGAGTATTACTAACATGTGGAAAATTGAGTGCAGATATAGTATTTGCTGGACAATGTAGGAAAGTAAATTTATTTATTGTGCCAGATGACCAAATTCTTTATAATTTAATTCTTGGTAGAGATCTTATGAAATTTGTTTCGATACCTTTATATATTAATAATAAAGGAAACAATATATTTGAAAGCAAACAGGTTGAGCTATATACAGAATTTGGAAAATTGTGTAATATAGAAATGGAAAGTGACCATATGAATATTGGAATTAATACGGAGTTAGATACCAATATAAGAAATATGATAATGGATTTTTTAAGATCAGAATATTTATCTAAGATATGTGTTGGTAGTTTATATAATGAATTTGAGGCTAAGATTTTAATGAATTCATCGAATACTACGTTTTGCTCCCCTAGACGTTTGCTTTTAGTGAAAAGCAAGAAGTTACGCATATTATAGACGACTTATTATCGAAGGGAATAATAAGACATAGTAATTCGCCATATGCTTCCCCTGTTGTACTAACGAAGAAAAGAACTGGCGAGACAAGAATGTGCATTGATTACAGAGCCCTTAATAAGTTAGTAGTAAGAGAGAATTATCCTTTACCATTAATAGAAGATTGTTTAGAACATTCAGAGGGAAAACAGTATTTTACGATTATGGATATGAAATCTGGATTTCATCAGGTAAGACTGGCTGAGGATTCGGTGAAATATACATCTTTTGTAGTTCCGAATGGACAGTATGAGTTTTTAAGATTACCTTTTGGATTGAAAAATGGACCGGCTATTTTTCAACGTTTTGTAAATCAGATATTTCGTGACTTTGTATATGACGGACAAATATTTGTGTACATGGTTGATATTTTATTAGCAACAAGGACTATAGAAGAACATTTAGAGTTATTAGGTAAGATTTTATCACGTCTAGAATGGGTTGGAGCTTAAGCTGGAAAAATGCAAACTTGTTTACACTGAAGTTGAGTTTTTGGGGTACTCTGTATCCAAATATGGTATAAGGCCATCTCGAAGCCATACTAGGGCTATGTCGGAGTATCCTGAACCTAGGAACCCGAAGGAATTAAAATCGTTTTTAGGACTATGTTCCTATTTTAGAAAGTTTGTTAAACATTTTTCGATTATTGCTCTTCCATTGTATGAGATGGCAAAAGATGGGGTAAAATTTTAATTTACAGAGGATTGCCGTAAAGCATTTGTGAAGCTAAAGGCAATTCTAACATCGGCACCTATATTGGCTATTTATAATCCTGCAAGAGAAACAGGTACATTGTGATGCAAGTGCAGCAGGACTTCGATTTTAATGCAAAAACAAGATGACGGAGAATATCATCCGATTTTCTATTTTTCTAAGAAGACAACAGATGCTGAAAGTAGATATCATAGCTTTGAATTAGAGACGCTAGCTATTATATATTCACTTCGTAGATTTGATGTGTATTTAAAGGGTATCAAGTTTGTCATAGTAACATATTGTAATTCACTAGGCTTAACTTTGAATAAAGGAACCGTTAATAGCCGTATTGCCAGATGGGCATTGGAGCTTGAGAATTTTAATTATACTATTAGGCATAGACTAGGGAATAGAATGAATCATGTAGAAGCGTTATCTACAAATAATTTTGATTATGAAGAAGTTATTACGACAATAGAAAGTGAGGATATTGATTTTCAGCTTCATGCAATGCAGTCCAGGGATAAAATAAAAAGGAAGGCGTTGTGGATGTTCGGCTAATGCACATCGGCCCTGATGAAGACTGGTAAGCGGCACAGAGGGACGACGATATACCAAGGAAAATTATAGCGGCCAAAGAAGAGGACAGACGACCATCCCGGAATGAAATTTCGGCTGAAAGCCCACTCGCCAAACCTTATTGGGCTCAGTGGAACAGCCTTAAGGTAATAAAAGGGTGTTTATACCGCGTATGGGAAAGTGTAGATGGCAAAACAACTTCAAATTTAATAGTTGTGCCATACTCCAAGATAAGTAAAGTTTTACAGGAGTTTCATAATGGACCCAGTGGCGGTCATCTTGGAGTAACAAAAACACTTGAGAAACTGAAGCAGCGTTTTTATTGGGTTGGATGTCAACAAGCCGTAGCTGACTGGATAGCAAACTGCCCACAGTGCATAGCAGCCAAAGGCCCAGTAAGAAGAAGCCGGAGACAGCTGCAACAATACAACTCAGGAGCACCATTCGAGCGGATCGCAATGGATGTAGCAGGTCCCTTTCCCGTCACCGAAGCCGGAAATCGTTATTTACTTGTAATGGACTATTTCAGTAAATGGCCAGAGGTATATGCTATACTTAACCAGGAAGCAAAGACAATTGTAAATGCTTTCGTCAACAACTGGGTATGTCGCTATGGTGTCCCAATAGAATTACATTCCGACCAAGGAAGGAATTTCGAGTCTGCCATATTCAGGGAAATGTGCGAGTTGTATGGGATAAAGAAAACCAGAACGACGCCGCTACATCCACAGTCTGATGGCATGGTAGAAAGGTTCAATCGCACCTTAGAAGAGTACCTACGAAAAGTAGTAAGCACCCATCAGAG
>OY776277.1:77175167-77192667 GCA_963675445.1 Linnaemya vulpina | reverse complement strand
TCCAGAATGCTTGCATGTCATGTTCAGTGTAATAGTGCTAGCCATTAAGTCACCTGCACGCACATCATAGTCCATTGGCTTTCCTGCAGACGTAAATTGTTATTAAGTTATCTTCTGCTCTTTCCTGAAGATTAACTCCCTAGAATAGTTTGCAATTAATCATAACACTCAAATATTCGGCCTTGTCCGATAGGTCTATGAGCACGACGCTTAGTTTTAAGTGATTGAAGATGGGAACCGTGTTTCTCGTTGAAAAGAGTAGGAGCAACGTTTTAGTGTGGTTAACACTGAGTCCACTGCTAGCGCACCAGTCGCTAACACTGGATGGAAGCCTGATATTGCCACCGTAACATCGTCAGCATATGCCACGGTTTTAATATTAACCGTCTCCAGGTTGTTGAGCAAAGAGTTTATAGGAAGATTCCACAGAAAGGGTGACAGATCCCAACTCTGAGGAGTGCCTATATGAACTATCCCGGGGAAGGTGATAGTTTCTATAGTGGATGCGATAATTCTGTGAGATATCAAGTTCTCAATAAGCTTGTTCGTTCCCCGGTCCACAACCAGCTCATTGAGTGCACGGGTGATTGCTTTTGTACTGAAGGCTGCCAGAGTGTAGTTTTTGTGCTCGAAATACTTTTCTATGCGTCCCACAAGCAAATGTGTAGAACCGTCTAAAGTGATTGCGATTCGGTATAAGTGTGTTGAGATATTAACAGGAGAGATCTATTCCCGATTGTTCTTATGTGAATATCAATTGTTTTTTCCTGTGTTTTTAGGAATAACTAACAGAATTATTGGTATAAGAACCTTCGCTTTGATTTGCGATGTTTTACTATATTGCCAACAGCCGTAAAATTACTAGATCTGCATTGTGTTGCAGATTCACAGGCATTATTCCAACCAGTTCTGGCAATTTGAACGGATGGAAACTATTTTTGGTTTAGTCCACTTTTCCAAAAAGAAATCAATGTTGGGCGAGAGGTGATCCTGTGATGTACATGTAGTGTACGCAAGTCTTGTTGGCATCACAAAATTGGGTGTAAATGGGGCATCCAGGGTTCGATTCTGTTAGTCCATTTTCTATCAGATCTTTGGATACATCCATGAATTGAAGGCTATTAGGTTAGGATCTTGCACAGTCTGCTAGCTTGGGAAGACGACTGCGTATTGGTGTAGAATTCCCATTTCTAACCTCATTTTTGAATATATTCAGCGGGGCTTTATAGAATCTTTCTTTGCATCGTTGAATAGCTTGCGGCACTCTTTCCTAGAGCTTGCGGTCCACTAGGGAAGACGCTGCTTGTGTACGATGATCCTATGGCTTCCTTGAACGCATTAGTTAATGCGTTCACAGATCTATCTATATCTGATGCTCAATGTAATGTGCAAGGATACGATTTTTTGCTCCCAATCTTATGTCTGTTTATGTGTAAACTTACGGTTCGTATTCGAGTCCCTAAAGAAAAAGATCAAAAAGCGAGTCAGAAAATGAGCAGTCTGGTGAGACCCTCCATTCCTGAATGAAATTGGCATGTCTCTCACTGACCAAACACTTCTTGTCTGTTCTAGACTACAAAAGTTGGCTCTGAACCACACTACTACTTTGTTTTCTAGCTGCCACAGATATATTAGTGCGTTTTGGCGGGAGGGATACCTCTCGTTGGCCTCGGCTACCATTTTGTTGACCAAGGTATGTTGTGGTTGTGGGTCCTCTTGGTCGTGAGCCATATAACAGGATGTCATCTACACTGTTAAGCGCCCTGTCTCCCATGCTGCAACCACCGTATCGCCGTTTCTGTAATTAGACAAAGAAGAGATGCAGTTTGGCTTTCGCTAGAATTCAGAGTGTAATGCGTATGTCATCATTACCTGAGTGCTTCGCATACGATACGAAAAAATTAAAAAAACACAAATTTCTAGATCAGCGATCATACCGGTTTCTTATCTAACAGACTTTTGTATTATTTAGTATTAAATGCTTTTTGAGCAACAACTGCCAAACATCATTTGACTTTATTAAGCTCGTCGTTGGAAATAAATTCAAACTTTTCTTTGTGCTATTAATGCTAACAAAAAATATATAACCAAGTGACGAAAATCTGTCTAAAATGTTTTTAAATTTCTAAAAAGTTTAAGGATGATTTTTTAGTTTGCGACTTTCTATGGCCATACTCAAATTTTAAAAATATTGTTGATACCATTGATTTTTATATATTGCCAGCCGTGCCACCAGACTTGACATTTCTATAAAGTAATATAGATAAAGCGGACATGAAACCAATTGTGATTACTAGTGTTCTCTTAATACGACAAACCTTATTCGGTACAAAAGTAGTCCACGAAGATGGCGTTTTTGACAAACTAAAACAATTGTGGAATGTGTCTAACCACAAATGTGACTAATTGGAATTTCTATTTCCAGGCGAATATCTTTCATTAGGCCTGATTCTAAAACAGCTCCACAAAATTCCAGAAGGTGTAGAGATGATATTGACTTAATTGACGGTACTTTTGTTTTGGATGATAATAAAGAAGTGTAAATCAATATTCGTTAATACCTCCCTTTTTGTATACATACATATCTCGCTTTTGTCTCTAAAGGAACTTTGAAAAAGAATGACTCTAATTGCGAGTTTAAAAAAATACCCAATGTTCTTGAGGAAATAGATTCTTCAAAAGTCAGAATTGTTGAATCTACTAAATGATCAATAGGCAGCTCCTCTAAAACAGAAATTTAATTGGCTGTCTATTTTCGTAGCTCCAACCCAGCAGTCAATTTACCCCTATCTGCAACTAGTAATCAATCACGTTACCACCAGATGATTTATAAATAATTCGTTGATAAGAAGTGTTAGACAAATGGACACTAATATTGCCGATGCCAATATTAAATACAAAGTTAAATAATCTCCAACGTAAAATTTAAGTTACCAACTCAGCTATAAAAAACAATCATTTAGGGCCATTATTACAACCTGGTGACAAAGTTGGTGATAGTAAATGCCAACGTTAGCATAAAAAATCGATAAAGTGACCGGTAGCAACTTTCCACTATTACAACTTGCCGGTAATATAAAATGTATGTTTCTGATTGTGTGGCAATACCACTATCAATTACCGACTACTTTTGAAAGATTATTTAGATCGCGAAAAATTGTAGTGGCAACGACGCACTTGTTTTTACCTTTTGAAAATATATACAGCATTTGTTTGTGAAAATATAAGTTTGTGTTATAAAATAAACATGTCAGCCAGCATCTAAGGAAACAATCGTGCCAGCTATGAGAAGACGGGCAACAAACTTTTCAAGTGAAGAAGACCTATGTTTGGTGCTACCATAATAAAAAATAATAAAATATGGTGATATAAACATAAATCCGCCTGGTACAACTTATTGCAAAGTCGAACTTGCCTTTAATTTATCGCGTATATTTAAATTAAAGGAAAGTTGTAATAATGAAAATGTATTTATCCGACCGATAAAATCTCACTTTAAAATAACATCAAGTTGTAATAATGGCCCTTAGGATATTAACATTAAAAGTTTGATTTGACACATTAAAGACAACTGTTAAGTTTAGTTGTTTTTCTCCCCGGTGTAATCGCTGGATGAGCAAATAGCGCGATTTTGTAACGGATTGATTATAGGATTTTACAGTTCGCTTATGATCCATATAATCCATCAAAACATCGTCATACCTACTTTTAATATACGGGTTTTTTGAAAGGGAAAATTATATTCTCATTAATTACTTAAAGGCGCTTGATCTTGATGTTCCCAAGCACATATCGCAGGGAAATTATATTTTAAAGAGTAATGACACAATGAATTTGCCAGTAGAACCCCTACTAGTGGTTTTCTTATATATTTTTCTATTTATATCATAAGGCAATAACGTTTTCCATGTTGCAGTTTCTTCGTTTGGCTCTTCAGAAAAGGTTACAGCAATGGGAAGAACGTTAATAGGATTACATCTTGAATTTTCAATTGGTTAAAATCCGCCCGAAAATAGTTGTCTGGGTCATTAGCGATCCGCCAATATATCGACCAATCTAGCCGAGAATGACTAGGATATAAATCTGCTCCAAGTAACAAATCCACCGGTCTACTTTTCTAAATTAATTTGTTGATCTAATGCTGACTCCAATCTATTATAACAAATTTTCGTAGAAATGGTGAAGGTTTCCCTGTTAACACCGGAAATATTTACATTAGTAGAATGTTACGGAAGTCGCAGTTTAGTTCGAAAAAGGTTCAGATATGAAAGAAGCTGGAGCTGTTATGCACCATGCTGGATACATACGAATTCTGTGACAGATGGACGATTAGAATTAAAACGGCTGATGTCGACGGCATTTTTGTAAGACTGAATTAGAATATATGACTTCGATACTTCAGCTGATTTGTTGAGTGTAATTTCCCTATGAAGAAAAGTATGGTGTTTCCCATTGCATCTGAAACAAAAATGTTCACTTGTACAATATTTGATTCCTGTGGCCTTAAAAGGCAATTTACATAACAATGATATCTTCTTATAGTGGAAAATCTTTCCGAGACATATACTTTTATAACGACGGCAAAATCGTGGAAAATGAAATTGCTTTAAACATAAAATGCACGAAATAGGCGAAATTTTATTACGTATTGGTTTATAGGGGTATATCCTACGGGCTTTGTGGTCAATAATATCTCTGATCAAATATGAATCAAAACTAAATCATATTATCTCTTACCCAACGTTTTGTTTGTTTTTTACAAACTTCTTCAGGAGTTTTGTTTATTATTATTAATTTTGTTTATTATTATTAATTTTGTAGTTATATCTAGCACAAAAAAAAAAAATAATTATATATATATATATATATATATATATATATATATATATATATTATATAAGATATAAGATATTTTTAATAGTCCTGGTATTTCACAACTCATTAACTTACGATTTATGTCCTAGTCAAATTATTTGTTCTCAACATTCTACTTAATACTATTGTCAGTGATCTTTAACTAATTTAGGTTATGGCAATTGAATACTGGAGCTTTGTGTTATCCTTGTCTTCTTTATAATTCATCGTCCTGTGTATTTTTTCTTGTATGCTCTCTATAGTGAAACGTTTGTTTGCCATTTTCTCTTTGTTTAAAATTTTAACATTGTTGAAGTTAGTTTTATGGTCTTTCTCTTTTGCATGCTGTGAAAGTGCTGTCGTTTCTTTTCCTTTGTTGATGTCCGATTCCAATTTTCTCTTTGTAGTTCCAATATATGCTTCATCACATTTTTCATTTTTATTTCCCTCACATTTGATTTCATAAACAACATGATCAATTTTGAGTTTTTCTATTTTTAGTTTTTCTATTGTGTCTGAGAGTTCTGTTTGATTTATATGCTATTGTTTGTTTTTGTTTTTTTGGCAAAGTACTTTGTAAATTGAAACATGAGCTTTGAGTTTTCGATCATTAATTAATTAACTAGTAAGATCGCGTATACAATTTATAGTTCGAATTCGTTCGCTTAAAAATAAGTCTTTGGTCCCAATTCGATATATCGATTTGAAACACTGACATAGCAGTCAAAACCCCATTAATGCCACATCGTAAATTTTTTAGAGCGAAACTGGATTCTTTAGATATGGGTTCTAAATTGAAAAGATTTGATTTTGGGGCAACATTCGCAAATTTTCATACGTCGCCTTAAAATTTTGCCACGCGATATCAAATCCAGCGTTAGCTAAGGGACACTTTGATACAATTTCTGTAGTCTTTTTCCTAGTTTTCTATAAAAAATAATTTTTTAACATTACTGGGACGACTATTAATAATGTACAAAGCAGCAAAAAGATCTTAAAATATTGGCCATGAAAGATGATCTCCGTTGTCATAATGGATTTAAATGTAAATTATGAATTAAATTATCACTGCATGTTGTACTTTTAGGTTCCGATTTATTTTCCAACACGCCCATTTTTTATACATCGAAAATATGCATATAACGTTGTTTCGTATATGCCTTCAATTACTTCTAATTCCTCAGTTTTGTATATATTTACGGAGTCAAATTCTTCTATTCCATCCTCGGTAAGAGATTTTTACTTTTTCCCACAATGACTAATTCTTCACTAATTTTTTCTAATGTATATAAGTGATGATCTTCATCACGATGTTTTTCAAACCCCATTTAAAATGTTCAAAAAGTTATGAAATATTTTTCAAATCGGAATAGGTATACTATGATAGAATAGATAAAATATCGAAAATATATTTTTAAATACACTTTTTTTATTTATTTATTTGTTTATTGAGACTCAAAAATTTCATAAAAACTAGCTAAATTGTACATTGATTGGGAACTTAAAATTATAAAGTGTTATTATAATTTTAATAAAAGTTAATTGCTACATGCTTATAAATTAATCAGAATAACTAATAAGTTAATTAAAAGTTGTCTTTAATGTAAAAAACAGTGTTTGCTCCCGACACTTATTTTTATCAATAGAGTGAAAGCTATTTAAAACAAACTTAAAACTAAACCTTAAAAATAAACTTAGAACTAATATTAAAACTAACTATTACCCTCTGTGAATGCCGGGAGCATTTCTATAATAAAAGTTTTGTCCAGGAATATCTTCAAATTGTCTCAAAATGCCTATTGCTGAAATATAATTTGTATTTGACCAACTTGAATCATTTTCACTATATAATATATCTTTCATAATATTGCCTTCAAAGAAATTAATTTTTCAACAAATTTTTTCATTAAACTAAGTGCGTAATCGGATATAGGTATTATTGATGATTTGTCATATATAAAATTATTTAAAAATCTTTTTAAACGCGTTTTATAGTTTTTCCCAACACATTTTCGTAAAATATGTCTTTCAAAAATTTAAATTTTTTTCATACGTGTTGACGAAATACAATACAAACTTTATATAAAAAGTAGGAAGTGTATAAGTTCTATAATTAGATTCAACTTCATCAATAATGTTATTACTTAACAGAAAATGATCTAAGTGAGAGGAACCTCCTGGATATGTAGGATTAGAATCATAAATTCTAGTTATCGAAAACGATTTATTTTGAAGCCAATTATGTAACACTTCACCATTAAAATTATTCATTGAATCTTCCCAAGAAATATGTTTAGAGTTTAAGTCACCTCCCAAAATTAATCCATCGAAACTTTGAGAATGATTTAATATTGTAGAAAGACCTGAACAAATGATTTGACGACCGCAATTACTTGGAAAATATATAGATCCATATAGAAATTTCTTATTGGCAGCATTAATGGATAAATCTATTTCAATGAAGAGATTTGGAAACCTTAAATTTTGAATATCGACTTTGTAAAATGGTAGAGATTTTCTAATAGCTAAACCAACACCTAATGCCATATCATCTTTTAGAACAAAAAAATTTTCTAAAAAGATCAGAGCATTATTTGATGATTGCAATTCTTGCAAAAAGGCAATATCTACTCGAAATTGATCTAATAATTTACTAAGCTCAATTCTCCTGCTCATATTAAGAGATCCAACGTTAAATGTCAATAATTTCATGTAATTACGGCCCATATACACTTTGAACCTCCTTCATTAAACTCAAACATTCTTTTTTTGCTTGATCCTTTGACATACTCTTAAAATCTACTAAAAATTTTTTAATCCTATCCTCCAAAGAAATAGACTCCGGATTTCATAATAATTTGGCAATTTTCAAAAATTCTTCACTAATTGCTGGCTTTTTTTGGAATATTTCTTTGCGACGGTTCCTCAAAGCCTTTTAATACATTGGCGAATGTTTTGCCTGTGTTCATAATATTGTTTATGAATAATTCCTTTCCTACGTCCATACTAGCTTCCTTTTTACGATCTTTTCTTTCATTAATAGATTTCTCTTAATAAAATGAATTTTTTATATGCTGGACAACCCCTATAATTTGATGTATGTCCGTTTTCATTACAATTTAAACAAAAGGAAGTGTTTCATTATTAATAACTAAAGTACATTTACCAGGCGCATGTTGTTGATCACATTTCACGCATGCAAATGGCCGATTACAATTTTTTGAGAAGTGTCCCCATTGCTGGCATCTCCAACATTGTGGTATTTTCATATTCTTTTTTGGTCGTTCCCAAAACACTACTTGATTTAGTATATATTTTATTCCTAAAATTTCTTTTACATTACCAAAAATAAACCTGTATCAATCCCTTTTTTTTGAATAATCAGTTGAAAATTTTGTTACATTATCAATAGTGTCTGGTACAATTTTATCAATTTCTAATTTTATTGCATTTTCATCTGATTTATGGTATAGTCCCCTACAAATAATACTTTGCCGTTTAAAATCTTTAGGGGTGAACGAATATGAAGCAATTTCTTTTTCTTTTAATAAACTCACACTGACCGATGCATCTTTAAGGTAAAGCTTACTTTTAAATTTGTATTGATTTTGAATTTTAAAATCAGTATATTTTGAGATAAGTTCGTCAATTAAAGTTTTTATGTTAACATTTTGAAGAAATATTGGTGGACAAAATGATTTTTTAGATAGGACGTTATCTTCTGTATTATTAAAATTATTAATGAGATTATGATCTAAAATTTCTTGTTCTACGCTCAAATCGAATAACAAAGCAAATCTATTATTACGATTAATAACATTTCCTTTATTAACGCTTCGTGTCTTAAGATTAGTTAAATCTATTTTTTTACTTCACCTTCTAAATATATAGTTACGCTTGATCCATTATCAGAAAGATAACTTGATTCAAAATCTATATCATTTTGGTGTTGATAATTTGGTAAATCAATATTATCCAGAATTTTACATCCGTTGTCATAAATAGAGTCTTGCAAATTTTCAATACCTACATTACAGGATTTAAATTCTTCTGTGGTATTTTCCATTACATTGCTTGGCATATTTTTAGTCATTATATTGTTTGTATCATAATTTTTCGGAATAGCTCCTTTTGATAAATGAGGATTGGGGTGTTTTACAAGGATTCCTTTCTCAAATTGAACCTCTGTCACTTATATTTCGTTCAGTTTCTTTTGTTTTTATCACCGTGAAGTCTATTTTGTTTTGATCTTTCATCCACTGTTTATATTTATCTGGAGGTATTCCTCCAGATTTCGGGACGTAAGATATGTGAAACACATTTTTATTTATTTTTTTTTTCTTATATTATTTTATATGTATATATTTTTATTTTATGGAAAAAAATTTGGTAGAAAATTCAATTTTTGAAAACTATTTCTATTCAGAATTGTAATGTGTTCTCTATGAATGCTCAGTTCAAACTCCTTTAATTACACTTTTAAATAAGAAATGAAAGTGCAAGTTAACCGAACGAAATAAGTGCAAGAGTAAAAAGAATATAAACAATTTGATTTGCTTGAATATGCGCAAAATAATTCAGAAAAATTCACAACCGATTTTAATTATTCACCAATTCTTTGCCATAAATAATCAACCAACCAATTGTATTTAAAATTGGTTTTTACATATGTGCAATTTTACAATTAAGACAGAGTTCTAAAAACTCAAAGCCTTCCAACATGGCTGAAATAAACTTTATTAAAATTAAGATGCAGTAGAACCAGGGTTAAATGGCTTCGTATTTAAACACTATAAGTATACCAAACATAGTACTATTTGAGATAATTTTATTGTAACACGAACGAACAACATTTTTCAATTTGAATAAAAAATAATTTGAATAGTTTTTGACTATATTATATTCGAATATAAAACAGTATTTTAAGTATTACATACTATTGAAATACCAGACAATTTTTTCTTTGAGTAAAACATGTCCGAAGGGTTTAAAAACCAAATGGAGATGAAATTCTATTTTATTATATAAAACAGATAAGAAAAGAAGACAAATAGTATTTCTAGCTTAACGCTTTTAAATTAATTGTACATTTTAACGCCCTCACATAAAATATACTTGTTTTTGATATAAATTTGTCATAACAAAAGTTCTGAATTTTTTATTTTGGTCCTTGGATTAAAAGACTTGCTTATAGCCAATTGGGTGGAACTTTTATTTTATTATTATTATTATTTTATTGAGTGGAGTCTAGTCAATAACACTGCTCAGCAGCCAAGTCCTCCTTTCCTCCTTTGAATAAAACTATGTGGACTATATGGATTTTGGTGCGCTAAACTCAAATCCGTTTTTGGGTTTTTTCCATCAGATCCAAATTTTTTTATGGGCGTGGCAATTTTTTGCCCCTAAATATGTAGACATATTTCACCCTAACTCAGGAACCAGTCATCCGATTTTAAAAAGTAAAGCACAAGATGTGTAACAAAATTGTTTTCATTTCAGTCAAACACAGTTTATCTTTATCTCTTATCGTTTTGGAAATACTCAGAAATTAATCGAGAAAAAACATTTTTTTCGTGCAAAATTCTTAAATTTTTTCAGATTAAAAATGGAATTAAAAAAAATTTTAAGCAAATATTCCACACTTTGTACTTTTATCGAACAGTTATAGATCTTAGAAATAAAAAAGGTATAAACCATAAAAATCGGATATAAAATTTAGATTTTATTTTCAATTTACCCTAGGTACCCAATGTTGTAGTGCTACCAATCTTTCATATGCGTGACGGTAGCATTTCGTTAGGTGAACAGGTAAAAGAACTAAAGTACAACGGTATTTTGCATGGTTCTTGGCTTTAAAAATTAATTTTTCATTAACCTGTAATTCTAAATCTAGAACATTAGGGTATATTCTAATATTTGTTTTGGCAGTAAATGTGGAAATTGATGGACAGTAAGTGAGTCAGTTTTAATTTGATATCATGCGGTTAAAGTCGGCAACAGTAAATATATTTCTTATTGTGTAAAGAAATAAGCAATTAAATAATCCATAAGAGCTTTCATAGTACAAAATGTAAAGGATTTGTAACAAATCTCCAAACTTATTTGGTTATGTATGCGGTCACAAAATACCAAATCTTCTCTGTTGAAATAACTCAAAAAGGTTTGTTTTGCACCAAATTACATTGTTTTAATTTTGATGCAAGAAGCTCAGACTTGTTTTTTGAGAGCACTAATTCAAAACAATGCATCAACTATTCCGAAACAATGCATCAACTATAAAACCGATACCTTGCTTGCTTTCTTAAGCTGGATTCACCCATGGTTTCAGAACAAATTTTACGTTCTGAAACATTTTTTTTATATGTAGTGTGACGTTTTCCTTTTAGAGAACAAGAGAGAGCAAAAGATAGTAACATATTTCGGAATCTGAATTAGTTTAATTTTAATTCGCGTAAGTTAGATTTTTTAGGTATAGTAGAACTGAGATGCCACATCATATTATATGTACATATGTATAATAAAATACAGAACTTGTTTTATACCTTTGTATGTATAACAACGCACTTGTTTCATATTGTTTTTGTATATAATAAAATAAGGAGCACTTGTTTTGTATTGTTTGGCATTAAAAATATATAAGTGGTGAATATTGTTATAAATAATATGAAATAAATAGTGGCATTGCCCAATTGTAAAACTCATACACATAGTTATAAAATGTTTCATATGGTAGCCTTGTGATGTTCCAGAAAAAATGCGCGAAGTGGGTGAATCGCTTCAGAACATACTCTCAAAAAACTAAAAATGTTCTAGAACATACATTTTGTTCTGAAAGCTTAACTGCGCTAAAAATGCTTTGCGGCGGCGTTTTGAAATGGTATACATTGTATAGTTATTGTACTGCGGCGTTATGAAATGTGATGCTTTGTTCAAACACAAAGTAATTGACGTTTTGGAAGTCAGCCCTTCTGTACAATTTATCTCACAGAAGTGAATGTCCAAACGTTCTTTCCAGGAACCACGGTATCTCATTCAGGATCATTCGACGTTACATTGTTATGTGTATTAGGCTTTTTTATTTAAACACAACTTTAAATAAAATGTATTATACACATTTCAGTAAAATTCAGTTTTTTTCAAGTGGGCTTTTTTTGTTGTTGATGAAATTCAATTAAGACTTCTCGCCGCCAAATGTTGTGCCTTTTATGAAGATCAAATAACGAGTGATCTTAATTGACATTATTTATCTTAGGGCCATAACTACAACTTGGTGTTATCTTAAAGTGAGATTTTATCGGTCGGATAAATACATTTTCATTATTGCAACTGTCCTTTATCCTAAATATGAGCGAGAAATTAAAGGCAAGTTCGAAATTACTATAAGTTTTACTAGGAGGATTTATGTTTATTTTACCATATTTTCTTATTTTTTAATATGGTAGCTCCAAACAGAGTTATTCTTCACTTCAAAAGTTTTTTGCCCGCTTTCTCAAAGCTCGCACGATTGTTTCCTTAGATGGTGACATTTTTTATTTTAAAACAAACTTATGTTTTTACAAACAAAAGCTGCATATATTTTCAAAAGGTAAAAACAAGAGCGTCATTGCTACTACAATTTTTCGCGATCTAAATAATCTTTCAAAAGCAGTCGGTCATTGCTAGCGGTATTGTCACACGATAAGAATTATACATTTCATTTTACCGGCAAGTAGTAATAATGGAAAGTTTCTACTGGCCATTTTATAGCTCTGTTATGCTAACGTTGCCATTTACTACTACCAACTTTGTCGCTAAGTGGTTATAACGGCTCTTAATATATTATATATATAGGTTACATTGTCAGTTGTTAAAATAAGGATAAAGAAAGTGTTGCCATTGCCAATCAAAATAACTTAATATCTAGCAATAATCTTTGTAATACTTAAAAAATTTAATCTACGTTTGGAGTACTTGAAGAAGTATCCAGCAATGAAAATACGGAATTATTTGACGAAACCGAATATCAATTGGGTAGTTGTGCAATTAATATAAGAAAAAGTATTGCGGAAAGCTTAATTTACACTTAATTATTTAGTCAAAGGATTAATTTGATTTAAATAAAAATTTTCAAAAATTTATGTGTGTACTACAAATATATTTGTCTGTACGTATGTATTTCTAATTATATCATTCTTCTTAATTCTTCTAGCTCTAACTGCTTTTGGTTTATTTCTAGGTCTAATTTCTTTAGTTTATATTTTTCTGTTCCTATTTTTTCCATTTCTTTATGATGACGCCTAAATTCAGTAAAAATGTTTGTAGTTACCGTTTCAATTGATTTATATATACATACGTTTTATGTTGTAAGATATAGTATCAAGACGTTCGTTGGTTTTCTGGGCAATTCTCTTCCATTTTTAGTGTCACTTTCAATATATGTTTTTAAGTTGTCTTTTATTGTATCAGCAGGCGTCTTGCGTATATTTTGGAAAATTTTCTTAGATGTAGAATTAGCCGCATCTGCAAAATCTGCATTATTTTGGTTTCTTAAAACACTCGTGTTTATGTTACCTTCTTCACGTAAATTACCTTTTAATAGTAAAGATTTACTACTTTCGCTTTCATGTCCCGCAGATTTCGCATTTTGTATTCCTTTCACAAGTGCATACAGTACACATATTTGTCCGACTGTATCTTCTTTTTTTTAGAAATATAAATCTGGTTATGTGGACCGCCACCTGTTGGTTCAACTTCTTTTTTATTAGTTGAAATTTTCTTTTTAATACCAGCTTTCCAACAATACCATATTTTAAATAGGTTTATAGGTTTTCATAAATTATTCATATACATCAATTTGCATAAAATCCTTCAATGCATCTTCTTGCCGAGAGTTCTTGTGATGTTCCCTGACAAGACGGTATATGCAATATATTTCAAGTAAATTCAATTTTTAGAAAAGTTAATCTTACTTACATTTCATCGTTGAAATTTTAACCAACGACGTAAAAATGAACAGTTTATCATTTTACATGACATAATAAAACGATAGTTCATCACACTTTTTATTGTTTTGAATTCGTTTTGGTATCTTAATAGTTTTTCATCACATACCTGATAATATCAAGTACCGATAAGAAAAAAAAGCTGAATACTACGAATTTATGTAGTCATCTGTGTACTAAATCTTACGAATTTTTAAAATTTTTCGATCGAGTACCTTTTTCAGCAACATCTCTTTGTGAGAGTAATTTTTAAAATTTACTGCGTTTTACGGCAAAAGTATACAAACGGAGCTAATAAATAAGATAGGGAAATAAATAAAAATACTAATTAAATTTGTTCTCTATTGTATAGATATGTTTTATCATGAAACAATTTACATATTATTTTTTACTTTCTTTCAGTAAAAATTTAATTATCAAAATTTTTATAAAAATTTTGGTCTCAAATTTTTGTTTTCTTTTGTTATTCACTAGATGAACATATTTAGTTTTCATTTAATCAACAGATCGAGTTCTAATTTCATTAGAGATGCAAATTTTGAGAAGAAGTCTTAAATATTTGACAGAATTTGTCGAATGAATTTAGAAAGGTTAAAAACTTTTTAGAGCATTTTAAATGAAAATGCTGTCACTGAATTTATATAGAAAAACAAGTATATATCATCACATTTTCCTCTGCTGAATTTCGGCATTATTCACTAAGTTAATACATACGTATAAATATTTTGGAAAAAAAAGCTTTTGTGAAATTTCTTTAAACGATATGTTTTTTTCTTTCTCCACTTTTAGTTGAGAAAAACTAATTAACTTACAGGAATTAGATAGATGCTGTTGTCTTCATTTGGATCGTAGTTTTATTGCAAAATTTCAAATAAATCTTGGAACTATAAGTAGTTGCTGCTAAAGTTAAGAGCTACTGTTTTGTATCAAACACTTGAACGAGGTATAAAAACGAACCTTGTATAGCAATGGCAAATGAAGATAGAAGCGAAGACCGCCTTACAAAGAACGAATTTGCAGAACTTATTCAGCATTTATCGGTACAAGAAATTCTTGCTATAGAATATCGTATAAGTTCTAATTGGAACAAATTGTTTTTACGAAAAAATGTTCCACAAGTGTTTTTTTGCAATCTTTGTGTACTTGAAACAAGCTCATTTAAAAATTTGCTTGCACATATCGATGGTAGGAAACATAAATTTCAAATGGAAAGAGTACAACAATTGTATCACCAGGATTATACATATCCTAAAAATGATAAAAAAGAGGGTCCTGAAAATATTCTGCCCAGAAAGAATGAAAATGATGGTGTAAATTCTACAATGACCCAACCTAAAATTGATAATGATAAAGAGAAGTCGCAAAATATGGAAAATAATAAAAAAATAATTGTGAAAACAGGGACAAATTCAGAAAAAAATAGATCTGCAGACAAAATAGTTTCAGTTAATGTTCAAACCAAATTAGACTATCTAAAAATTTCAAACCAAACGGATGGGGAACGTTTAACTCTGCATGCATGTAATATAGCGGAAGTAAAAAACTTATCAGCACAAGAAGAAAAGGATAAGTCAAAAATCGATGATGAGACATTCAAACTGGTTTCTAAGGAAACAAATAATGATATTACAAAAATTGCTGATAAAAGATTATCAGTAGATAATATTGAAAATTTAGATATCAAAAAGCCAAAAATTGTTGTGAACCCTGTAGCTGCAGTATCATTAAAAGCGGGTGTTATGAAATCAAAAAAAAAAGAGAGCTTAGAAAGCAATAAAGCACATCAGTACCAGACAGATAAAATCATAATACCAACAGTGCATAGAAATAAATTAGAAAACAATAAGGACGTACATTCATCACAATTGAATATAAGTTCTGATATTCCGAAATTTTCTGTGAAATCATACAGTTCTAAACCAAGTGATAATGATGTCCATGGCATTTTAGGAGTCGAATATGTAATTAAAATTCTTAAAAATCGAAATGATGTCTCACCGCGATATGAATGTGGATTATGTGAACTTGTGCTTGATGGATTTGCAATGCAAAGACATTTGGAAGGTTACAATCATCGTCTAATGTATTGCGAAAAACACTTCCCGACGGCAATACGCCAATATCGCCAATATATGCAAAATGTTCCAGAGTCTGAAATATTTAAAGTTATGGCTCCAGTTCTTGTAAAGTTGGCTGTTGCAATCGAAAAACATCATGGAAGAAACTTGCCATACGAATGTTATGAGCGCGATTTTAACTTAAATCGTCATGAAATTCTGGCAAAGGCATTTTCATGTCGACATGCTTCGGAACAATATGGACCAACTTTTACTCACGTTATAGGCTCGAAGGAAATAGACGAATTTGTCAACAACAGGCATATGTATACGCCTGCTCAATTTTCTCGTACTGCCATATTTGATGTCAAACACGTCAGTACTGGTATCAAATCTAATTATGCCCACCAAAATTGCAAAAACGTTGACAAAGAATCACAAGCACGAGATCGACATCGTAATTCAGGCCGAGAAAATGTGAAATCTGATGGCTCAATATATAAAACATACATGTCATCTGGTTTGCATGAGGAAATATATCCACCATCCACCATTTACAAACAAACGGACGATGTAAATTTTGTTCAAAATGTTGATGATGAGACATACAATCTCATGGTTGATGATTTTCTCAAAGAAACATTAAAGGGGGTTTCTAGAAGTAATGCATTACGCGATAATCGTAAACGATGCCTTTCACCTATTCGGAATTCGAGTTCAGGGAAACGCAAATCACTGTCTCCTTTACGTCAAAATGATATATGGCAAGCATATCGCCACATGGTTGACCAAGAGTTATATAACCTTGACGAACGTTTCAAAGAATATAGAAAAGACCCCGAATCGCATCCGTCATATAATGAAGAATGGCAAAAGTTTTGGAAACGTCGAAAAGATGAGTTGGTTTCAACTGGTCTTGATCATCGCAAATACAACTATCAGCCTGAGTGGGTAAGGTTCGTTAAAATTCGCATAGAAGAGTTGTACAGCCAAGAAGTGGAAAACCTAAAAATAAAATCGCGTGAGCGGCTTTGTTTGCCATTGACTAATGACCATGTACAAGATATAAAATATCATGTACAGGCTCCGAAAACAACGCCACGTAATACTCAGCCTACTACAGATTTAATAACAAATGTAACATCATTTCAATTTGCAGATAAGGCTCCCCAGGTTGTATCGGTATTGCGGTTAATGACAGCTCTAGAAGATAGTTTGGGTAGCTTAGGGCCAAAAATAACAGATCTGCTGTCGAAAGCTCTTCAATCCGAAAAAACTAATCCCTTATATGTTAATGCTATAATACTTAATGACGACAACTGTTCATTAATTGAAACAGCTAAAGAAAAGTTTAAAGGATTGGTTATCACAGGACTTTTTGAAGGATCAAAGAAAAAGGTTTTGAGCCAGGTAGTCAACGATATAGAAGAACTTTTGCGGTATGCCTATCAGTTTAAACAACAGTTGGCATCTGAACGATTTTTAGTGGAAGCTGCAACGACTCGAACACAAAGTGATTTATCGACATCCGTCGACTTAGCACATACCAGTGCATCCAATACTCTAAAAAATCAAATTATTAGATCACACTTATCGAATAAAATACCA
>OY776277.1:77167667-77170167 GCA_963675445.1 Linnaemya vulpina | reverse complement strand
CGGGTACCTGTCTGGTTTTGTCATTGCATTTAAGCGCCTGTAGTCGCCACATGGTCGCCACTCACCTGATGTTTTCTTTGGCGCTAAGTGTAGTGGACTGGACCATTGGCTGCTACTCGGACTGCATATACCTTGTTTCAGCATATATTCAAATTCTCTTTTTGAGAGGGTAAGCTTTTCGGGATTTAGCCGCCTGGGCTTTGAAAAAATTGGCGGTCCTTCTGTTACGATGTGGTGAAAAACATCAGAGCGCTCTGCATTGCACGAGTATTTAAAAGGTTGTGTCAAATCTTGGTATTCAGTCAAAAGCTGCTTTACCCATCCGTTTTCCACAGGTGAAATTGTGTGGATTTGTTCATGGGAGCTTTTGTTAAAAACTACATTTACCATAAGTTTGGTTTTATTGTCAATTAATTTTCGTTTACGTACATCGACTAGAAGGTCATACGCATGTAAAAAATCCACACCTATAATAGGTTTAGTAACGTCAGCAATCAGAAATTCCCAATCCATTTTTCTTCGTAATCCAAAGTCGACTGTCATGATCTTTGTGCCGTACGTTTTTATTGGGGTGCCGTTTGCAGCGTATAAGTTGTACGAATGTTGAATGCTACGATTAGTAGGCGGCAGAACTGAAAAATCTGCTCCCGTGTCGATTAAATATTTGAGTTTTGTTTTTTGGTCTGTTACGAATAACCGACGGCTTTCTGCCGCCTCTACTCTGTTTGCCGCCGATGACAGAGTAGAGATTAGTTTTCCGGCTTGAGGTTTTTAAACTGACATGGTTCCTCACATTTTCGAGCTTTGTCACCGAACCTGTAATGAAATTTACAAAATGGGAAGCGCACCTTTGTTCTAGACTTGCTACGTTTGCGTTGTTGTTGACTGCGGTCCTTAGAACGTTCTCTGTGAAAGGGATTTGTGCGCATTTCTTTAATTTGATTGCGAAGCTCCTCTATTTCGGCTCTCAAAGTTCCATCCTGCTGGACTGTTGCAATACTTGGGTAGTTCTGGATTTCCATTAGCCTATCGGCTTGTAACGCCATTTGCATAGAATCCCCGTCAACAATGGCCACAACTGAGCGAACTGTCTCCGGCAGCCGTTCCATCCACAACGATTTTAAGGTGTCGTCAGTTATTTTATTTCCAGCTAAATCTCTCATTCTCTTCAACAGCTGTGAAGGTTTTAGGTCCCCAAGCTCAATTTCTTTAATTAATTTTCTCAATTTGCGATGATCGGAATCCGTATATTCAGCAATTAAGGCTTTTTTTACAGCCTCATATTTTCCATTTTGTGGTGGATTGCGTATAATGTCTGCCACTTGTAGCAAATATTGTGGCTCTAGCGATGAAAGCACATGATGGTACATGGTCTCATCGACTTTTATACCTGCGACTGCAAACTGAGATTCCATTTGAATAAAAAAAATGTCTGGTTGTTCCTTACAAAACGTAGGTGGTTTAACACCTACACGAAAAATCTCACGAGCACCATTTGAACATGCTGCTGCGTCATCAACGGGCGTTGGGGACTCATCCTCAGACATTACTTTCTTTCCTGCGTTTTCCATATTTACTTCGGGGTCACCAGTTTGGTTGATACTTGTTAGTGTAACCAATAAATAGTATTAAAAACGAATTCCTTGTTTTTCAGTTTTTTATTTGTACAAATTTCTTCAAGTCTATTACAATGAAAAGAACGATCTAGACTGAATAATAACAATGTGAGTGGTGCCACTTTTTGTTTCGGCTTCTGAATAGAAAAACCAAGGGTTACCATAATTTAAATATTATACAACGCGTTGCGGGATTGTCTGTGCAAGGTTGATGCCACATATATATATATATATATATATATATATATATATATATATATATATATATATATATATACCCTCCAGGATCGGCTCTTAATCCGTTGCAACGGGCCTATGCATTTAAGCTTTTTGGTGACCAACTTATATGCAAGGCCCCATGGGTTATTATCTGCCTCATCACAGATGTTAAGACAACATTGCCGCATGCACGTGCCCACTATTCGTTGACCTTGAAGATAGTAATATCATTGTTCTATCAAGAAACCTGTGGCCCCTTTGCGGGACTGCGCGATATGAACCAGCTGAATCATACCCTTCATCCAGATGGCATAAATATCTCTATAAAAGGTAATCACTTTCCATCTCAAAGTTTTTACCAGTAGGGTCACATAGCGTATGTGAGTATAAAGATCAAATACTCTCCAGCTTACACGGTTTATGACAGTATTGCTGGCAAACGTAGTGTCAATAACTGATCCACGATTTCCTTTTCTGAAGTTTTCCTCATTTCCAGAATCAAAGAGCACAACACTCTTTGCATTTGTTGAGGGGCGACCCCCATTCGACAGCCCACGCATTGAATTCTCCTGCTATTGCTATTATAACAGTACTCTTTGCTGCAGTATCCTTTACTATGTTATCAATAATAAAACGCAAGTCTTAAATAGAATTCCTAGGTGGAT
>OY776277.1:77150167-77155167 GCA_963675445.1 Linnaemya vulpina | reverse complement strand
GCTTATATATATACATATATATATACATATATATATATATATATATGTATATATATACATATATATATATATATATATATATATATATATATATTATATAATGTATATATATACATCATCAAAAATAAAAAAGCCAGACTTGAATTCGTCAGGGCCCATCTCAACTGGAGTGTCCAAAATTGGAGTACCATACTTTTTTCTGATGAATACAAGTTTAATTTAAACGATTCACATGGCATAAGGCGTGTACGCAGATCGCATGGAAAACGGTATGATATGAAGGGTTTTTTTTCTGCTAGTCGAGTGAATAATCCTGCCTCTATCGTCCTTCTGCGCATCGTTCTTTCGCTAATTTTTAAATTCAACCGGATTCGTACGTGACTAGAACATGTCTTCATGTCGCGAAGTTTCACGTGGCCTTCATCCAGAATGAGTAGGAAATGTTCTACCAGTCTGCAAAAACTTTTTATTTTTGATGTCTTGATAAGCCGGCTCTCCAATCGTCAAGAATTTTAATTTTAAAATCTTTTGAGTACTTATTGCGTGCCATTACTATTATCTCAACGAAAACTTTAAAACAAAGAAAATTTTCACATAAATTCTAACATCTTAACACTGCAGCTTAATAGCTGCTGCATTTTTGGAGTGTACCGTTAATTTATATAGTAATTTCGTAGTAGCGTAGTGAATTTCCAAGCACAATATAAGGGTGCTTTAGTTTAGTCCGCTTATATTTGCGACTTAAAATATTTTTTTAACTGTAAATTTTTTTAAAATAAATTCTGAAGTATTTAAGTTTGTGTTTTTCAATAATAAAGATATAAATAAATTAAAAAAAAACAAAAATACTATTTTAATAACTTTTTCTTAAAAAAATTACCATTTAAAAAAAATGTACTGAGGGGGTGCTTAGGTTTTGTCCGATACAGTATATATAAATATATATATATATATATATATATATATATATATATTATACTATGTATATATATATATATATATATATATATATATATATATTATACTATGTATATATATATATATATATATATATCTATATATATTATACTATGTATATATATATATATATATATATATATATATATTATACTATGTGTATATATATATATATATATATATATATTATACTATGTATATATATATATATATATATATATATACATATATATATATATATATATATATATATATATATATTATACTATGTATATATATATATATATATATATATATATATTATACTATGTATATATATATATATATATATATATATATATATTATACTATGTATATATATATATATATATATATATATATATATATATATTATACTATGTATATATATATATATATATATATATATATATTATACTATGTATATATATATATATATATATATATATATATATATATACAGTGGTGTGAAAAATAATAGAGCCACCTCCCAACTTTAATTTAATACTAAAAAATTACACAGGTAATTTTCTTCAAACTTTTTTGTTGTGTTTTGTTAGGTAATATTAAAACATAAAAAAATACGTATATTATATATTTGAATTCTTTCCATCAAAAAATAAAATAAAAAAATTCGCTATACACAATGATTTTTTCCATGAAAAAATATAGCTCCATCTAACCAAACCTTGTAAAATAATAAAAAAAAAATAAAGTAAATAATATGTTAATAAAAAAATAGTATAATACTACCTTAGTACATTTTAGAACTACCATTATTTTTTATTACTGAGAAGCAACGCTTCGGCATAGAGTCAACAAGCTTTTGACAAGTGGTAAGTGGAATGTTCTTCCATGCAGTCTCAACCATTGTTCACAGCTCATCTTTATTTGATGGATTCTTACCTCTAAGGCATCTTTTAACCTCGCCCCACAATTTTTCTATGGGATTTAGGACTCTTGAAATATTTGTATAAAATTTTGCATCCATTATGTCCTGTATGCGATATAAGGGACCAACTCCATGATATGAAAAGCATCCCCATACCATTATATTACCCCATCCGTGTTTGACTGTTTTAACGGTATATTGAGAACTAAATTCTTTATTTTTGGGTCTCCGAACTTGAAGAGAACTCCTATCTGAGTTAAATAAACTTACTTTGGTCTCATCCGACCACAAAATATTACGCCACTTAGATATGGACCAGTTTATGTGTTGCTTTGAATTCAAGTCTTTGTTTGATGTTGCGTTTTGATAAAAAAAAATGCACTTTACGGGCACTTCTTGCGTGTAAACCATTTTTAAGGAGCATAGGCCGTATTGTAGAAATGTCCATATCAAGTTGGTGTTGGTTTTTAAGGGCGGATGGCGTCACAAAGCGATCCCGTTTCACGTGACGCAGTATTTTTCGTTTTAAACTCTTAGATATTTTAGGTTTTCTTCCTCTTGTTTTTTGCTTATCTTCATGTGTTATAGCATTTTCCACCATTTTCTTTAAGCATCCAATAATTTCAGCTATTTTTCTTTGGGAATTACCTTCCTGATAAAGCTTTTTTATCAATACTAGGCCCTCAACGCTACAATGTTTTCCCCTAACCATTTTGCGTACTAATTTTTAAATTAAAGTAGAAATAACCTATTCTGACAGCTTACTCACATTTCCAAAAAAATAAGTTTCAAGGTTTCTTTTTAATTTAACTTTTTTTTCAAAGTTTAAATTGGCTCTATTTTACTTCACACTTGTTTTTCTTCTATTTACAAACCAGCACTGATATATTTTAAAATGTTGCTTCAATTACAGCAAAAATAACGGGATTACAATAAGAAAGAGAATAACTAATAATGCATCAAAAAACTCGTTTAGAAAATATTGTGTAAGAGGGTAAAGAAAACATTAAAGTTATAGAACAGTAGGTGGCTCCAATATATATATATATATATATATATATATATATATATATATGTATTATATTACACGGTGCAACAGTCCCAAAAACCTGGAACCGGATGTTATTTTTCTTGTAGGTCTTTGCAAGGACGGGTATACTCGTTCTACTTTAAATATATTATAACATGCAGACTTTTGAGTTAGCAAATATTTTTTTGCCACAAACATAATATAAATATTTAAAAAACTTGAAATATACTAAAAAAAATTTTTTTACAAAAATAATACTCTATTTCTTATACAGAATGATCTTTCACGCAAAAATCAACTTCATCGTGTATTTATAACAAAATTTTATAGCAACTAAATCACAATACATAATGGAGGTTTATCAGGACAGCTCGGACAGTAATATTGAGACACTGTGATCGACAATAGTGAATTTCTAAATGTTTCCAATTTTCGCAATGTGTCTCGTTTTATTCCATTTTCTTTATTTCATCCATCTGCATGATTTATTATTTGTTTTTCTACTAAAACGTACGCAAATACGAAAAAGGATATCGAGTCCTTCTGCATTCCTATTGCCAACGACGAGTATACTCATCTTTTTTTTTCTGCTTGTAAATGATGATGTATGATAATATATGTGCACCTACAAATAAATAACAGGGTAAACAATAACACTCAAAATGACTTCATATAATTTAGGCTTGGCAGCGAATGGTTTAAAGAAAAATCCAATAGTGAAATATGCCGGACACCTCCAAAATCCGGATTTATGGTTAAAAAACCGGTTTTTTTTACGTTTGTGGACTTATAAGCCTGTAATTTTGTTGATAATGAGCCGATTTTCAATTTCTTACTAGAAAGAAGAAACTGAGATCTTTCGAATAATATATATTTTATAATGCCGATGAATGGCGACTTTTCATTGATGGTTCATGTAAAAGTAAGTTTTCTTATAAAAATGTAATGTAATATCTAGGCTTAAAAGCTGTTTTATTGCATAACCAAAATCAATTACCTGCAGTTCCAATCGCATAATACAAAAGAAACTTACGAAGTGATGAAAAATATACGAATGTTTGTTAGCTATACCACCCATGGTACAATAAACAGGTATATGCATCAGCACAGGTGATAGTGAACTAATTGTCAAAATTTCTTAAATTCGCCGCATTTTTGTTTTCTGTTTAATATGTTTTGGTTGTTTGAAATTTTTAAATATAAAGTTGAAATTTTTATTCATTGATTTCAAAATAAAGTTATATGAGTATTATTTATTTTATCGGTATCTGAAATCAAATACCATACCCAAAGTTCTATACAAACGGATGATTGCATTGCAAAATAAGTTACATACAATATATACAAAGATTTGAGCAATCACTTCAAAAATCTTTTTATTTATTTAATATTTGTAAGAATAAACAAATATAATCTTTTTTATAAAAATTTTTATGGTCCGATTGTTTTAAAAAATGGTTATAACATCTTGTACGATGGTTGTCGTCAGCCAATATTCAAGCTCGTTCGCCACAAATTCGTCTGGCCAATAGTATATAGATGGTGCAGAAATTGGTAGTTAGGAAGAGACCAACCAAGTAAGCTTCACTAACTTCCTAAAGAGCCATCACAGCAGAACTCTGGAAACGCAAATCAGTTTTAAGGTCTTCAACAATTGCACGAGCAAATCAGTTCTATTTTGATAGCGACGAATTTCATTCAAAACTACTCTACCAGGATGAAAACGATGTGGTTTCGTACCACCGCCCGTTGCTGGTGTACTTTTACGAACTGCCTTGTTTGGTGACAAAGTAAAGAAAATAAAAAACAAATTGTTTCAATAAAGGTAAAGAGTTATAAACACAACAAAAATATTACCTGAAATCATTAAACATATTCCACTTCTGCTCCCTTCCCAAACTATATTCATTTGACTTCCATTGTCTTACAGTATTTCATTGATACAAACCCCTATTGATCCATAATTAAATGTAAACTAATAATATGATAATTTACTACTGAAAATGCCACAAAGGTATGTACTTCTGCAGGAAAAATTATGAGGGCAAACAATGCTTGTCCTGAATCAATTCCAAGCACTGTCTGCCACTTAAACTTTTCCGG
>OY776277.1:77100167-77145167 GCA_963675445.1 Linnaemya vulpina | reverse complement strand
GTATAACACTGAATTTTGCAATGGCACGGTAATTTTCAATATATGATTTAGTGCCAGATTTAAACAATGGGATAATAAACGATTCTTTCTATATTTTTGGAAAGTATGCATATTTAATTGATGTGTTAAATAATAGAGTTAAAGGAACAGTGAAAGCATCTGCACATATAATTAAAATGCAGCTTGGAATTTTGTCAGAACCATATTTATACGACATTTTTAGTCCTCTTAGACCCTTCGCAACAGTGTAGACATCAAGAAGTGGTAATGTTATAGATTGATATTCAGGTAAAGGATAAGGGTAGTTTATTGAATCATCATATGTTGAATTGGTGTAAGTAGAAGAAAAAAATTCAGCGAATATATTACTTATAATTGTGATATCACTGGACTCTTTTTGCTTGTATTTTATACTCGCCGGATAATTAGACATCCTTCTTTTCTGACTTATGAATTTATAGAATGATTTCGGGTCACGTTTTATATTATTTTTTATTTTATTTAAGTCAACTGTGTAGCAAAACTTGTTTACTTTGGTATATTCCGATCGGCTTGCGGCATACTTTGCATAATCAATAGATGTTCCAGATCTTTTGAACACTTTATAAACTTTGTTCCTTTTTGTTTTTCGCCCAAGACAAATGTCTATTACCCCAGGTTGGGCCGGATACTAATTTTACAATTTCTTTGGGAACGGAAATATCCATAACTGACAGCATTTTATCATTAAACGTCCGGTAAACAGATTTATTTGCTTTTGAACTATATGATAAAAAGTTACTCCAATCAGTACCTAGAATAAGGTCATTTAATGCGTAGTAGTTTGTATATTTAAATGAAAAGACTTTTTCATTATTGGAAATAGGTACCAAATTGTATTCAGGTGGTATGGATATAATTAATTAAAGCGCTGGATGATATCTGTCTTCAGGAGTAGTAACAGGGATTGTTCTATTAACATAGCAGTCATCTCTATCATTTACTAATACCAAGTCAAGAATCTTAGAAAAATCATTCAGCACACCGTTTATTTGAAAAAAGGCCCATGTCACATAAATTATTAAAAAAAATCTTTTAAACTGTCGTTTAAGTATACAGGTACATAAAATTCATAATCAGGTGCATACCTCCACGATATAGAAGACATGTTAAAATCACCTATAATCACAAGAGTGTCAATCTCATTAGCAGACTTTACAACAAATTTAATAGCTTCGCAGTGTTGAATATATAAAGATTGACGGGATGATGGCGGGATATAAGAACATGTAACAAATAGTTTTTTCTGTCTCAACTTGATAATAACAGCAATAAATTTAATATTAAATGATGGTACAATAGTTACACATTCAGCCGGTAAAGTATTAGAAACTGCAGTAAGCACCACCACCATGAGCACCACGGTGTTGAATTTGTTGCAAAGAATTTCAATTGAAAAAAAAAATACTTGATAATTAATATTAAAACTTTCAAGATACAGATTAGATAATTTTGTTCTCAGGCCACGGACATTTTGGTAGAGTATGGATATTGATCGGCAGCAATATTATTCAGTTTTTTGTTGCATTTCTTTCACGCTGTGGTAGAAGCCAACGTTCGGAGGTAACGATTTTTCCTTATATATACTCTCGAACTAATGTATTCGCTGGCCAAAATTGTGCATCTAGAACATGATGGAAAATATCAGCAGAAACGGTGACTTTAAATGAAGCTATTGATCGTGGTTGTGCAAATTTAAAGTGGTAAGTTGAAATGCAAGTATTTTGACCAAATTTCGATTTGATATAGTACTCAACGTCATTAGCCGAAGCACCATTTTCTAAACGTGAAATGAAAACGGATTTTCTTGGTGGAATAGCTCTCAACGTATTACCAACAATCAATGGATTATTATTATCACCATCCTTATCCTGAGAATCAGCATCAGTTAATTATTGTTTATTAAAGGGGAGTTGTTTCGCAGCGATTGTATTTAATGATGTCGATACCGCAGGAATTATGTTATTATTATAATTGCTAGCAGCTGAGATAACGGACGTACCAACAGATGAATCTGATGTTTGTGGTTATCGGGGCAAACTTACTTTTAATTTTTTTCCGCGTTGGGGAAGATCTTTCAGGTGCCTTTTGAAATTTTATCTACATATATTCGAACATTTATAAGAGTATCCTCGAATTTAGAAAGTTTATTCTAAACCAATATAAACTCTCTGTTAATTTCTTCAAATTTACGACCCAGATCAGATGTAATATTGTTTGATGTTTTCCTTTCCTTTTTGTGCGAAGCACTCTGATTGATTTGTTTTCGAACTTAGTTTGCATACATATGCAGAATATATGTTTGTTTTGGGCAAACATATATATATATATATATATATAATATATATATATATAAGTATATATGTATAGTATATTATGTATATATATATATATATATATATATATATATATATATAGTATATTATGTGTGTATACATATATATATATATATATATATATATATATATAAATATATATATATATATATATATATATATATATGTATGTATATATATATATATATATATATATATAAATACATATATATAAATATATATATATATATATATATATATATGTATATATATATATATATATATATATATATATATATTTTATATATATATATATATATATATATAATATATATATATATGTAAATATATATATGTATATATATATATATATATATATATATATATATATATATATATATATATATGCATATATATATACTAATATATAAATATATATGTATATATATATATATATATATATATATATATATACTAATATATAAATATATATGTATATATATATATATATATATATATATATATATATTTATATTATATATACATAATATAATATATTATATATATATATATATATATATATATATATATATTTATATTATATATACATAATATAATATATTATATATATATATATATATATATATATATATATATATATATATATTGTAGCACAGTTTTATATTCTAGCCGATGTATAGACTCAATCTGTCCAGGATCGTCAAAGGTCTGCTTCCTTTGTGAGTTATGCGCACCACTATTGGCCAAGTTATATGATTAGCTTTCGTACACTAAGCAAGGCGGCGTGTTAAGCAATCGTTGAACTAAAGAATATGATTAGTACGAACGATATAAATGCTGCAGATATCGTTCGGCTAACTACGGCAATAATGATAGTCGGAAAAAATCTACGGACGACATAAATTCTTCGGATATCGCTCGACTAAATAAAATAATAATAATAATACGAACGATATAAATTCTATCGGTATCGCTGTACCGAACTGAATCAAACGCTCTCAAACGCTCGTTTTTGACAAGAACCTCTAATCAAACCCATGTAATTTAAATGGGTTTGATTAGAGGTTCTTGTAAAAAACGAGCGTTTGACAGTGTTTGATTCAGTTCGGTACAACTCTAAATGATTGAGCTATAATATTTATGGGCGTGTGTAGTTTTCTTTTGGTTTACATGATGAATGCAAGTGAGAAAAAAAAAACAATTTAATATCGGGCTGGAAAAGCAGGGTAAAGATGTGTAAAAGATCTAGAAGACATTTTAAAGTTTTACGATTTTTTTATCGTTTTAGGGCAAATTTGGCAGGGAAAATGTCTAATGGGAAAGATTACACAAAATTCTTTATATATGCGACCGTAATTTTGAAAGCTCATTCATTTGGATAAAAAAGTAAAGGCAGAAGCACAGATTCTATAATATAAAGATGTTGCACGCCATATATTACTAAAATTCAAAAATTTTGTGCTTCTCTAAGATGCGGGGGACAAGTATGTAGCAGCGAAATCCAATTGCTTTTTTATTCTCTTTCTCATATTTTTTGCAAACACAATTCTTGAATGACTTAATATATTTTCTTACACTTTGTGTTGTGTACGTTTGTATATATGTACATACATGCATAAGTATGGTTGTTATATATTTATAATAGTTCTTTCATACTATTGCAAAGGCCAAAGAAAACTACTTTTATTGGTTTGTTTTTTCCAAATGTACCTACATTTTTATTTTCTACAATGTTTCGTCTGCAAACACTGAAATTTTTTCTATAGAAAATATAAAATTTTTCATATATTTTTCTAAAAAATATTTCTCTTAATATTTTTAGATAAAAAATATTTTATAATGAAAAATTGTTTATAGTATAAAATTCATTCATAATGAAAATGTTAGTAGAAAAAATTTCAGAACAAAAATGTTTCAATGGAAAAAAATTCTTTGATTATAAAAAATTGCATAAGCTACATCTCTTCATAAAAAACTTTTAATAAAAATCTTTCAATAGAAAACATTTTATAATGAAAATATATTTGTAAAAAATATATACAGAGAGACAACTTTTCATTAAAACTCATTTTATATAAAATATTCTGTATCGATAATTTTTATGTCGAAACGGTTGTATATCAAAATATTTTCCGTAGAAAAGTTTTTTTTTTATTTTTTTGTGCGTAGAATATAAATGCTTAATCTTCTCGTAATAACTTTACTGCGAAAGCATTCTTCATGGGAGATCTATAAGTACATATCATCTAGTGCTCAGAAGGTTAAAATTTTAAATCATTAAAAAAGGAAAGTACTATTTTGTAATATGTTTTATTGCCAATAAAGTCGGTATTTATTTGTTTGTGTTTTTATGGTAAAAGCATTGTTTTCTAATTGGAGTAAAATTTTAAAAAATTCGCGTGGGATTCGTAACTAAATTTTTTAGCAAAACTGTTACAGCTGCTATTAAAACAATATGCAAAACTACACAATTTAAGAGCTGTTCCGCAGAAGTGGCCCTTTAAACAGCTTTTTGTGGAAAAAATTGGTAAGGGTTTCGATTGTCTTAATAGTGGTTCGCTTTATGGCGATGACTGCTACAGATCTGCAGTTCAAGTTAACAATGAACCGCACAAATTTATACAAAACTTTATGAAGTATCTGGATGACGTAGAATTCGTTGACCAGAAAAAGCGAGTTTTCTTGTTAAATGCTATGAAGCCCACTCTTAGTTCAATCTAATTACTGGTTAATGACCTTTTAAGAGAAGGGAGTGATTTATATTATGTCAAAATACAAAATGAAAAAATTTCTTAATGAGGACAAGTTAGAATATATATTTTCTGTACTGCGACAAAAGGTAGGCAACAATAGCAACCCTTCCGTAGCCGAGTTGAATAGAATTTTGGTAAAAGTTATGGTTGCTAAATTTATTTTTTAATTAAAATTAATTTTGTGTGAATTTGTACAAGACGAGATTGACCAAATTGCTACTTATGATAAATGTTTACCAAAAAGTAATGAGTATGATATATATTCTTTAAGTGAACATATTGAAATAGGCTATAATGAAAAGGTTGATGTTGATTTTGACGATGATGTATATGCATATTACTTTTTAGAAGATATTTTTAATAATTCTGAGAACATAGATTTTGAACTGCTTTCCTTGAGATACTTCGTTGGGTATGTTGTATTTAAAATTATTCCAAAATTTCAATGCGAAAAATGCCGTAATGAGCTTAGGAAGATAGATGAAGTTTTAACTGCCCCAAGCGAACTTTTTATATACTTTAAGATTTATCAGCCTCCGACAGATTTTGGAAATTTAGCTGCTCCATCAGACAAACTAATGGGTGCAAGTAAGAAACATATTTTAATATATCACAATATCTTTAAAACTGAACCAGAACGAAATGGTATAAAACCATTTATTATTGGCTTTTGCAAATGCTCAACCCCAGAATGATGATTGTTCCAACCACATTGGACTTTTTATTATTGGTCCTCTTTCGAAAAAGGTAGTTCTAAGCAAAGAAAAGTGTAGATTTTATCATATAAGTAAAAACACAAAAGCAAATCTATAAAAAAATGAATAAAAAAGAAATATAACAAAAAAAAAAAAGACAAATAAATAATAAAATAAACAAAATATTAGTAATAAATAACACAAATTTTTCAATATATATTTTTTTCCTCCTTTATTTGCGATCTATTTTCTAAATAAACATTAAGCAAATATTTTAAATTTTACAATGAACTTAGCTTATTTATTACTTATAGTAATATTTATTTTCTAAAAGGAAGATTAAGTACGTGGTATTTTTTCAGTCTCTTTATTTCATCGCTATCATTCAAAAGATTAATGGCGATTGCTCAGATTAATGACTGATTGCTCAGTCTTTGTAACTATCTATCACAGAATTTGGCGATCTCCTCTTTAACGGTAGGTATATTAAGATCATGATGAATATTTTTATTGCTTATAAGCCATGGAGCGCTAGTAATTGTTCTTGGTATTTTGGATTGGTATCTTTGAAGAATTTCAATGTTTGAGTTGCCAGCTGTAACCCAAAATTGAATACCGTAAGTCCAGACTGGTTTTGTTATAGTTTTATAAAACTTTATTTTGTTCTCTATTGTCAGGGTAGATTTGGGTCCTAAAAGCCAATACATTCTCTTTGACTTATTGTTAAGTTATTGACGCCTTCTTTTGATGTGCTCTTTTCAAGTTAACCTTCTATCTAGGTGAAGACCTAGGTACTTTGCATTATTTCGCTGTGGAAAAGTTGATCCATTTAAGGAAATTGGTGGACAGTCATTCCATTTATTTAGCCATTCTTCTACTAGGTTAAAACAGATTTGCAATTTACTAGAAGCTTCAAGGTAGAATCTTGCGAAGCCATAATAGCAGTGTCATCGGCATATGTTACTATAGTTGCATATCGGACGTAAAAAGTGTATATAATACTGGCCCTAAAACGCTTCCTTCTGGAACGGCAGATTGTATAAAACCAAATGCAGAGGTTTCGTTGTTTTTCTCTAACGAAGAATTTTCTTTAATGTAAATAGGGCTTTAGTAGGATTTTTTTTAGGAAGAAAATTTTTTTTAATTTTTTCAAAGCTAATCCAGCTTAACATATTCAATGTTAATAAAACAATGTATTACATATTTTTACCCAACGTTTCGTCAATTGTTTATCGAAGTCTCCAGGGGTTCTTTTGTGATGTTATAGTTATTAATACATCAGATACATGTTGATAATAATACTAGTACAATTTACTTTATATTAAATTATAATCATGGGTTTATTTTAAGCACAATAAAATTTTAAAAGTTGGTATTGCAGTTTGTCTTATTTTATAGCTATAATATAGCCAAAAAAATTAAAACTACAATAAACATTTTTTCTATACAAATATATTTAAAAGGTTTAAATTGTTTTTATCAAAATCTCCAAATCTGTAGATTTTACCAAAACAAAGGTTTCCTTTATTATATTATATTTCACAGGAAACCTAAATGTTTTAGCCTCAATGCACAGTAACGTAATAGAATTTATATATATTGCATATAACATTTTATATGAATAAAACAAATATTTACAATCACTTTCTTTTAATTCTTTAAACTCTTATTTCTAGTACAAAATTAATTCTATTTTAACAAAGCGAATGTATTCAAAATTTTTAGTTCATTATGAATTAATTTATATTTCAATTCAATTCATATTTAAGACAAAATGAGTTCATTTAAAAAAAAAACAGACCAATTCATGAACGATTCACAGATCCACTAAAAAAATCATTCAATAACAGCTCCGCCGTCTATACAGAATTTCGGCGCTAATTTTGTAACTTACTAATGCCGAACGAATCACCTGCGCCAATAAAATAAAATTTGTTGATACTTTATATATATACATATATATATATATATATATATATATATATATATACATATATATATATATATATATATATATATATACATATATATATATATATATATATATATATATATACATATATATATATATATATATATATATATATATACATATACATATATATATATATATATATATATATATATATATGTATATATATATATATATATATATATATATATATATATATATACTTATAATTTGAACAGAATAAAAACAAACCAAAGAGATAAATATATATTGAATACAGTGGGTCAGATGCGTCAATTTTTAAAGGAAAATGAAGATTTGTTAATATTAAATTCTGACAAAGGAAACAAAACTGTGGTAATGACAAAAAATGATTACAAAGAAAAAAATGACTCGAATTTTAAATGACATATGTACTTATAGACGTCTAAAAAGAGATCCAGCGTCAACATTACAGACAAAAAATAATACTTTAATAGACAAATGATATAATTTAAATATCATAACATCTACAGAGACAAATAAATTAAAAACAAGTACGTCTATAGCACCCAGAATATATGGGTTACCGAAAGTACACAAAATAGGAACGCTTTTGAGACCAATTTGTTCGTCACAAAATGCACCATCATATGAACTTTGCAAATATTTAGTTAATATTGAAAAAAATTTAACTAGAAACTCAGCTTACAATGTAAGAGACGCAGTAGAATTTAAATCAAAGGTAAATAATAAGAGATTAGACAATAATGAAATTATGGTATCATATGACGTAGTATCGCTATTTCCGAGCACACCTATAAATTTAGCACTACAAATAATAGAAAATAAGTGGGACATAATACAACAACATACAAAAATACCAAAATACCTTTTCATGGAATTACTAAGGTTTTGCATCAAAGACAGCCGTTATTTTAAATATGAAGAACGAATTTTCGGACAATGCAAGGGAATGCCGATGGGATCACCTGTATCACCAGTTTTTTCCGATATTGTTATGGAGAAAGTTACTGGATCAATCCCTTAAAAAATTAACAATAAAACCCAGATTATGAACAAAATACGTAGATGACATATTTGCTATCATAAATAAGAGATACGGCATATGAATTTCTAAATGTTTTAAATGCGTTTAACCCACAAATACAATTTACAGTGGAAACGGAAAGAGATAGTAAATTACCATATTTAGATGCAATTGTTAGTAGACACTTATTATGACAGTCAACTGGTATCAAAAACCCACTGCATCCGGTGTTCTGATTAATTTCCATTCAAAACATCCGAGAAGAATTATAATAAACACAGCAAATAATTTTATCAGACGAGTACTCACCATTAGTGACGATAGGTATCATGAGGAACATTTACGAAAAATAAAAGAAATCTTAGACATGAACAATTTTCCGAAAACAATTATAAACAATTTAATATCAAGAAGAGTGACACAACAATAAGAAGAGAGACTAAGACAAAGTATTATAAAGGACTGACATATATAAAAGGTTTCTCTGAGAGGTTAAAAAACTCAGATCTGTATGACATTGAGAAATATCAACTTGCATTTAAGGCGAATAATACTATGCAGAGCCTATATATTAATACAAAGACTAAATTAAGGAAAGAGGAAAAATGAAACGCTATATATAGCATTAACTGCAACGGTGACGGTTCAGGCACATGCAATAAAAAATACGTAGGAACAACTAAAAATAAACTAAAGACCAGACTAACATCCCATAAATCTGACATAAGAATGAAAAACAATCCCATGGAGCAAAAAACTGCACTTGCGGCCCACTGTGCAAAGGAAAATCATGTGCCAAATTTTGATAATGTAAAAATATTACAACAAGAAAACCATTATTCCAGGAGATTTACTTTAGAGATGTTACACATAATTGACGTTCCTGCAGAGAAAAGACTTAACTATAAACAAGACACAGAGAAATGCGCTCAAATTTACAGAAGTGTGATAAACAAACACAAGAAACAAGATAATTATTATTCTATTTTTATTTTTATATAATTTTTAATTTACATGTATGTAATTGTAAATTTATTAGAGATAATCAAAAATTAATTTTAATGTTTATCATATATTGTTTTGTACCCAACAGTGTACCCCTGAAGATGAATAGCGAAGCTATTCGAAATATTAGGAAAAATAACATTAAATAAAGATTAAATAATCAAAGAATATTTAGTGATTATTCGTTTTTAAAACCTGTCCTATAGCCGAACGATAAAACAAAAATATAATAAATATATACGGATATTATTCAGTATGGACCCTCAGTGTGAATTCATTTAAGCGTGCGCGCATATTCAGTGAAGTTCGTGTGTCAAAGTTGATTTTTTTCCTTAATTATTGCATGAAAATGGAAATATTAAAACAGTTCCCATATCACATGACGGAGAAAATGGCGAAACAACCAGCAAACACAAATCCGGTATCAGCGGCTAATGCCATTAAAATTTTCGCTAAAGGTATCGAATGGGCTGAGGCCAATACTACAAACTTCGGAAATATTTAAGCGATACATTGCCCTCGCGAGGAAGCGGTGAAAATATCGGTCAACAAATCAAAGAAACAAAACAACTATTACAAATTTCTTTCATTTCCAAACTTAAACTTCAATATTAAATTCAAAAAAATAAAATTTATGAAAAATAAATGTGTTTAAATAAATAAATTAATATTAATAAAAAAATATCAACCTTGATATAGTGAACAAAGCTGAGTATTATGAAATCGCTGTGCAAAAATTAGTTCACTCCACCCAGATAGCATTATATATATATATATATATATATATATATATATATCGACAGACGTTTCGTGTAAACATGTCGACAGTTTACTTCTTTTTACTTTTCTTTATATAACTGAAATAAAATAATGTAATGGAATTTTGTATATAAAACTATTTTATAAATAAAGACATTTTCTAATTCTAAATTCTATATATATATATATATATATATATATATATATATATATATGCAAAGTGCACTTAAGTGAAAGGCAGGTAAGTTAAAACTACTGTATTACGATTATAAACAAGCTATTATAAATAAGCTATGAATAACTATTTACTTTCAAGTAAATTAAATACTGTGAAGTAATAAACTCCAACAATTTCTTTTTATTATAAATTGCGAATTTAATGATGAAAAATGAAAAAGGTCTTACGATTTGCTAGGTCTTAGTTTAGTAATACAAGCTTTCTCTGGCGGTAAATTTATAAAATATAAGTTTGGTAAAGCTTGAAAAGACTAATTTTTAGTCCGCACAACTTTTGTACTTTTCAAAACACACTGGATAAATTCATCTGGCATAAAATTGTATACGCATATACAGCTTTGAGTGTGTTAGTATTTCTTTGTTCATTTGGTATTATTTTTCGTTCCCCGTACATATGCGTTTTGAAGCAAACTTAGGGGATATACATATAAGGAATTGGCAATAATCTTAGGAGGAATTTTTAGTTTCGTTATAAATATTTTTTCATATAAATAATTAAAGCCTAACTCAAATGCTGTAGAAATCAACTAGGATCATATTAAAAATGCATATATATATATATATATATATATATATATATATATATGTGTGTAAAAAATTATTTATATTATTAACTAATGTTTTTATAGTTTAAAGGTAATTGCTTTTTAGACAAATAAACAAACAAAAAAAAGTATGTAGTGCAATTTGCACAAACATCAAAAGTGAATTTTTAAAGGTACATTCATATAAGATTATTTTCTCACACATAATTAAAAAGACTAAAACGCCAATAGAAGTTTTTGCTTATTCATGCGACCTTTAAAATTTATTTAAGTAATTTAGTAAAATATTGCTGAAATTTTCTGTAACCAAAAATTTTTACTTTTTGTTGCCGCAAACAACCCCCTTCTGTTTTCATATTCATGGACATCTGAAGACTAAAAACGCTCTGTAAAATAGAAAACACAGAACCTGTGTTTTCTTTGTTGTCATAAGTGCATATGTACTAGTTTTCTTCTCCTAATGCGGGGTTGAAGCTGGTTGAAAAATTGTGCCAACCAAAAACCTCTGCCCTCACCGAAAATGTCAACAAACTGCCATGTTATGCTAGCACAATTAGTCTTGTGTGTACTAGGTCAATGAGGCAATTCAGACTAGATTAATTATGCTGGAATAACATCGTAGCTTCTTGGCATTTTCGGTGAAGAGAGTAGTTTTTGGTTGGCATAATTTTTCAACCAACTTCAACCCCGCATTAGCAGAACAAAACTAATACATACACACTTATGAAAACTTAGGTTGTGTCCCGCTTATCCGCGGATACATTCCATAAGTCATACCATTATGCACAAAGCAAACTTACTCGGCAATACCTACGCAGTGCGTTTGAGTGACGAATTTAACATGGTGATGTCATTGGAAGTATACAATCGCCACCCTCTCGCTTACATTTCTTTGACGAAAATAGCAGCTAATATTCATCAACAAAAAGCTAAAATGTCTCTTAGCTTTCCTCTCCAGCGACATATTTTTGAATATGCGCCTCTTCCGCATTTGCACTGCTTTTATTATGTGTTCATCCGCTGGCCCAACACTGTTAATATTGGTCATTGAGACCTCTTCTGAAGTGGTAAAAATTTTATTGTCAATTGACATTCAGTCAAAATATTAACTGTTTTTTACTTGAAAGTACTGAAACAAAATTTGGTGTTCCTTACAGATCTTCTAGGGCATAATGACATCGTCACCCAAATTGCGTCCTAAATTTTTGGGAATTCCAGCAGGTTCAAGTATTCACCCCAAAGCTTTAATCTAAAAAATATAATTGGAAACATTACTCATATTTACTTTAATAATAAAAGAACAAATAATCTTAAATATTGTTTCATTTTCGTTACCTTTATTTTATGAAACCAAAAGACTACTGATATATTTAAAAATTCACTTTTCTCCACGAAAAACTAAACAAACAAATTCAGAAAAATGGGACATGAAGAAAATAATTAAACGGTAACACGGGTATTAAAAGAAAAACGTGTTAACATCAGGTGGGTACAGTTCTCGGATTCTTTTTCACAATAAGTAGGAACTGTTATCACATTCAACTAAGCCACCTAAAAAGTGGTGACAAACACAATATACACATGAACACTGATGATAAAAGTGTTGCGACTTTCGAAAACAGCTGTTCTTCTGTGTAAGTTGAATAAAACTGATGTTGACTTGCCTTGGAATATTTATCATCATGTCTTTCTGAGATTTAAATTAAGTTCGAACAATTAGCCTATGAATCTGAACTATATTTAATATAACAAACAATATATTTTATTTAACAATTTTCAACTCCACACTTGTTGATCAAAACATAGAATAACAATTTATCAACCCCCGAATGATGCCGACGCATCAATGAGGTTAGCGTTTAGCGACTTCGCTAAACCTCGGTTGTGCTTGGGCTAGAAAACTATTGTACACATTTTTCTTTTCTACGTAAACAATAGAAAGATTATGGCAGCGAAAAATTTTGCTCGCTTGCTTACATGCGATCGCCGAATTCATACAATACAATACTGGCAATTGTGAGTGACGAATTTATTACAGAAAAGCCGTCAATAGCAGTTTTGCCGAACAAGCGGGTGTTTTCTTTTTTACAGAGCGTTTTTTAGTCTTCAGTTGACTATCTTTGCGTAAACATGAATTTGAAAACATACGGGTGTTGGTTACGCCAAAAAAACATTAAAACTAACAAAAGAAACTTATAAATGTTTTTGCAGTAATTTTAGTAACTAGTAAAAGTTATTTCAGTAAGGCCCAATTTAGACGAAGAATTTTATTCATGCTGTTTTTGTTTGAGGGTGAGCGGTATAGAGACGAAGTAGCAGTAGAAAAAACATCATGATTTCTGTTTTTCATGAATTTTTTTATTTCCTTTTGCACTCATTCTCGAAATTCTTGTATATAAAGCACAATGTTAAAATAAGAATAATCAAACAAAGAAAATTAAGCGATTACAAGTTAAAAAAATCAACCCCGAAATAAAAATATACATGAATTATAAATCACCGTTTAAGTGCTACAGGATTTTAGAAGATGTTTTGAAAGAAAAGTAAAAAATATTCATGAATTAAACTTCTTCATGTAAATTGGGCCTAAGTCGTAGAAATTATTGGTTACTCAAAATTGAAGCAAAATTTTGCTGAAATTACTTAAATAACTTTTATTGGTCTCATGAATAAGCAACAACTTCTACTGGTTTTTCAACAGTCTTTTTAATTTTGTCTCAGAAAGTAATCTTATATGAATGTTCCTTTAAAAATTCACTTTTAATGTTTGTGTAACTACATACTTTTTTTGGCCTTAAAAAACAATTATATCTAAACTATGTATGTATATAAATATTAGTTAAAAATATAAATAATTTTTTACGTATATACAATGTCTTAATCTAGTATTTTATATATGGTCCTAGTTGATTTTTACAACAGATCATTTAGGCTTTATTTATTTACATGAAAATATATTTATAATGAAACTAGAAATTCCTCCTAAGATTATTGACAATTCCTCATCACCAGCCATATATCCGCTAAGTTTGTGTTAAAAGGAATGTGTACAGCGAACGAAAAGTAAATAGTCAATCTTGAATAGTCTATAAAAGTGGAAAAAAGAAAATATTGGAATGTTACAATTATATATATATATATATATATATATATATAAATTTTTTTTCTTAAGGCTTACAGGTAAAAAAAAGTTGCTTAGATTTATTTTTCCAGGAACTAAGGAAATGCAAAGTCGCTTTATTGAGGGTGCATTTAAAATTAGTGTTTCAAACGTCCTACATTGCATTTTATTATAAACGTTTTTTACTGGCAAAACAAAAACATTGGAATGTTATATTATATTCTGAAATGTAGATACGCTGTACGTCATACAGCATACATAAAAATTTCTCGCAGTGCGTTTCAAAAAATAAGCAAAAAATTTGCAAAAATTTGTCTCGGATAAAGCTAAATGAAAGAGAATAAGAATACGTGTGATTTCGATTTGTAACAATTTGCTTCCTGATGATCAGTCCTGATCTATAACCATGTTTCTCTTCAATAGTATTTAGATTAATACAGGTTTCAACATGATGAAGCATACAATTTTTGCATATATAGCGAGGTTTTGGATATTTTCTTATATAACTTGTTACTGTTGAACATTTTCAGTTTGGTATATAACTTGATAATGGATATACTTATAAACGAATTACGCTTGACTATTATTCAAATATGTTATCAACATTCATGCTCGGCAAGTGCACGCTTCTTCCGTTTTATGGTCAGTTCCGACGACAACACGCATACCTAGAGTGCAGACGATGGAAAACACCGCATATGTAGCGGCCAGGCTTATTGACGACCATGAATTATCGACTACATGCCGTTCCTAGTTAAAGGGCGCTGGCAAAATAGGGTTATGCTGCTTGAATGGATACGTGAATGAGTAAAATTGCCATATTTGGTGTGATAACTACCCAGAAGCATTGCAAGAAGTGCCAATGCATTTTTGGTTTGGATTATAGGCCTAGGGCATCATTGAACCGTAGGCTTTCAAAGACAACGAAAGCGGAACTGTGCAACTATTGTAAATTTTGTTGCCCAAAATAGTAGATATGCACTTAGTTTATATGTGTTTTCGACAAGGAGGCGTTGTAGCCGTACAGCACGCGAAACATTAGCCCAATTGAGAGGCGACTCCGGTGAACGGGTTTTTTCACGTTTGGGTCGGTCAATTAGCCGCATAGATCCTGGGTTTAACGCCTTTAGACTATTGATTGTGGAGATATGTTAAATACCACGTCTATAAGGACAAGCCCACTAACGGTTGACGCGTTAGAAGCCAATTTTGAAAAACTTATCGGACCTATCGAGTTAAATAAAAATTTATTTTTCATACCAAAATTTTACGTGTTTTTTAATCGAATCCGAAAACGTTTAAAAGTCACATATTATAATTATAGCTACACATTAGTACGGGTATATGATGTTTTGTATGCTTTTCCGTTTGTTGTTTTTTCACCATTAATAAAGGCAACAAAATTTTAAAATTTATTGCCTTTTATATATGAATTTTCTAAAATATTGGAGAAATTTCTGCAAAATTTTTTTACATATACAATCAATTCAATTATTTTGCACTTTTCTCATTGCTTTCGTTATTAAAAATAATCTTGGATAATATAAAAATGGCTCTTACTTGCAAATTTGCAAATATTTTTTTTTTCTCTGAAACTACTTGTATATTTGTGTTGCTTCTATTATCTTCTTAATTTCTGAATTTTTCAGTCGTACATATTATGGCACATGGGTGCATATGTAGATAATATGCACCTAGAATGTGGCGAAATTGATTTTAGTTTTTATGTCGTTTGTACATCTGATCAATAACGGTCTCTTATACCATTCCGTACTTCTTTATCAATATATGTATGTACGTTCAAATTTTCTGACGTGCATTAGTACGTGTATGTGTTAATTGTCTGCTGTTGTATATACATATGTCGCCCCATAATCGCCACAAAAAAAAAAAAAATTATGGAATGCAACGAAGTTTTTATTGAAGTTATTCATAGCTCAAATCGAAATAGATAGTAGATTTTACTGTGTAACACAAATGTTTTTAACAAATTTCCTTTAAGACGACGTAAACTAGTAATTCTTTTCCTTATCAAGTTGTTTTTTAATTGTTTCATTTCTATACTTGCAATATTTATTTTTTTTAATTTTATTTTATTAGTAGTATTAATATACTTTGAATATTACAATTTCATATTATGTTCACAATATTAAATAATTTACTCTGTTTAACAATTTTTTATGAAAATAAAAATTTTTTTCTAAATAGATTAACATTGAGTTCATTCTTAATTTCATTATAAATTAAGTCCCTTGTAGAAAAGTGATTTCTGCATTGTATTAGTATCTGCACGCTGAAGTCTAAAATCACGGGAATTTCTTAGATAATATGGCTGTGTATCTCCTACATATCTAATTTGTTCAGTTAAATATTCTGGTGACCTATTTGTTTTAATTTTTTGGATGAAGAAAATTGTGTTTAGCTGTAACCTCTGCCTTATGTTAAGCCATTTTAAACAATCTAGCATAGATCTTATTGGCGTGAATCTATTACATTTTAATATTGAACGCATAGCCTTGTTTTGTAATTTCTGCAATCATATTCGAAATTTGCTTTAATTATCGTATTATATATATTTATTGCGGTTAATATTGTTGCATTGTTTCTTATTCTTTAAAAAAACCCAATCTTTTTACCAATTTTCTTACATATATATTCAATGTGTTCTTTAAAATTTAATTCTTTATCAATAATGAAACGCAAGTACTTTATACTTTTCACTTTTTCTATTGTAACAGTATTGATTTCAATTGTAAAATTGGTGTTCATATTAATTTCCATAATTTTAGTTTTGTTTTCGTTAAGTTTTAATTTATTAATTTTAAGCCAGTTACTTATATATAATATATCACTTCTTAGATTTTCGTAACACGTTAGTTCTGTTGTTGCTTCGGAAAAAATTAATGTATAATCTGCATACTGCACAATTTCGCATTTATCTAATATATTTTCCATGTCATTTATATATATAATAAAGAGAAGTGCTCCAAGTATGGATCCTTGTGGTACGCCAAAGTCATTTACTGCAGCATTAGATATTTTGTTGTTAACATTTGTTTGTTGCCTGCGTTCATTTAGATAAGATTGAAACCATTTTAGTTCTGTTCCTTCGATACCGTACTTTGATAATTTCTGTATTAATATATGTCTGTCTATAGTTTCAAATGCTTTCTTGAAGTCTAGGAATATTGCTAGTATTTTGTTTTAAAATTTTACGTGTTTTTTAATCGAATCCGAAAACGTTTAAAAGTCACATATTATAATTATAGCTACACATTAGTACGGGTATATGATGTTTTGTATGCTTTTCCGTTTGTTGTTTTTTCACCATTAATAAAGGCAACAAAATTTTCAAATTTATTGCCTTTTATATATGAATTTTCTAAAATATTGGAGAAATTTCTGCAAAATTTTTTTACATATACAATCAATTCAATTATTTTGCACTTTCCTCATTGCTTTCGTTATTAAAAATAATCTTGGATAATATAAAAATGGCTCTTACTTGCAAATTTGCAAATATTTTTTTTTTCTCTGAAACTACTTGTATATTTGTGTTGCTTCTATTATCTTCTTAATTTCTGAATTTTTCAGTCGTACATATTATGGCACATGGGTGCATATGTAGATAATATGCACCTAGAATGTGGCGAAATTGATTTTAGTTTTTATGTCGTTTGTACATCTGATCAATAACGGTCTCTTATACCATTCCGTACTTCTTTATCAATATATGTATGTACGTTCAAATTTTCTGACGTGCATTAGTACGTGTATGTGTTAATTGTCTGCTGTTGTATATACATATGTCGCCCCATAATCGCCACAAAAAAAAAAATTATGGAATGCAACGAAGTTTTTATTGAAGTTATTCATAGCTCAAATCGAAATAGATAGTAGATTTTACTGTGTAACACAAATGTTTTTAACAAATTTCCTTTAAGACGACGTAAACTAGTAATTCTTTTCCTTATCAAGTTGTTTTTTAATTGTTTCATTTCTATACTTGCAATATTTATTTTTTTTAATTTTATTTTATTAGTAGTATTAATATACTTTGAATATTACAATTTCATATTATGTTCACAATATTAAATAATTTACTCTGTTTAACAATTTTTTATGAAAATAAAAATTTTTTTCTAAATAGATTAACATTGAGTTCATTCTTAATTTCATTATAAATTAAGTCCCTTGTAGAAAAGTGATTTCTGCATTGTATTAGTATCTGCACGCTGAAGTCTAAAATCACGGGAATTTCTTAGATAATATGGCTGTGTATCTCCTACATATCTAATTTGTTCAGTTAAATATTCTGGTGACCTATTTGTTTTAATTTTTTGGATGAAGAAAATTGTGTTTAGCTGTAACCTCTGCCTTATGTTAAGCCATTTTAAACAATCTAGCATAGATCTTATTGGCGTGAATCTATTACATTTTAATATTGAACGCATAGCCTTGTTTTGTAATTTCTGCAATCATATTCGAAATTTGCTTTAATTATCGTATTATATATATTTATTGCGGTTAATATTGTTGCATTGTTTCTTATTCTTTAAAAAAACCCAATCTTTTTACCAATTTTCTTACATATATATTCAATGTGTTCTTTAAAATTTAATTCTTTATCAATAATGAAACGCAAGTACTTTATACTTTTCACTTTTTCTATTGTAACAGTATTGATTTCAATTGTAAAATTGGTGTTCATATTAATTTCCATAATTTTAGTTTTGTTTTCGTTAAGTTTTAATTTATTAATTTTAAGCCAGTTACTTATATATAATATATCACTTCTTAGATTTTCGTAACACGTTAGTTCTGTTGTTGCTTCGGAAAAAATTAATGTATAATCTGCATACTGCACAATTTCGCATTTATCTAATATATTTTCCATGTCATTTATATATATAATAAAGAGAAGTGCTCCAAGTATGGATCCTTGTGGTACGCCAAAGTCATTTACTGCAGCATTAGATATTTTGTTGTTAACATTTGTTTGTTGCCTGCGTTCATTTAGATAAGATTGAAACCATTTTAGTTCTGTTCCTTCGATACCGTACTTTGATAATTTCTGTATTAATATATGTCTGTCTATAGTTTCAAATGCTTTCTTGAAGTCTAGGAATATTGCTAGTATTTTGTTTTAAAATTTTACGTGTTTTTTAATCGAATCCGAAAACGTTTAAAAGTCACATATTATAATTATAGCTACACATTAGTACGGGTATATGATGTTTTGTATGCTTTTCCGTTTGTTGTTTTTTCACCATTAATAAAGGCAACAAAATTTTCAAATTTATTGCCTTTTATATATGAATTTTCTAAAATATTGGAGAAATTTCTGCAAAATTTTTTTACATATACAATCAATTCAATTATTTTGCACTTTCCTCATTGCTTTCGTTATTAAAAATAATCTTGGATAATATAAAAATGGCTCTTACTTGCAAATTTGCAAATATTTTTTTTTTTCTCTGAAACTACTTGTATACTTGTGTTGCTTCTATTATCTTCTTAATTTCTGAATTTTTCAGTCGTACATATTATGGCACATGGGTGCATATGTAGATAATATGCACCTAGAATGTGGCGAAATTGATTTTAGTTTTTATGTCGTTTGTACATCTGATCAATAACGGTCTCTTATACCATTCCGTACTTCTTTATCAATATATGTATGTACGTTAAAATTTTCTGACGTGCATTAGTACGTGTATGTGTTAATTGTCTGCTGTTGTATATACATATGTCGCCCCATAATCGCCACAAAAAAAAAAATTATGGAATGCAACGAAGTTTTTATTGAAGTTATTCATAGCTCAAATCGAAATAGATAGTAGATTTTACTGTGTAACACAAATGTTTTTAACAAATTTCCTTTAAGACGACGTAAACTAGTAATTCTTTTCCTTATCAAGTTGTTTTTTAATTGTTTCATTTCTATACTTGCAATATTTATTTTTTTTAATTTTATTTTATTAGTAGTATTAATATACTTTGAATATTACAATTTCATATTATGTTCACAATATTAAATAATTTACTCTGTTTAACAATTTTTTATGAAAATAAAAATTTTTTTCTAAATAGATTAACATTGAGTTCATTCTTAATTTCATTATAAATTAAGTCCCTTGTAGAAAAGTGATTTCTGCATTGTATTAGTATCTGCACGCTGAAGTCTAAAATCACGGGAATTTCTTAGATAATATGGCTGTGTATCTCCTACATATCTAATTTGTTCAGTTAAATATTCTGGTGACCTATTTGTTTTAATTTTTTGGATGAAGAAAATTGTGTTTAGCTGTAACCTCTGCCTTATGTTAAGCCATTTTAAACAATCTAGCATAGATCTTATTGGCGTGAATCTATTACATTTTAATATTGAACGCATAGCCTTGTTTTGTAATTTCTGCAATCATATTCGAAATTTGCTTTAATTATCGTATTATATATATTTATTGCGGTTAATATTGTTGCATTGTTTCTTATTCTTTAAAAAAACCCAATCTTTTTACCAATTTTCTTACATATATATTCAATGTGTTCTTTAAAATTTAATTCTTTATCAATAATGAAACGCAAGTACTTTATACTTTTCACTTTTTCTATTGTAACAGTATTGATTTCAATTGTAAAATTGGTGTTCATATTAATTTCCATAATTTTAGTTTTGTTTTCGTTAAGTTTTAATTTATTAATTTTAAGCCAGTTACTTATATATAATATATCACTTCTTAGATTTTCGTAACACGTTAGTTCTGTTGTTGCTTCGGAAAAAATTAATGTATCATCTGCATACTGCACAATTTCGCATTTATCTAATATATTTTCCATGTCATTTATATATATAATAAAGAGAAGTGCTCCAAGTATGGATCCTTGTGGTACGCCAAAGTCATTTACTGCAGCATTAGATATTTTGTTGTTAACATTTGTTTGTTGCCTGCGTTCATTTAGATAAGATTGAAACCATTTTAGTTCTGTTCCTTCGATACCGTACTTTGATAATTTCTGTATTAATATATGTCTGTCTATAGTTTCAAATGCTTTCTTGAAGTCTAGGAATATTGCTAGTATTTTGTTTTCTTTCTGTTTAAATTTCCATCTATTTATAACATAATTTACTGCTGTTTCACATGAATAGTTTTTTCTAAAACCTGATTGGTATTTTGAAAGAATCTTGTGATGTTCCATATATTCTTCCAATTGATTCCTAACTACCATTTCTATAATCTTTTCAAATGTCTTCATGGTGTCAATTGGCCTGAACTCGTCACAGCTTGTTGTATTATTAATTTTTTCAATTGGAAATGCCATTGACTCTTTCCAGTTGTTGGGAAATACGCTTATTTACTTACTATGCTTAATACTATATCGCCAGTTATATTCCAATTGTCTAGTATTAACTTACTTGATATTTTTTTATAGTCAGGTTTTTTCTTTATGTTGTTAATAATATATTTAAGTCCTTCTAGATCTATTGTACGAAACTTAAATTTATAATTCATCGCAGGTATTCTGTTTATGTATTGCACGTCATCTATAGAGCATCTTATGTCTTTAATACTGTCTATGAAATACTTATGGACATTTTCAGCTCTTTGTAATTTATCCTCGTATTCTATATTTTTAAATCTCACAGTTGTAGGTTTTTTTAAGACTAGTTGTTTGATTTTTGTCCCCATTTCTCTTTGGTTTTTAGCATTATTTATGTTATTTTGAATGTATATACTTCTTTCTTTCTCAATCTTTGATTTATAGATATTTCTTATTATCTTATATTCATTTCATACGTTTCTCGAATTTGCAGATATTGCAGCTTGGTATTTGAAAATTTGCTGTTTAAGATTCTGAGTTCGTTATTAAACCATATATTGTTGCATCTTTCATTTATCTTTTTTGTTATAGTAAAGTTTCTAATTGTGGTTTCTATTGATTGTTTAAATAAGTTTACACTATTGTTTAAATCATTAGTTCTTTGGTTTAGATTTTTGATTTCATTATTTTCTAATATTGCACTTAGTTCATTCCTAAATCTGTTTTTATTGTATTTAAAGATGCCTACTTCTCTAGAGTTCTTAATGCGCTCACATTCTATCAGAATGTCAATACAAGTATGGTCAGATATTTGATTATTTGTATTGTTTTTGGCCGAGATTTTTGGATTATTTGTTATTATGTAATCAATTGTGTTTTTGAATTTTCAGTATAGTATAGTCGTTCAAAACTTGTTTAAGTCCATTATCATAAATATCCTTAAATTATCCTTCTTCCAATCTATATTAAAGTCTCCAGATACTATTATATCGGAGTTAGTTTCACTTATCTCATCTATAATATTATGAAATATATTACAGAAGTCTGATTTGGATGCGCTAGGCGATCTATATAATATAACTAAACTAAATGATATTTGCTTCAACTTTGCTTTATATATGCTAACCCAATAGTTTGAATCTTTTATAGTATCTTTAATTTTGATTACTTTCTAATGTTTTTTAAAATAAGCAAATATTCCGCCAGTTCTGGTTGAGTTGGATAATCTATAGTAATGGTCATATTGTTCTATCTCTATATCACTCTCATCTACTTCTGCTGTTTGATGTGTTTCACTCAGTATGATGAACTCAGGTTGTTCCTGTGTTGCTATTATTTCCAATTGACTTAAGTTATTGATTAACCCTTTAATATTTTTGTAAATTCCTTTTATATGCTGTAGTTGTTATGTTGTTAAAGCCATTCGCCGTTTTTTTAGACCCAATTTATTTTGATAGACCGGGCACTCTCTGCTATTTGTTGCGTGATTTTCATCTAGATTTAAATTTAGCCTTTGATTTTCTTTTTTACAATTTACACACTTATTTATTTGGTCCTTATTACATTCTTTACTCCTATGGCTTCCATGGCATTCTAAATATACATTATCATTTCTACATTCTGAAGATTTGTGGTTGAATCCTTGACATTTAAAACATTGAATTATATTTGTACCATCAAATACCTTACATCTATCCCATCCAATATTGAGTTTTTAAACAGCTAAAGCTTTGGAGTATGTTTCTTTGTCTGTTTTTAGTTTTGCACCAAATATTGTTCTGTTATATCGTTTGATTTCGCATATTTTTATCACTTCAAGATGATGATCTTTGATGATTTCATTTTGCTGCTTCAATTTTTGAACTAGCTCTTCATTACTCAATTTAAAGTTTAAACCTTTTATTAAAATTTTCATATTAAAATCATTTGGTATTTTTACTTCATAGTCGTTACTAATTTGCGTTTGTATAGCCTCCTTTATTTTCTCACGCTCTTCGAAGTTTTCACTTTGTATTATTAATGTACCATTTTTCGTTATTTTAAAATCAATTGAATCTACTTTTTTATTTAAATCAGCTTTTGTTTTTTCCACACTTTGTTTCTCTTTAGGTTTAACTATTAGGGGAACATTTTTAGGTAAATCTGGCATCATCATATTTGATTTTAAGGATTGTGGATATAATATTTTTGATGTTTTCCCGTTTTCTACTATTATTGTTTTCTTTATTTCGTTGCACACTTTAACATTGTTCTTTTCAATTGCTTCACATATTGTTTTTGTCTTCTTTTGCTCAATTTCATTTATCTTTCCATATAATTTTTTAGTCTCTACAACATTTTTATCACATAATTTCTGAATATTGTCAATTTTTTTAAATCTTTCATCATATCTTTTTTCAATTGCTTCCAATAAGTTCTTAATTTCGTGTTCATTTTTTTTAAGTGCATTTTCAAATTCATGTTTGTATTCCAACAGTGTTTGTTTGTTTTTTTCAACAATATTTTGTATTTCCCGTAATTAAAGGTCTATATTTTAAATATACAGCATACAATCATTACATATGAACCTTACAAAATTGTCTTCATCAATAATATTTGCCGAGTATTGGTCTATTCCTGCACATTTCTTTGTAAAGTGATATAGTTTTTCGCAGACACCATTACATCTAATTCCACTTTCACCTTTTATGGCTGATCTGCATATACTGCATTCAGCCATATTTACTTTACAATTTAAATCCAATGTATTTTAGTTTATTATTTCAGTTTTGCTTATTTTTTTGATACGTTCCTTACAAAAAGAATAACGTATATTCTTTCTAACATGTAAACATTTTCTTTTCGTATCTGGTTGGTCTCTCAAAATTTTGTTTTTAAGGTATACAAATTAAATTGATTTGTGATTCGCTTTAAAATAATTTTGCTCTAATTGAAAAAAAAGAATAATAGCTTTGCCGTTACTTTTCGGTTGTGAAAAAATGCAATTATTTCTTTTACCGTATTTTCATAACGGTACTTGGCACGGCTTTGAATTTTTCTAAAATGGTACAAATTATCGCAAATAACAAAAAAAAAGGAAGAGAATGGAGACAGCACGATATTAGAAAAACTTGTTATATATTAATATTAACAAAGGGTGAAAAATGTGTAGAATTCTAGGCTATATCACCAAAAACAGCATTTCAGCCTATAAAGAAAGAAAAGAGTGCATGATAGTGTCAACCGCTGTCGGTAATTGAGACAAACAGAAAACAATTAACACAACATGACTAAATAGAGAGTCCAATTTGTGGTGTAACGCGCCGTAGTGTTGTGTAGGGGTGAAACGAAACGAGTAAATATAAGTAATTACTTGATACTTTCCTTTAAAACCAAGGACATATTGTATATAATACTGACTACCAAGTATCACCAAAAAGTACTCAGAAATACTCGTTTCTAATATATCCTTAATTTTTGCATTAGCTTACTTCCCATTTTCGTAAATATATTTTGTTTTACGAATGTAGACAGTTTTATATAAATATCAACAGTCATATCTAATGCTGTGGTCATTCGAATAATATATCGAGTTATAATCGCAAAAAAAGCTCAAGCTACATATTTTTCATATAGCGTCTTTTTAAATAAAATGAATTTATTGGCATCATCTGGATCATCTATAAAAATTTGAGGGTCACACTGTGTACCGTTATGGATTTATAACGAAAACAATTTTAGCTTAAGTGCGCTTTGAATATTTGTTTGTTTTTTGTGTGACAGCGACCTTTCGCTTAAGCTAAATTTTTCTTAATAAAAAACTGAAATATAATATATTTCAGTTTTTTATGTATTAAATGTTTTAATAATGACCTAAAAATAAATATATTACAAAAATATGGTTTAGTAAAAGAAAAGAACCCTTCGTCATAAGAATATTTTATCTCAACCGACACAATTTTATTTCCAGTAGTTCATCAGAATGACAGCAAAAAAAATTAAACGCCAAAAATTTCGTTATTCTACTGATATGAGAAAGCAATTGGATCCATTTTATACATTCGAACAAAATGTGTCTTCATGCAAAATTTTTTTGCTCCAAGCTAATTTAAACAAGAAAAAAACTGCAAAAAAGCTCGAGTTATTTTTGCGTTTATGACTCGATATATTCTAATATTATTTCTTTTTTACTTTTTGTTCGAACGAAAAATTTTTTTCAATTTGTAATAAGAGAGAATTCGATTAATTTTTGACGAATATTCGAATAGTTAATTTTTTTCAACACTGTATATGAGTACTTCAAAATTTCGTGTGAAATAGTAACTTTTTAAAAATATGCTCTGGTGATCTCGAGGATGGAAAGTTATTAGGTCGTTTGAAAGAGGAAGGAGATGTCCTTGTTTTACGATGGCAATAGTACCCTCTTAGTTTTATTGGCTTGTGTGGTGTGTATGGATATACTTAGAAATAACTTGTATGACCTTGATCTTTAAAAGTTCAGAACTGCTATAGCTTATTTATTATTTCTGGTTAAAAATGCTGAAATTAAACTTAAATCAATAAAAAAATTTATTAAAAAAAACATTACAAAAGAAGAGTCTTACGTTTTGCATATGCACTGTCTTCCACAAGCTTCAAAGCTCAAATCAAAAGAGTATGCTAATAATTTGTTTTAACAATTATTTTGTGATATTAATTTGCAACATCACTCAATTGCACTGAAAAATCAGGTGAAGTTTTGGAATTGAATGACAACATGTTACTAACTAGCTTAGAAAATAATGTAAGAAAAATTAAACATCAGAACCAATAATAGCACGATCTGCTTTTGAATGCTGAAAGTTTGTAACTTTTCTATTTTTTCTTTTATTATTTTCTTTTATTATATTAAAAGATATAAATGAAATATTATAAAATGCGTATACAAACATTTCTGTATATATTTTTAATAATACTCTTTAGTTTCTGTTGAATTATTAGTTTTTATATTTTCTTATTGTTAATAACAAATTTCAACGGATATGTCCTGTTGTATACAATTTTTGATATGCGCGAATAAGAATGCGAGTGTGTGAAGCATCACTATTAATTAGAGCTGTACGGCTCCTGAATGAATTAATTCAATTGAATCATTCAGTCAATTGAGCGAGGCGAATCTTTCATTCAATTGAGCGTTTTTAGCTCAGTTGTTTCAGTTGATTCATTAGATCTGTCTCTTTCAGTAGCTCTTTTCAGTGATGTTTCAGTTTGTATGTCAAAATCCATACGAAAAAAATGAATTAATTCACACACATGTGCTAATGCATACAGGGATGTAGTGCTCTTTATTTATAGAGTTGCCAGCAAAAAAAAAAAAAAAAAAACAACTGAGCTATTGAATGAACTGAGTTAGTGAAACAACTGAGTTACTGAAGTACTGAAACAACTGAGCTACTGAATGAACTGAAACAACTGAGCTACTGAATGAACTGAAACAACTGACTGAACCGAATGAATTAATTCAGCAAAGTGAGCGGAGCTAAAAAGAGCGCTCACTCAAAAGAGCTGTTTTGTACAGCTCTACTGTTAATGCCTGCTAAATGATGTATGAAAAATTTGGTACGACTAAACTTAAGAGTTCTATTCGCGTACATTAAAATACATAAAAAGTTACATTTTAAGCGAGAAAAACACTGATTTGTGTAAGAGATGGACGCCAACGTCCAACAACAAATTTTAATATACATATTTGTTTTTTAGAAATGTCGGCTTATATGAAAATATAGAAAAACTGAAGTCAGACTTGGCTTGAACTTGTTTAATCGCTCATTTTACACAACAAATTGTGGCCAATCCAATGAGTTTAATACTATATTTACCATAGCCACGTTTAGTTATGAGTAATGTGATTATACAGCACTTATTGCATAACATTTTTTAGACGTGTTGTAGCACAAAACAATGTTGTGCCCATTCTATAGATTGTTGTTTTTATTAAAATAATGTAGCTATTTGGTTTATTTTAATCATTGTTGACGGTCTTATAATATTTTGACGGCCGAATACGAACGAAAACCTCTAAAAATGGCCGATTATTTGACCATTCTAAATATGCGCACATCACTAAATAAGTATGTATTGTTTTGCGTACTTGTGAAGAATTTGAACGATAAAGTCAGTACCGATACTAATTACTCGATACCGAGAATGTATCGATAATTTTGATCAACTAAAAGTATCGGTACCTTGAGGCATAATATAATCCTTGGCAATGTGTTAACTATTCGGAAATTCCGACCTGGAAGGTGTTCTTGTGCACTGCTTCCGGTAGTATAGAGAAGTTAGCAATTTAAATAGTTGCGGCAATGCAGAACAACCGTGCTCAGGATTTATGTTAGCATCTGCCATTACACCACCACTTCCATAGTATATGTTGATCTCGGTACAGCATACAGAATTTTCTGTACTGACTATTCCAATCCTTCGCAATATACAACCACTTCCCATAAAATTGTATATAAATATTTACTTTTCACAATATTGTTTGCAAAACGCAAACATAAAATTTTCGTTCAAAAGGGAATGCAAAGAAACACAGAAAAGTTGACAGCATATATATTATTGTTTGTCTTGAACCAGCACTCAGGGGATGATCCCTGCATACGTGATTCATTTTGCAGGAAAATTGGTTATGGGAAGGAGGATAGAGGTAGTAGTGTTTGTGAACGTTCGATCTAAACTTCCTTAAGCTAAACGTAGCGGGATATACTTTTGGAGGAAGTTCATTCCACATATGCAGCGTTCGGCCATAGCACGAATTCTATTGGTAATGCATGGTGCGATTCATTGTGAACTCAACCATAAAAGAATACGTCCTGTTTGAAGATAATGTAGCTCGCAAAAACAATAAATTTATGGGTAGAAGTTCCTTAAGATCAACCGAGGATCGATAAAATGTTGAAACACCCCAAGTTGCGTCGATGCTTCAGTAAAACGCTAGAGCTGGCTAACCTACCGTCGCAAATGAGCTTCTTTACTCTCTCCCGTAAACGGTCAAGTAACTTTAAAATAGACTTGAAGCACCGGCTCATACATGCGAGTTGTATTTAATTTTCGGTCGGATGTATAGTGAAGAGATAACGGGCAGTGAAGTATTAATTATACTGTTACGTTTTTAGACCTTTTCGTAAAAACGGTTTTTATTACTTATCCTTCCAGGATTCGTTTAATTGCATCAAATTAAAACACTGACAAATTAATTTTAGAAATATAATGCGGCAACAATTTTATTTATTACTTTATTAACACGAGTATTTGTACTACTAAACACTTAGCGATGTTAACACGTCTATATTTGAAATCACACTGACTCGCTGAGCTCTGGCAGCGTCTTTATATAGCAAAGTGAAGTCGTCTGGTAACTTCGCGAAGCTCCTGGGCATGGTTGTTGTTGGTTGTACTTTACTTAACATGTAGCTATATATGTGTGTTTGTATACATGACAATGCTGACTTGTGTGTTTTGCTTATGGTAACTATGTGTGGTTGTATGTATGAGTGTTCTGTATGTTTTGTCTATGGTAACTATGAGTGGTTGTATGGATGAGTGTTCTGTGTGTTGTGTGGTTTTGTTTCTTCTTCTCCTATGTGTATATGGCTGTGTATACTTTTGAACCAGTTTAGCTTTATTAGCAGCGAATACTTGCATACAAGATCATTAAGAATAACATCTCTTAGCATTTATGTTGCTAGGTTTTTCGTTGTTGATATTTACACATATTATTGGCACAGCCTCGAATGATCTTGTATATTCCGGAGTATTCCATTTCCGTTAATTTGAATATTATCTATATTGTGTTGACCAGGGTTGTAACATTTTGACAACTAGAGATTAATTGGCAGTGCTGCCAAGTACATATAGCCACATTGTCGTTTTATTTGAATCTATTTCTAAACTTTGTAACAATACTGTGTTAAGAAACCGAGACACTTGAATGCTTCTGTAGACACATGAAAATGTCTCATTCCAACTAATATGTGGCACGAATATCAAAATCTTCTGATTCTGCAATACTTTTGTCACATATAACTACGGATGGGACAGTACCATCCGCCTTTTTAGGGTTAAAGTTAATACGGTTCAGACGAAAGTATTCGAAGATCGACATGATATCACTTGCCTTTTTTCGTCAAACTCCCCCAAGCTTTGTTTGAATGAAAATGAAAGAATACATAGGGTTCAAAGTTTGGTATTGAAGTTCATTTAGAAAGATGAGAAATAGGGTAGGGAATAGAATAGAGCCTTGCAGTGGTACCTCTGAATTTACGTTGAACTCTTTTGATGAAACCCTATCTATAAGAACTCGTTTAGTGCGGTCTCTGAGTGAGCTTTGTATAAATCTCCACATATTTGACAGAACCACACCATCAAATGTTTTGGAAATATCTAGAGCCATCTTAGTTTCGTCGAAATGGTGAATGCGATTATAATGATGAAAGAGAAAGCTATCTCTACGAAGACTATACTGCCGGTCGTTGACTAAGGGTTCCAGATGCCTTACCAGGAGAAAGTTTACTTTTCTTAAGTATTGGTGGTACATTGGGCAGTTTCCAAAACGCATTAGTGTACTGGTGTAGTACGAGGCGATAAATAGGTTAGGCAATTGACGTGCTAATGTCGAACCAGTACTAGAATACCATCTGGCCCAGGAGGCTAGTTTACTTTGAGATTCGCTTAAATATTTTTAACTGTATGCGATCGGAAGAATATTCTTGACATAGTAACAGAAACTTCTTCAAACTCGAGCAGTTATTGACTGCTGGCTCGCAATCAAGAAATACTTTAGTTAAATGGGTAACTTTATTAACAGGTTAAGTGATTATTTAATCATCCCTTAAAAGAGTTAGAATTAATTAACTAATTTTATCCTTTGCTCTCTTAATAAATAACCAAGACCTAGTGAAATCCAAGCCAGATAACGTTTGTTCCCATCCCGCGTTTGGACTTTTGTAAAGGAATCCGAAATGCAAAGTATGTGACCTGATATTGAATTTATTCCAGAGACAGCTAAATTCAGAATCATACAAGCCTAATTACACTGCTCAGCAGCCAAATCCTCCTTTGAATAAAACTATGTGGACTTTGATGCGCTAAACTCGAATCCGTTTTCGGTTTTTCTCCATCAGGTCCAGATTTTTTTTTATGGGCGTGGCAATTTTTTGCCCCTAAATTAGCCAGGTACGTAGACGTTTTCACCCTAACTCGGGAACGAGTCATCCGATTTTAAAAAGTAAAACACCAGAAGATGTGTAAAAAAGCACGATATCAATTTAAAACTGACTTACTTATTGTTCATCAATTTCCACATATACTGCTGCAATAAATATTAGAATCTACTCTAATTTTCTCGATTTAGAATTACAGGTTAATGAAAAATACTATATTATAACTTTTAAATCCAAGAACAATGCAAAATACCGTTGTACTTTAGTTCCTTTGCCTGTTCACCTAACGAAATGCTATCGTCGCGCATATGAAAGGTTGGTAGCATTACAACATTGGGTACCTGCGGTAAATTGAATATTTGCTTTAAAATTTTTTTAATTCCATTTTTAATCTGAAAAAATTAACAATTTTGCACGAAAAAAAAATTTTTTCTCGATTAAATTGTGAATATTTGCAAAACGATAAGAGATAAAGAAAAACTGTATTTGACTGAAATAAAACCAATTTTGTTACACATCTTCTGGTGTTTTTCTTTTTAAAATCGGATGACTCGTTCTCGTGCCCACGACAACTTCACCAGCACCACCCTGGAACAGCTTCGACAGTCTTATTAGTATTATTCCTACGTCCTCCTTAGTTCATAAGTAATCTATTATAATCTGTGAAGTTGCATTAGAACTAGCTGCGCAAAATTACACACGCTGGTCCAATTTAATTAGGATTCCTACATAACCGAAATTATATATCCCGGGCCGATCATACGCCCCAACCTTTGTTCTAAATACAACCTCCAGTTGTTGAATTGTGAGCAAACAAAGACGACATGCTTAGCATCTACAACAACATACCCAATCCAATGTGGACAGACTGGAGAATAGTTAGCCATACCATGTCGGGTATTAATGTATATGGCCATCATCCCTTTTCAGTGACCAGCGTTCCTGCCACTTTGTAGACATAAGTCTTTGTTATCCCTATTCATGATTTCTACATCGACCGGGATCATACCTGCAATGATAAAAGCGTCTTCGACCGGCACCGTTCGAAATGCACTATATACTCTGAAAGCAGCTGGCTTACGCACAGGGGATAGGGTCCCCCCATATGTGAATTATCTAGAAGAAGAATAGTGCTCCTTACTACTCCTCTGAAGATACCTTGGCTTCATTGTATTTGGCTTAACCCGAGCTAGCGCCAAGCAGGTTTTTGATGCTATATATCCCTAGTCTTACGGCTACTAATCAAAATCGCTTCAGTTTTATTATCAGCTAGATTTAATCCCATTAAGGCAATCCATACTTTTACCATTTGGACACTGGCATTCGCAATGGTTTCTGCCTCTAATAATTCTTTGGCTCCACACACTAACGCTATGTCGTCTGGGAATCCTACTATATTTACCAACTCTTACCATATTTATAGTATCCACTGTTGATCTGGCTTTCCTAAAGCTAAATGGGTTGTCTGATAGGACATGACAGTCTTCAACGCAATTTTTCTGTAGATTAAACCCTCTAGCAGTTTCCCACATGTATCTACCATACACAGTGGCTGATAAGATGAGGGGTCATCCTTGGGTATTAACATTAACTTCTGTCTCTTCCATCTTGCTGGAAAAGTTTACTTACCTCAGCCTGCATTTACTACTCTTAAGAACTTCTCGGGACAGCTTAATACTAATTTTGGAATACAGTCTAGGCCCGGTGCCTTTTTTTCTTTAAATCTAGAGAGAACGTCTTTGGTTTCAGTTATTGTAACCGAGGGAAAGTCTAAAGTTTCGTTAGGACGGTCATGCTCGCAACTGTGTTGGTGTACATTATTTTCTAACCTACTTCGAATTCTTGTATATTCCCTTTTGGCACGTATACACTCAGACCTTAAGCCACCAATATCATTATTCCCCTAATAAAACGGTGGCCTCTTTGCGGATATTTTCCGCTTCATATGGCAAAAATATCCTTATCAAAGGTATTCACTTCCCATCCTGTTCAATTTTGTGTCTGAAGGGTCACATGCCGTATTACATGCTGCACATCTATGATAATGGCACTGTGATCGCTGTGAGTGTAGAAATCAGATACTCTCCAGCTTACACGGTTTATGATGGTATTGCTGGTAGACGTAATGTCAATAATTGAACCGTATTTTTGTCTTCTGAAGGTTTCCTCATCTCCAGAGCTTTAGAGTATAATACCCAGTGCAGAAAGAGCTTTCAATAGAACTTTTCCCCTTGCATTTGTCGAGGGGTAACCGCATTCAACAGCACACGCTGAAATCTTCTGCTATTGTAACAGGACTGCTAGCAGCAGCGTCCATCGCACATTATGGTGCTGATTTGACCCTCAATGTTAACGAACCGGTAGCCCATATTGCCGATGTATCTGTGTTATCAGCAACCCAATTTGCAGACACAATCTTCTTATATGGCTCACTAAGTACAGCGATGTATACATTTCAATATCACACGCTTTGCTTAAGAAACTCTTGTGCTGCTTGACAATAATATAGATTCTTAAGTAGTGTTCTATAACTTAAGATTTTGAAGCGCTCTATTGTAGTACGGGCAAAAAACACATGGTCACCATTTGTGTTTGCTCCCTTTCTATAGAGCATGAAAGATGGTTAATGGAACATGTTCAAATGGCCAGTTTTCCCACACCGCAAGCAATTCTTGAATAGATCCTGGCCCTTACAATTATTCGCCCTATGTCCGTTGTCGAAACAGTTGTAACACCTTTTCCCGTATTCGACATACGACCCAGCCGATGCGTATTTTAGACATCTCTAGAAGATGTCTAGCTAGAGGAGCACTCGGGCCAATCTTGGCAGTTTGTATGCCTCCATACGCTTTCCTCAGTGATATAACTGTACTCATCTGCAGTACCTTAAAATCATTAGATTCACTAATTATGGCGTCGTAGATGTTCTCCTTAAAAGTCACTTCGTCTTTGTCCCTAATCTCAATGCTAACCTCCTGAGATAGTGTTCGTATTTTAGCAGCTTCACCCAGCTCCACTTCCACTTTCGAACTGCACTCACCTGTGTTCTGGCGAGAAGGTCTACTCAGCTCTAGCAGCAGCTCACCTCTCTTGGTTTTCTAAATGCATTTTATCTTCTCCCCGAGATCAGCAAGCTTAGGGTCTTTCTTCACTTGCCTGAGAATGGCAGCATAGGAAGCGTTATCACACAATTTAATAACCAGGGGACCCGTACGTTTTCTTTTCTCCAAGTTTAAGGACTTTGCTCGTAGGCTCTTGCCCACCACCAGCCATGTTGCAAAACTTCCCCTATCCTATTTTCTTGTCCATTCGATTGGGTCTTACCTCGCAGTCGCTATCTCCATTTCTTATTCAGTCACTATAAGATCCAATGGTTCCCTTTTCAAGCAGTGAGTTCCATGCGACGGTTGATGAAAGGGTCTTATGGATCTATCCGCCAAAGCCAGATCTGTGCTCACCGGGAATCGACATCCGGACCTACACCACCAATTTAATGATGACGAACTTCAAACATACTTTGAGACTTGCCTCGTGTTTAATAGGACTTAGGCAGTAGTGGCATTAGCCTTAGCCCCATTTCTGTATAAATTCACTCATACATACTTAAGTTCCGGAATGCCACATCCGACAGCCCAGGATTCTGCCAATTCAAAATCGTTTGATTTTGAGGGCCATACTGAATAACAGGTCTTTTTGGGCATCTTTGTACAAGCCTTCCAACCCGTTATAATAACTCTTTATAGATTTTATATACAAATATTCTTGCGGATATATATATATATATATATATATATATATATATATATATAAACATATATATATATATATATATATATATATAAACATATATATATATATATATATATATATATATATATATATATAAACATATATATATATATATATATATATATATATAAATATATATTTTATATATATTAATATATATATATATATATATATATATACATATATATATATATATATATATATATATATATATATATATACATATATATATATATATATATATATATATATATATATACATATATATATATATATATATATATATATATATATGTACTTTTGCAAAAACTAATATATACATATATAAGTATATAAATATATATATATATATATATATATATATATATATGTTTTTTTATTTAATTTTTTTTTTATTTTACAGTCTATGAATTTACAATTCTTACAGACTATTTACATACATGCATATATACATGTACAGATTATAATTCAAAGAAATATCAATTATTGGCTGTTATTTAATGCAAAAAAAATATTTCGTTTAATCAAATTTTCACTGAAAGAGAAATCAACATAATAATATATCTTGTTAAAGTCCTTACAGCATCTAATAAAAGGATCAGAATTAGCGTAATTTGTTCTTAGAAATTTAATATTAAGTAGACAGAAGAAACGAGTAGGACGTTGAGGAACACAAAATGATAAATTTTCAATTAAGAATTCAGGGCAGGTTTTACCATTAAATATATTTAAAATAAATAAAGTGTTTAACATAGATCTTCGACTACTTAGGGATGGTAACTTTATAAGAGCTAGTCTAGCTTTATAAGAAGGCAAACAAAATGGGTTTCATTGCAATCTTCGAAGACAAAATATTAAAAATTATTTTTGTACACATTCAATTGTGTTGATGTAAACCTTATATGTTGGATCCCATATTATTGACCCATATTCCAAAATGGAACGAACAAGCGATGTGAAAAGCTGCTTAGTAACATAAGGATCTTCAAATTCCTTTGCCCAGCGTTTGATGAACCCCAGTTGACTTCTGGCTTTTCTAACAGTTAGAGATATATGTTGAATAAAATTCAGTTTTGGATCTAGTAAAATTCCAAGATCTGTGAAAGTGCAAACATTTTCCAGCTCATAACCACCCAAAAAATATTTAACGTTGAAATGGCTCCTCCGAAAGATAAACATATGCTTGCATTTTTTTAGATTCAATGTCATTAAATTCATTTCACACCAAGAGTACAAAGAGTTTAAATCTGCTTGAAGAAACTTATGATCATCAAAGATATTGTAGGTAAAAAATATTTTTACGTCATCAGCATACATAAGAATGAATGAGTTTTTGATAACTCTAGGTAAGTCATTGATAAATAGTGAAAATAATATGGGTCCCAGATGGCTTCCCTGGGGAACACCAGAAGTAACGGGGATCGGTTTAGATATAGTACTTTTGAATAGAACATTTTGTTTCCTATTAGTAAGGTATGAACTAATCCAATTTAAACAGCCACGTGTGAATCCCATATAATGCAGTTTACTCAATAGAAGTTTGTGGTTAACTTTATCAAATGCTTTACTGAAATCTGTGTAGATTACATCAGTTTGTTTTTTATTGACAAAACCACGATTTACCAAAGTTGTAATTGTATGAGTTGTAATATGTATGAGTTGAGCAGCCTTTACGAAAACCATGTTGACTAGAACATAATGTTGATGACAAGCTATTTGTAATTAATTTTTCAAAGAGTTTCGGTATAATACTCAGTTTAGCGATTCCTCTGTAATTTTTAACGTCAGTTTTGGTACCAGATTTAAACAACGGAATAATATAAGAATTCTTCCACATTTCAGGGAATTTTCCAACTTTAATTGAAAGGTTGTACAATAATGTAAGAGGAAACACTAAGGCATCAGCACACTTAATTAGAACACAGCTAGGAACATTATCAGGTCCACTCTTGTACGAGAATTTCAGTTTTGTCAATCCATTAAGAACAGAAATTTCATCCAGAAATGGAATTAAAATAGATTGACTTCCAGAACAAGAATTTGATTGCAACCCAGTAGTAATAGTTTGATCAACAGAATAAGTAGATGAAAAGAAATCCGCAAACAAATTACTAATTTTAGCCTCGTTATCTGATTCTTTTTCATTTATTTTCATTGTGGACGAAAAGGAAACAGATTTTCTTTTTAAGTTCACGAAATTGTAGAAAGACCTTGGATTTTTCTTCAAGTTGTTTTTAATTTTTTGTAAGTAACATTTATAACATTTAAGATTTAACTTGTTATAGTCGGCACGGGCAACAGAGTATTTTGCAAAATCTGAGGATGATCCTGATTTTTTGTATTCTTTATAATATTTGTTTTTGCAATTTTTAAGTTTGGAAAGAAACTTTGAATTCCATGGAGGTCCAGATATTTGAGAAGCGACTTGTTTAGGAACACATTGGGTCAAGATCCAATAAATCCTATCGTAGAATTTTATGGTTATGTGATCAATAACATCGGGATTGTTTTCTAAGTTCGAAGCTACGAGTAAATTGTGCCAGTCTGTATTGTGTAGAAGTTCGATTATTTTGTTATAATTTGCCCTTTTAAAACATAAACTCTTGACTTTTGAGTTGTACGCAGAACGAGATGTATAAACAGATGGAAAACATGTAGATATTAAGATTGTGGGATGATAACAGTCCTCCGGTAAGGTTAAAGGAACCTTAAAGGAAGGACAGACGTGTCAACACAATCATTTACAAAAACCAAATCTAAAAGCTTATGGTTATCATTATATATACCATTTATCTGATAAAGATTCATATCCAATAAGCAATCAATAAACTCGTTATATTTTAGACTAAAAGTAGAACTATATGGTGTAAAGCAACCATTATCAGCCGAAAAATCCCAAGAAATCGTTGGCATAATGAAGTCACCAATTGCGATGATGCTATCATTATGATGAGACATATGCACAACAGTTGAAATAGCATCCGAATGCTTTCTATAAATTATTTCAGGAGAATTTGGGAGAATATACGAACAGGTTATGCAAATTTTTTTATGATTTATTTTTACCAAAACACCCATAAACTCAATATCCAGTGAAGAAGTAAACGATAACTTTTCGGAAGAAAGCACGCTTGACACTGCAATTAATACACCTCCTCCTTTCATGTTATTGCCACCATCACGTCTATATATATATATATATATATATATATATATATGTATATATGTATATATATATATATATATATATATATATATATGTATGTATATATGTATATATATATATATATATATATATATATATGTATGTATATATATATATGTATGTATATATGTATATATATATATATATATATATATATATATATATATACATATATATATATATATATATATATATATATATATATACATATATATATATATATATATATATATATATATATAAATGTATATATATATATATATATATATATATATATAAATGTATATATATACATATATATATATATATATATATATATATATAAATGTATATATATGTATATATATATATATGTATATATATATATATATATATATATATATATTTATATACATATTTATATACATATATACGTATATATATATATATATATATATATATATATATATATATATTTATATATATATATATATATATATATATATATATATATTTATATAAATATATATATATATATATATATATATATATATATTTATATTTATATAAATATATATATATATATATATATATATATATATATATATATATTGTTCATGCAATCGAGTAGCTATAGGTAAATACACAAGAGTGTGTTCGCTCTCACGTCTTTTTATAATAATTTTCTTATGCCTTTTGACTTTGTCAATCCCTTTATCTTAATTCAGTTGCTTGTTACGAAATGAAGCGAAACTAGCAAAAAACCCCCTACTTAAATCAGAGTACGACCGTGTAATCACTGAGTACTCTGACTTAGGCCAGATAAAAAGTAACCCCTTCATCTGGTGTTAGCGGTACATACTATTTACCCCACCATGCGGTTTTCAAACCCGACAGCAATACCACGAAACTATGTGTGGTGTTCAATGCATCGAGTCCATCATCGAACGAAACAAGCCTCAATGATCTTCTCCACCCCGGTCCTATTTTACAGTCTGATCTAACAATTCTCGTTCTGCGATGGCGACTTTTCAGATATGTATTTAATGCGGACATTGAGAAAATGTACCGCCAAATCCTCGTGAATCCGCGAATTATCTTCCGTAACTCCCTCAATGAACAACCTCATGACTACAAGTTAAACACAGTCACATTTGGAGTGAACTGTGCCCCCTACCTGGCAATCAGGACCCTATTAGAACTGGCTAAGGATTGTGACTCCACTTACCCCAACGTACCGGCACGAGCTCACACAATATCATCAGCCTTGAAGTCACGAAATGATCTTACAACAGTGCTGAAATCCGCCGGATTTCAGTCGGACAAATGAACAGCAAATAACGACCATTTGTTGAGAGATATCCCCCCGAACCACTTACTAGATGGCGAGTTCTTGAAACGTTCAGACGCCAGTATTACCAAAACCCTAGGACTAAGATGGAACGCGGGAAATTACCACTTCTATTTTAAACTAAAATCCCAGCCTGATCGAAATATGACAACGAAAAGATCAGTCTTATCCGAAATAGCCACAGATATGGAAGGACGGCACAAATTGGGACGAAGATTTACAGGCTTCAACGCTGCTATAATGGCATGAATTCTTGGCCGATTATATTCATATACAAAATATCAAAATCCCCCGTTTCGTCGATTTTGACCCCTCGTACTCTGTTGAGCTACATGGCTGTTGTGACGCCTCAGAAAAGGCTTATGCAGCAACACTGTATATCCGTTCTGAGTGCGAAGGTTTTTTTTCCTCCCACTTATTGATCGCAAAAACCAAAGTAGCCCCCGTTAATTTCATATCGCTACCCCTTAAAGAACTTTGCGGTGCAGAACTTATGGCCACTATTATTGATTCTGTTCAAGCCCAACTCAACCTTAAAAATTACAAACTCTTCTTGTGGACTGATTCCACTATCGTCCTGGCATGGCTGCAAAAACCACTTAATAAATGGAAAACCTTCGTGGAGAACAGAGTGGCGTCTATTATTGAAAAAGTAGGTAATGACTCGTGGTATCATGTCGATTCAAAAAGTAATCCTGCAGATCTGGCATCTTGTGGTCTCACAGTGGCGCAACTCTCGCGACTTATGGTGGCACGGCCCTCCGTGGCTGAAACGTCCTCGATCTGAATGGCCCTTGCGGACTTCAAACTTCTGCAGTGATGAAGAAGCTAAACCAATTGGCGTACTTGCAAACCTGATTGCAAATGAAGATAGTCTGAAGGATTTCTCAAATCTCCGTAAGGCATTACGAGCGATTTGCCATATTTTCATATGCTATGGAACTTACTTCAACTGAAATCAATTTTTATAAATTAAGTTTGATTATCGCAAGCCAGAAATTTTACTTTGCCATGGACTATAATCAGCTGACTAAAAGTCTACCACTCTCTAGAAAAAGCCCTCTCCTAACCTTTAATCCCTTCATGGACTCTGACGGAACAATTCGGATTAATGGCCGACTATCTAAATCCCCTACGCTTAGCTATGATGAACGTTTCCCCATCTTATTGCCTTATCATGCCCGTTTCACGAGATTACTCCTCGCCTATCTTCATCGATACTCCCTTCACGGCCAAAATGCCCTATTATATCGACTTATGAGAAACCACTATTATGTTCCAAAACTGAAAATATTGATAAAAACTATGTTATCTGAATGCCTGATATGCGTTAAACAAAAGCGTAAGCTTACCCTGCAAATCATAACTGCCTTACCCCCGGAACGCGTTAGTCTAACTCGACCCTTCTCTGATACGGGAGTAGATTTTGCCGGACCTTATGATCTGAAATCTTTCGCCGGCCGCGGCTACGTAGTCACTAAGGGCTACGTCCTTGTCTTCATTTGTTTTGCTACAGAAGCAATCCACCTGGAAGCTACCAGAGAAATTTCAACGCAGGCATTTTTGGCAGCATTCGCACGTTTTTTCTCCCGACGATTTTTCTCCCCGCGCCATGTACTCAGACAATGGCACTGCGTTTGTTGGCGCCTCTAACATCCTACACAGCGATAAATCCCGTTTCTTATCTTTTGTGTGAAAAGACATTTTGGCTCAAAATACTTTTGCTCCCTTCGAATGGCACTTCATACCCCCAGGTGCAACCCACATGAGCGGCCTCTGGGAAGCTGGAGTAAAAAGTTTCAAGTTTCACTTCAAGAAACTTTGCCATAGTCAAAGTTTCACTTTTGAAGAGTTCAGCACCATGCTGGCACGAATTGAAGCGTGTTTGAACTCAAGGCTTTACTTTATGCGCGTTAACCCCGGGTCATTTCCTCATTGGAACGCCGCTCTTATCCCCTGCAGAGCCAGACTTGTCTAGTCACTCGTTGAGCTATGTTAACCGTTGGCAGAAATTAAAAATACTCCACCATCATTTAGTTCGCCGATGGAAAGAGGAGTATCTAATGAAACTCCATAAGCGTAATAAATGGAAATACCCCCAACGAGATTATGCCGTCGACGATCTGGATGTCGTTAAACAAAACAACGTCCCCCCAAATAAATGGCGACTAGGGCGCATCGAAAAGGTTTTTCCCGGCTCTGATAAGCGAGTTAGAGTCGCCGAGTTACGTACCGCCAACGGCATTATTATAAGGCCTATTACTAAATTAGTATTATTTCTGTCATCATCATCACAATGAAAATCATTATCTTCTCTCCTTTTATTTAATAGCCCTAAACCTAATAAAATGTCTCACTCCGGCCGAAGTCATGGCGCATTAATCGAAAGACGAAACCCGAGTACAACCCGTTCTGGATCAACAAGTAGCCGCTCCAAGTATGACTGCCTATCATGTCGTAAAAACCATCCCTTGCGAAACTGCCTGAAATTCAAAGGACTCAGCGTCTCTAAAAGATTGAAGATAGTAAAGCATTTTAACTACTGCGAAAATTGTCTGGCACATTCGCACCTTCTGTTAAAATATCGCAGCACGGAACGTTGTAAGGAATGCGGTGCTAAGCATCACAACAACTGGGGCCGAGTACGAGGCCTCCTCAACCCTAGTGTGGAATTCAGCTCTGTAGCAGTATTCCTCATTGAACGGTATAATATACCAACAGAAATTCAGGATGAAAGAACGTGGTGTACTATATCATTTCGCTCGCGATTCGAATGATTTGCCAACATTACAATCGACGAAGAGACTTGACCACAGAGTAGCAGAACCCTACAACAACTTACGGTTAGCTGATCCCGATTTATATTCAAGCTGAGATATCAACATCATTTTAGGAGCTGATATTTATCCACAGATCATCAGGACTGGCATCCAACAATCATGCATTACCTTACCTATGGCCCAAGACACCCTACTGGGGTGGGTTGTAATCGGAAAGTTTGGGGTTTGAAATAATAGAAATAATTGCTAATTATACTATAGCAAGGGGGCGGGATGCTCATGCACGCGAGTACCTATAGGTAAATACACAAGAGTGTGTTCGCTCTCCCGTCTTTTTGTAATAATTTTCTTATGCCTTTTGACTTTGTCAATCCCTTTATCCTAATTCAGTTGTTTGTTAACTTTTCATTTCGTAAGTTGTAAAAAGTCGCATGTTTCGGAATTTAATAAATTTTAAAAGGAAAAAACAGAAATACAAAACGAACAGAAGTGTTGAAAAAAGTAACTAATATACACACCACTAATGTCATATATCAGAAGAAAAAACTATAACATATACATACATGATATTTAAAGCAAAGTTATATATCGTGGAATCGATTATTTAATAAACTATATAAACCATATGTAAAACAAATACAATTATTAGCTTAGAAATATCATCAGAATATGTAAAGAATACATCTAATAATTACTTTGAAATAAAGCTACCCATATTTAAAAAATATAGTTTAGAGTTTCATGAACAAAAATCAAGTGAAATTCTACTGAAAAATATCTTAATCATACAACACTTACAAGACAATTAACTAAAGAAATCAACTGAAATATAATTGTTAAAGCAAATACGGAAGTTTGTAACTTAATAATACATTGATTCTTTTTTTGTGAGAAAACATCATTTATTATTATTATTATTATTATTGTGGATAAGAGTCGACATCTGCCCTTTCACCCCTCCATATATATATATATATATATATATATATATATATATACATATATATATATATATATATATATATATAAACATATATATACAGATATATATATATATATATATATATATATACATATATATATATATATATATATATATATATATACAGATATATATATATATATATATATATATATACAGATATATATATATATATATATATATATATATATACAGATATATATATATATATATATATATATATATATATATATACAGATATATATATATATATATATATATATATATGTATATATATATATATATATATATATATATATATATATGAACCTAATTTTATTTTAACGATATAGACCCGTTCCTCGAAAACTCGCGCAAGAAAAGATCGGGTACTATTATTATTATATATGAAGTAATTGGTTCCACGTATGGAATATAAGAAAAAAATAAGATAAATAATTCAAACTCATGTTGGTTTATACACAAACATATTTTATTTACACAAAAAATATAGAAAAAATAGTTCTTTTAGAGCATAGTATTTGTTATATAAATATGTAATAATCGCAATCGTTTACGACGGACATCACTTTCACCGCTAGAAATATTTTCGATATTGCAATTAGTTTCTCGTGATGGTTGAGTGATTTTGGTCACAAATTCTGTTATTCATCGTTGCCTTCCAGCTTTTATAAACCTGTTATGTAATTCACTGATACACTAATTCTCCTCACTAGGGTCATGTTGGCGAAAATGATCGCTTAATTTAAATTCTGTTCGGGAGCGTTTAACTATGGATGCAGTGAGGGTAGGAACCTCTTCGTCATCATCACAAATTTCTTTGGTTTTTCGTGTTTGAAGCGCAAAACAAATGATGTCATCATCGCTTAATACCTTCTATAACAATAATTCGTCAATATTTACAGATGATAAATCATTAAAGCGTTCTCCTCCAAATTCTTTAGCTATTGCAATGATGCTGGAACACTCAACCGTGTTAGAAGACACTAGGCTGCAATTTTTTACACAATTTATCCAAAGAACTCTCCAACATTGTTTGAACTCTCAAAGCAGCTAGCCTATACACAAGAGATACCAACCTCACATATGTGGAGTCAACCTGACCATACTGGATGTGCATATAGAATAATGCTCCTTACTACTCCAGCGAGCAGTTTCCTCTGAATATACTTTGGCCCTCTTGTATTTGGCATAATCCGAGATAGCGTCAAGCAGGTTTTTGATGCTTTGGATGCTATACATATATCGCAAGTGCTCATGAAAGGATAGACGTGTGTCAATAATAACGCCTAGATATTTCAGAAATGGCTTCGACTGTATACAACAGGTTCTAGGGAAATAGTTTCCCTAGTCTACGGCTACTAATCAAGAATGCTTCAATTTTATGATTAGCTAGAGTTAATTCATTTGAGGCAATCCAGGTCTTTACTATTTGTACACTGCCATTCGCAATGGTTACTGCCTCTAATAACTCTTTGGCTTCACGCACTAACGCCATGTCATCTACGAATCCTACTATATTTACCCTTTCAGTTAAACTCATCCTTAGTACTCCATCGTGCATTACGTTCCACAATAATGGTCAAAGTACCGGTCCTTTTGGAACTCCGCCACTAATTCTACATTTTCTTATACCTACATCTGTATCATAGATCAATTTTCTGTTTCGGTAATAGTTCTGTACTATTCCTATCAGATATTCTTGGATGTCTAATCGAGTTAAAGCATCCACAATACGAACCCAGTTTGCTGTGTTGAACGCGTTCTTCACATCTCACGTCAAAACTACACAGTACTCTTTTGTACCATTCCTCCAGCTCCTCTCATAGATAGCACGATCAGCTTTTTCTGCTACCATACTTCTGGCATCCACTGTTGACCTTGCTTTCCTGAATCAAATTGGGTTGTCTTATAGGCCATGTCTGTTTTCAACACAAT
>OY776277.1:77082667-77090167 GCA_963675445.1 Linnaemya vulpina | reverse complement strand
ACCCATTGTTGTTGTTTAAGTCGTGATTATGAAGTTGGGTACTTATTACTGTGACGGAAGTTAAGATAATCATTAATATTCGCATTGTTAATCCTGGGAAAAAATTTGAAGTTTGCTTTTATTTCTGGGACTGCGTGATGTTATTTTTATGCGTGATTTTCCGAATTCTTAGTGGTTGTATTATAATTTTCTGTCACAAATGTTCGTTTGTAACTGGCAGAGAATTTATTTGTGAGTCTTCTATTTAGCATTAGAAAATTTTCTTCTCCTTGCTTATACAATTTTGGCGGAGATCTTTTTTAGCGTTGTTATAAGTCGGGGCAGCCATTTGCTTTTCTGAAAGCTTTTTAATTGTCTCATTCCCATATTTTTCCAACAATTGAGGATCGCCAAATAAATACCCAAAAAGACCTCCGAATGAATGGATGAATTGTATTCCTGAATTCCAGTAATTCCAGAAATTTGCGATGAGTTTGTTCAACCTGTAGGCAATACATGACGTCTTGTAGTGTATAGTGTAATTGTTCCCCTTAACCATTCGAGCAACTAGTGTAGGAGAGTTCTAAAAATCGAAATTCCTAACACATTCTCTGGCACAAAATTAATGGAATTAGAGTTGAAAGACTCTTAGAGATCGCCTTATATCCTCCGCTGCTCGAGAGTTGATTATGGCATACTTTGAGAACTTATCTATACATGTCAAAACCAATGTTTTTCCCATCAGTAGTATATCTAGATGAATTAATTGTCCGGAATATATATATTTTTGGCGGATGCCGCTCATATATGTTTAATTTTGTTTGTTATGGCGGCAAAATAATAGTTTTCTAAAATCTGAGTTGTATTTTCTTTAGCGTGCATATGTGCTCTATTATGGAATATTTTATATCTTTATGCTGTTGGTTGTGTACTATATTTTCGACTTCCATCTGCTTGAATGTTATTTTGTATTAATTAAAATGCAAAGGGCATACTTGCTAAATTTTCCCATTATCTTTTCATCTGTTTTTATGGAGTTTATAACTGAAGGATTTAAATAGCCTTTTAAAATAGAGTTGAGTGCTCTTTCTGAACAGCTTGGTTCCGTAATTATAGGTCAGTGATAAGTTGGAGGGGCTATCTTAAATTGGTAAGTCGAAGCGACGTCTGTTTTTGAAAATATTTGATTTCTGAACGCATTTACAGGGGATCGTATACTTAATATTTATCCGTGGAATGAGCTCTCATCAGAATTTGTAGATATTGATAATGCATTAAAGCGTGATTCCTGTGGCGACATTCTGGATAAAGCGTTTGCAACTACATTTTTTTACCGGGTTTGTAATACATTTGTAATTTTACTTATCCCAAATCGATTTCCATCTTGTCATCTTGCTATATGGTTTTTATTGTTAATCATACATGTAAGTGATTGATATTCTGTATAAATCTTGATGTTGACCGAAGCGTGCGTGAGTTTAAAGCAAAAATTATGACCTGCATTTCTTTCTCATAATTTTCCTTCGCTTTATTGAGAGAGCTCGATATAAGCTTTATATACTTATCGTCTTGGGACAAACCCTTGAAGATTGAAAGTCCTTCCCGTATTCTGGGTAGGCGAGAATATCGTCCTCAATCATAAGAACCCTTTTCACTTTGTATAAATATTTCACTGCTTTTTTGCTTACAGAAATTTTTGCATTTGATTTATTACATGATGTATATTTGGAGATTCGACCTTCTACCCCTCTTAAAAGCGATGTCGGTAAACTGTCGGTTATATTGATTGTCTAATAATCCCATCGTGCCAAGTGTTTTTACCTATTTTTCAACTTCTGCTTTCAAAGATGTAAGACATGGGTAAAACCCTGTATAACCTGGAGTATCTGACTCAGTTGTAATTTCTCCAACAATGTTTGCTGTATAGGTCAATTTTACGTTTGGATCAAAGTTTGGTGTGTTGATAGAGTTCATTTCATTTGTTAACCGTTTTTGATGTTAATTGCTTAAGACTTATTTCCTTTCCGTTTTTTAAGCCATAAACCTTTCTCCTGTATGGATTACAACGTGTAATTTTCTGAGGGTATCGTCTCCTAAGATCCCGCCAAAAGTTTTTGGTGAGGACATAAAAAAAGTTTTATTTTATCTTCCGGAATGAACAGTTTAATATATGTAAATTCTGTAATTTTTATATCTTCTACCAATGATTTTCCAGAAAATGGTGTTTCGCTTTTGATTTTGTTCTTGCTAGATGGGGTTGTAAATAGTTCTTACGAGATCCCGTTTATACTAGGAATTTGAGAATATTTCGGCTCTCCGTTCTAACTTCGAAATAGGGTAAAAAGACCTCATTAAGCTTTCGTTGGTGGTTTAGTGCCGAAGGTGTTTTTTTGCCCGAAAAGTTATGCTTATAGAGTCGGATCATGTAATTAACATGTCTTCAACGTAATCTTTGGTCCACTTCCATCGGCTCTGGCCATGGTTGATTAAGTGGTTCATAAATGGCAATAATCCTATCTACGCCTTTCTTCCACGAACTGAAGTTGCGGCCTATCCTGAAACTTCTGTAAAACGTTCAACTACGTCGGATATTTTATCTATGTCGGCTAAATTATTTCTAAGTCCGTCATCAATTACTTAGTCTTTAGCGTCACTCAAATCTACGTCTCAATTGAGTACAGGTTCAAATACTTGGGGGGCTTGATTTCTTAGAATTTTAGTAGAGAGTGCACAGAGCGCAAAAGTAAGTTATTTTGATTCGCCACTCTTATTTTTTAAGTTTTTTTTTTTTACTTTAAATGCAATTTTGTTCCAAACTATTTTGTTAAAAGGTATTATATTTATTCAAAAAGGTTCTTGTGTTGGTACCTTAAACCTTGAATTATATTTTGCTTAGTATTGAAACTTTTCTTATAAAAAAATTCCAAGTAAAATTTGTTCAAGGTTTTTTCAGTTATCAAGTAAAATTTTGTTGGATGTATATATTTTAGTACAAATTCACTTGTGATTAAACTAATACTTAATTTCTACCTTATTCCTCTGGATTCTTCCTTGGCTTCTGTTAATATCTTGATGATGATGAGGGTATGTATTATTCTCGCTGAGGCATGTTTTCTGACTTCTATTAATTTTTGATTATGATTATTGTTTTTTTTTACATCTATTGATTCCATAGATGAATGAATATGTGGCATAAATTACTTAGTTCATTTTTATATAAATTTCTTGGGTTAAAAATTGTTCGTTCACGATAACTTTGACTTAACTCACTTTTTGCGTCTATAATTTTGATTTCTTTCCAAGTCATATTTTATGTCTCTTTTTTAGTTTTCCCTTTTCTTTTATTGTTTATATATTGTTTGAGGACTGCCTGATTTGACACTCTCATATTTATCCAAGATATGCAAATCTTCAAAAAATTTTAAAATTATTAGTAGACTGAGGAAAGAAACGACTTATTCAAGTTGATGGTTGCTGTATTAATAATATATTCTTTACCGTTTGCTCTTTGTAAAAAACAAACCAAAATTCCTGTTTTATAGAACAAAGATCGGCGGTACAATCCAATAAAAGTAAAGAAAAAAATTTATGTGCGTGAGTAAAAATAAGTACGTACACATGTGTATACAATGCACGCATGTAGTTAGTGGGTACGCATTCCTGCAGTTGCTGCGAACATGCATATGCAGTCACTGCATATAGAAATAAATTTAAGCAAAGTAAATATATGCACATTATACACAAGTAAGTTGATATACAAAACACTTTAAGGGCAATAATGTCATAAGATAAATTTAAAATAGGAGTGCTCATCAACTGAGACAATATTAAATTATGAACTATGATCCAATAGTATATTCAGATGCCTTAACATGCCGGTGCCCATTGAAGCCTTGGCTTCAATCCACTGGTAGAATTGCTAATTTGGCCACAAGCCTACGAAGGGTATAAGTAGGCGTTTTCGCATCAGCTACTCGGGCGTAACCATCTGCTCCAGAAATAATGTTTATGACCCGACCAATTATCCACTTCATAGGGGGAACACTGTCTTCATGAACTATAATCAAATCATTAATTTGAAGATTTTTTTTAGGACTTTGTCATCGTGAGCGTTGTTGTAGTTGCGTCAAGTACTCGGGGTGCCATCTGCTCCAGAAATGTGATTTTATGACTCTGCTGCAGACTCGAAATATCTCTAGCGTACTCAATCCGTTCGGGAATATTTTGCAAAGAACAACCAATTAATAGATGACCAGGAGTAAGGGCCTCTAAATCGTTGGGGTCGGTTGATATAGGTTAATTCAATTTCAACTAGAGCCGTGGATAATTCCTCGAATGTGAGACGACCATTTGAAAGGGTGCGAAACAAATGATATTTAGAGGTTTTAACTGCCGCCTCCCATAACCCGCCAAAGTGTGGCGCTCGAGTAGGGATAAAACTTAAACTTATAAAGTGTCATGCTGCATATGACATAATGTTCCATTTGTTGGTCTCCTTCTGAAACTTATCGTAGAATTCCTTTAGTTTAGATTCTGCCCCAACACAATTCTTTGCATTATCACAGTATATTTTTGAAGGCATACCTTTGCGATCAACGAATCGTTTTAACGCAACTATAAATGCGTTACTAGATAAGTCCGAAACAGCTTTCAAATGAACAGCTTTTGATGACAAGCAGACAAAAACGGCTATATACGTGAAATGGACGGTAACCCTGTACACGATCTTTAGGTAGATTTCCCATCACTTGTGTTAACAGTTTCGGCTTATAACGGGTGCAATGAATAAATTTGGGGACTGCTTGTTTAGCTAACGATTGACAGTTATTGAAACTAATGCTCTCGATCCATCATGGTTCGTTCGATGAAAATAAGTAACCATCCCAATAACAAATGGATCCGTTTTAGGTAAAAGTAGAGGAAACTTTATTTGTGAAGGTAGATCCGAATCAATGGCAGGACAGAAAATCTCTTCCATAAATAGCGACAGCGATGTCAAATGACCTGAAACAATACCAGTTTTTTGTAACTGACAAATTACGTCTTGAAAATGATGCTGTTGGATAACCCAAACAGTTCTGTGAAGAGCATGCATTAGTTCGTCTGACAATACATTGAGACCTTTGAGCTTTTTTCTTCAGTGAAAACGAAGAACATATGATACAATTCTAAGGCATTTCATGTAGTTACTGAACTTGTATATCGCCTTCAACACGTAGGGCGTATCTTGTATTCCGACAACTAAAACACTTTTTCTCTTCTTTATTGGAATTTACTCGAGACTGACATCTTTACAACTTGGCCAATTCGCAGATGGTTCTTGCAGAAACGGTGGACCATGAAACCTACTAAATCACCAGGATTATGATCGGTAGAAACATATCGCCATGAGGCTTGCACGGAAGGCTCTTGTATCTCTGCAACTCGATTTCCGACAAATGTAGACAGCGACGATGAGTGGCTACTAATCCAATGTAGTGTAATTTAGGAATCAGACCAAAAAAAAAAAACCTTTGAAATATTATACATATGGAGTATTAGGCTTTAACTGACTCCAAAATTTTGCAAGTAAATGTGCACCACACAATTCTAACCTTGGCAAGGTTTTTGATTTTATCGGTACCACACGAGATTTAGAAGACAGAAGATTTACTCTTATCTTATTTTGTGAGTCTCTGCGGATTAAATAAATACAGCAGTCGTAAGCTTTCATAGATGCATCACTAAGTCCCTGCACCTCTATTTGTATTGAATTCGGAATGCGAACAAAGCGGTTCATTTTTAATTGTGATAGATTATGGAAATCTGCTATTATATTCTTCCATGCAGTGTCTACGTCTTGGGGAACTGACTCGTCCCATTCACATATAATGAGCCAAAGCTTTTGCAGAAGAATTCTCACTTTTATAATAAGTGGGCTGAAAAGACCAATTGGGTCAAACAGGGTGGACCTAACGTCCAACAAACAAAATAGCGTGTTTCCTGATTTTTTTATAGGATTTAGTAGGACGAAATGCAAACTGGAATGTATCCTATGACGGATGCCACGAAATCCCTAATGTGGATGTGATATCATGGTCAATATGAACTTCTTTGACCTCATGATTAAACCATTTAAGTCCGGTGACGTTTGAGTTCCATTCCGAAAGGAAAAATTGTGAATACGATAAAATATCAGTTACTTCTTTTTTGATCAGCTGTAATATATATAGGTCGTCCGCCCCAGTAATCATATCGTCTACATAAAAATCGATGGTAATGACTGCCTTGCTGATTTCATATGAACTTGGATACCGTTCTGCTGCGAAATGTAAACTGCGTAATGCGAGATATAGAGCAGAAGCAATTCCGTATGTTACTGTGTTGAGAACATATGTTTTTATGGGTTTTGAAGGGTCTTCACGCCACAAAATTAGCTGTAAGTTTCTGTCCTGGGGATGAATTAAAACCTGCCTTTACATTTTCACGATGTCAGCGGTCAAACTATATTGGTGGCACCTAAAATGAAGTAAAGCTATTAATAAATTATTCTGGGTAGTAGGGGCCACCATCATTATGTCGTTGACGAGACATATGATGATCACTGACATGACGCGTCAAAAACCACTCGAAGCTTTGTGGAAACACTTTCACGTCGGAGGACACAGCGATGCGGAATATAGTAGCTAGGTAGAGACACGGGTGAGCCGAGTTGAGTCATATGGCGCAACTCTTCGTATTCCTTTAGAAATTGCTTATACCGCTCTTTTAGCTGTGGGATATTGTTTAATTTTCTTTCGATAGACTTAAATCATCGTTCTACTATATCTCTTGAGTCTCCAAGGCAAGTGGAGCTAGTTTTAGGTGGTAATTTTGCAAAATGTTCACATTGCTGCTGCTTTGGAGTCATACATTCTTATATTCTACTGCTTCTAGCCTCCACAACATCTCAACATTTTTTTTTTTTATCTCGTTTGGGCCGGACTCCAGAATCTTATATGAAGAATTTATCAATGGTTTACATGTCGTACTGCAAAACTTTTCTAAGACGATCCATCCCAGTAATGTCTTCTGCAGAGTTGGCAAACTTTCTTCACTGCAAATCTGTCCCAGAGATAAGATTGAGAAAAATAAATCTGCGTCCAAAAGCATGTCGATACCTCGGCAACGAAGAAACTCGGGATCTGCTAACTCAATTATTGGCATCTCATCAGGGTGGTAGCCAGTAGTAATACGAGATACTAAAAATTCTAAGGAACACTCAAAATTATTTAATCGGGATCTGATAGTACTTTGAGTTTTGAAAGGCACTTTAACGTTAGAAGAGCCAATACCCCCAATCTTTACACTATTCTTCAAATTTAGTGCGTTAGCATGATGTTCACTTATAAAGTTGACTTGTGAGCAAGAATCCAATAGTGCTCTCGCCAAGTGAACTTTTCCGTCATAATCGCAAACTAGGACCTAGGCTGTTGCTAGAATTACTTTACTTACTTGGGGCTATCCTTGAAAGGTTCCATGAATTGCAGCTGAGCTTGTTAA
>OY776277.1:77070167-77077667 GCA_963675445.1 Linnaemya vulpina | reverse complement strand
TATATTACCTTTTAACAAAATAATTAGAAACTAAATTGCATTTAAAGTGAAAAAAATAATAAGGGTGGCAAATCAAAATAACTTAATTTTGCGCTCTGTGCTTCGTCACTCTGTGCACTCGTTACTGAAATTCAAAGAAATCAAGCGCCGCAAGTATTTAAAACTGTACTCGATTGAGAAGCGAAATCGAGCGACGCTAAAGACTAAGTAATAGATGACAGACATAGGAATAAAATAGCCGACTTAGATAAAATATCTCACGTAGTTAAACGTCTTCCAGAATTTTCACGATAGGCAACGATCTCAGTTCGTGGAAGAAAGGCGTAGATAGGATTCTAGCTACCTATGAACCCCTCAACGGAACCCAAAAAAATTGAGAATACTAAGTATAATCAAAAATAAAGTAATTGAGAACGCGTATATAGCTATGGAATTGTATAACATGCCTCTAATCTGGCCCGCCATTTCTAAATGTCTTATCGCGCATTATGATGACAAGTGGGACGTGTCGACGTTAGAACACCAGATATCAGAGCTACTTCAAGAGAACAAAACTATTTCCGAAATTTACCAGGACGTGTACACACATCTCCCTTATTTTAAACAAGATCGCATGTCTAAATACAAGTATAAAATCGTTCATCTTACTAACAAAATCAAATAGGGAAAACCCTTGACACTTTAATTAAGGGTTTGAACGGAGATTTAGCACGACTTCTGAGGATGAGAGAACCTGTTGACGTACCTCAAACTCTACAGTTTTGTTGAAGCTAGAAAACCAAACACTCCCATAGCGTAAAAATACTCCCATAGTTATCTCCCAAAAGACGTCATAATCCAACACAAAAACACCCATTTTATCCTAAATTAGGTCACATGCCACAAATAAATCAACAAGTATGGCAACCACATAGATCTTACAATCCACCAACAGCCTCTAAACCACAACCACAGCCTGAGCCGATGGAAGTAGATCAAATTTTACGTTGAAGATATGTTAATTATATGATCCAACCCTATCAGAATAACTTCTCTCGCAAAAGAACACCTTCGACACTGAACTAGCAAAGAAAGCTTCATGAGGTCTTTGTTACCCTATTTCAAAGGTAGAACGGAGAGCCGAAATATTCTCGAATTCCTTGTATACCCGGGTTCTTGTAAGAACTATTTACAACCCCATCTAGCAAGAACAAAATCAAAAGCGAAACACGGTTTTTCGGAAAATCATTGGCAGGAGATATAAAAAATGACAGAATTTACATATGCTAAACAATTCAATCCGGAAGATAAAATACAATTTTTTTTAATGCCTTCTCCAAAAACTTTGGCGGTATCTTAGGAGACGATACCCTCAGAAAATTACACGTTATAATCCATACAGGAAAAGAGAAAGGTCTTAAGCAATTAACATCAAAAACGGTTAACAAATGAAATTAACTCTATAAACAAGCTAAACTTGGATCCAAACGTAAAATTGACCTATATAGCAAACATCGTTGGAGAAATTAGAACTGAGTCAGATACTAGTTGCAAATGCTTTGTACGGAATACCGAAACAGATATCATGCATTAATACATTATCAATAGCTACAAATTCTGAGGAGAGCTTATCTCACGGATTAACATTAATTATAGAATCACCTGTAAATGCGTTTTAAAATCATATTTTTAAAGACAGATATATATATATATTTATATATATATATATATATATATATATATATATATATGGAACAGCTTCGCCAGTCTTATCAGTATTATTCCTACGTCCTCCTAGGTTCATAAGTGAGGAGTTTCGGAACTGATGCGCATACTTCATCGTAAGTTACTAACAAATTCTAAGATGTGTTAATTCTTCTACGAATATGTTTTAACCTTGGAAGTTGTATGGGAACTAGCTGTACAAAGTTACACACGCCGCGGTCCAATTTAATAAGGATAGCATGACCGAAATTATATTCCCCGGGCTAATCATACGCCCCAACCATTCTTCTAACTACAACTTCCAGTTGTTGAATTGTGAGCAGACAAAGACGACATGCTCAGCATCCTCAACAACATTCTCACCGCAATGTGGACAGAACCATTCCCAGACAAGAACTGTGTTATGTAATAGTTTAAATCACCATGTTTCCTAGTCAGCCATAACCTGATGTCGGGTATTAATGTATAAGTCCATCTTCCCGTTTCAGTGGTCGAGCAGCGTTCCTGCCACTTCTGTAGACATACGTCTTTGTTATCCCTATTTATGATTTCCAAATCGACTGGGATCATACCTGCAATGATGAAAGCGTCTTCGACCGACACCGTTCGGAATGCACTACATACTCTGAAACAGCTGGCTTACACACAGGGTATAGGAACCCCCCATATGTGGACTATCTGAGTCAACCTGACCATACTTGGTGTGTCATCAGTTTTCTTTGAAGATACCTTGACCCTCTATAATGCCAAGTGGGTTTTTTATCCTTTGACTCTAACGCTTTCAGATAAACTCAGCCTTAGTACTCAATCGTACATTACGTTCCACAATAATAGTCCAAGTATCGATCCTTGGGGAACCCCGTCACTAATCCTCCGTTTTCTTATACCTACATCTGTATCATACATCAATTCTCTGTTTCGAACATAATCCTGTGCTATTTTTATCAGGTATTCTCAGATGTCTAATAAAGCTAAATCATCGACAATTCGAACCCAGTTTGCTGTGTTGAATACATTATTTACATCTAACGTCACAACTTCACAGTTTTCTCTTGTACCATTCCTCCAACTCTTCCCATGGATAGCACGAGCAGCTTCTTCTACTAATATACTTATGGCATCCACTGTTGACCTTGCTTTGTCTGATAGGCCATGTCTGTCTTCAACGCAATTTGCAAGTCTTCTGCAGATTACACCCTCCAGCAGTTTCCCACATGTATCTATCATACGCAGTGGCCGATAAGATGAGGGATCATCTAGTGGTTTACTTATCTTGGGTGCTAACACCAACTTCTATCTCTTCCATCTTGCTGGAAAAGTTCCCTTACTTAAGCATGTATTTGCCACTCTTAATAAGTTTTCGGGATATAGCTTGACGGTTTATTTTAATATGGAATTTGGAATACAATATAGGTCCGGTGTCTTTTTATGTTTAAACGTAGAGACAATGTCTTTAATCTCAGTTATTGTAACCGTGGGAAAGTTTAAAGACTCGCTGGGAGGGATGTGCTCCCAAGGTGGTGCCTTCTGATGGTGGAAGTGGTGGTCTCCAGGATTGGCTATTAAAGTTTTTTTTGGTGACCAGCTGATATGCAAGACCCCAAGGATTATTATCTTCCTCATCACAGATATTAAGAAAACACTGCTGCTTGCTCCTACAATTTGCAATTTTAAGACCCCTTCTCTTATCACTAATTATTTTGGTGTGCACTATTTTCTAATCTACCTCGGGGTCTTGTATATTGTCTTCTGGCAATATACAAGATAGCAATGTCATAATACCAATAACCCTTTGGCCTCTTTGTGGATCTCTTCCGCTTCACCATACATGCATCGCAAGACCGTGTGATATGGCCATATCTTCAGCTGAACCATTCAAGTCCCTACCCTCTATAGAGATGGCAAAAATATCCTTATCAAAGGTATTCATTTTCCATTCTGGAAAAGTTTATGTCTGGAGGGTCACATGGCGTATATCATGCTGGATATCAATAATAGTAGCACTGTGATCGCTGTGAGTATAGAAATCAGATACTTTCCAGCTTACACAGTTTTTGATGGTATTACTGGCAAACGTAACGCCAATAACTGATCCACCATTTGTTTTTTTTGAAGCTTTCCTCATCTCCAGAGTTTAAGATTGTGACACCCGGTGCACAAATGGCTTCCAATAGAACCTTTTTTGTTCAGGGGTAATCATATTCAACAGCCCATGCATTGAAATCTCCTGCTATTATAACAGGGTTCCTCAGCCTTAGTACTCAATCGTACATTACGTTCCACAATAATAGTCCAAGTATCGATCCTTGGGGAACCCCGTCACTAATCCTCCGTTTTCTTATACCTACATCTGTATCATACATCAATTCTCTGTTTCGAACATAATCCTGTGCTATTTTTATCAGGTATTCTCAGATGTCTAATAAAGCTAAATCATCGACAATTCGAACCCAGTTTGCTGTGTTGAATACATTATTTACATCTAACGTCACAACTTCACAGTTTTCTCTTGTACCATTCCTCCAACTCTTCCCATGGATAGCACGAGCAGCTTCTTCTACTAATATACTTATGGCATCCACTGTTGACCTTGCTTTGTCTGATAGGCCATGTCTGTCTTCAACGCAATTTGCAAGTCTTCTGCAGATTACACCCTCCAGCAGTTTCCCACATGTATCTATCATACGCAGTGGCCGATAAGATGAGGGATCATCTAGTGGTTTATTTATCTTGGGTGCTAACACCAACTTCTATCTCTTCCATCTTGCTGGAAAAGTTCCCTTACTTAAGCATGTATTTGCCACTCTTAATAAGTTTTCGGGATATAGCTTGACGGTTTATTTTAATATGGAATTTGGAATACAATATAGGTCCGGTGTCTTTTTATGTTTAAACGTAGAGACAATGTCTTTAATCTCAGTTATTGTAACCGTGGGAAAGTTTAAAGACTCGCTGGGAGGGATGTGCTCCCAAGGTGGTGCCTTCTGATGGTGGAAGTGGTGGTCTCCAGGATTGGCTATTAAAGTTTTTTTGGTGACCAGCTGATATGCAAGACCCCAAGGATTATTATCTTCCTCATCACAGATATTAAGAAAACACTGCTGCTTGCTCCTACAATTTGCAATTTTAAGACCCCTTCTCTTATCACTAATTATTTTGGTGTGCACTATTTTCTAATCTACCTCGGGGTCTTGTATATTGTCTTCTGGCAATATACAAGATAGCAATGTCATAATACCAATAACCCTTTGGCCTCTTTGTGGATCTCTTCCGCTTCACCATACATGCATCGCAAGACCGTGTGATATGGCCATATCTTCAGCTGAACCATTCAAGTCCCTACCCTCTATAGAGATGGCAAAAATATCCTTATCAAAGGTATTCATTTTCCATTCTGGAAAAGTTTATGTCTGGAGGGTCACATGGCGTATATCATGCTGGATATCAATAATAGTAGCACTGTGATCGCTGTGAGTATAGAAATCAGATACTTTCCAGCTTACACAGTTTTTGATGGTATTACTGGCAAACGTAACGCCAATAACTGATCCACCATTTGTTTTTTTTGAAGCTTTCCTCATCTCCAGAGTTTAAGATTGTGACACCCGGTGCACAAATGGCTTCCAATAGAACCTTTTTTGTTCAGGGGTAATCATATTCAACAGCCCATGCATTGAAATCTCCTGCTATTATAACAGGGTTCCTCAGCCTTAGTACTCAATCGTACATTACGTTCCACAATAATAGTCCAAGTATCGATCCTTGGGGAACCCCGTCACTAATCCTCCGTTTTCTTATACCTACATCTGTATCATACATCAATTCTCTGTTTCGAACATAATCCTGTGCTATTTTTATCAGGTATTCTCAGATGTCTAATAAAGCTAAATCATCGACAATTCGAACATGAAAATCTTCAATGGAATACCTTGGAGGAATATAGTAGCTGTACAAACATATGCCGGAGACAGTGGTCCGCGTGTACCCACGTTGTGGTGATGATTTCTCCCTCAATGTTAGTAGCCCATATAGCCAATGTATCTCCGTATTATCAGCAACCCAATTTGCAGATACAATAAAATTATATGGCTCACTAAGTACAGCAACGTCTATGTTTAATGCCCAATAAATCAGTGGCTATTTAAATGATGAATATTTAAAATCTATTTAAATACGCTTTCAGTTTTGCAGTCAGACTTAAATACTTCAATTAACTTATGCGAAAAACGTGGTAGCACCATGAAATATGTAAACAAAAATCGCCATCGTTCAGAAAACATGTGTTTTGTTTATGATTCAAAGTATTCCAATTGTTGTGCATAAAATTATTTTAAGTTTTTCAATTGTGTTAAGAGTCCATTTGTACAATAAATATTATTTTATTGATTTTTAACTTTATTCCATTGATAATTAACTTTATTTACGTAACTTTTTCAAATTTTTTAGAAAATTTTTCTCAACATCACAATGTTTTCTTCTTGTTAAGAGAAAACAAATCAAAGTCATATGTTGTCTGTGCTCGATTTAAATTACATTTAAATGGCCATTGAGGGGCATTTAAATGTTATTTAAGTTTGCGTTGAAAAACGAAATTTGGTATTTAAATGGCATTTAAAGTTAAATGACACTTAAATAGCCACTGATTTATTGGGCATAAATATCGTACGCTTTGCTTAAGCAATTCTTGTGCTGCTTGACAATGATTGAGATTTAGCTGTAATATGCGCATTTTATTCTTAAGTACTGTTCTCAATCCTTAATTTTTTGTAGCGTTCTCTTGTAGTACAGGCAAACTACACATCCGGTGATATGGTCACCATTTGTATTTGCTCCATTTCTACAGAGCATGCAAGACGGTTTATTGCGGCAATTCTGTGGCCAAGAAAGCATCTCAATTTTTCCGCGTGGACAATAGAAATTTGACCTTTACTTTCTTTACACCCATAGGGTGACAGTGCAGTCTGGAAATGGCTGAATACAAATGAAAATAATCATAGAATCCCAAGTTTCCGTTGAAACATCATAAACCGACAACGCAGATAAACAACGTTTTATCCTCCTTTGTAGATAAATTTCCTTATTTACCACAGGTAAGCCGAAAAGAGTCGTTGAAGTTGATTGTTGACAAGCATACGTGTATTTTCATAAGCGTCTCTTAGACCCTTCCACGCCATGTCAAAACCTTTGTTTGATATAGGGCATTTTGAAACTGTTTCTTTCGCCTCATATTCATATTTATATTCAATTACCAGTAATTTGACTTCTCGAGGATTGAAAACGAAATTAACTCTTTCAAGAATCAAATTCAACAATATTTAATTAAAATAATATTATTTGTAATTAAATATGTATATGTGTTCTTTAAATATTTAATAAAATCTCAAACAGCTGCAATAATAGCGAATATCACCCATAATTATTAGTGAATACAAATCAGCACCTAATAACAGATCAAGTAGCCTGCAAACATGGCAAATAAATTGCCAGAAATATTTGGTAAGACAAGTACCGTAGTTTTCAAACTAACCGACGAATCCAAAAGAGAGCCTATTTGAACCGAACACTTTCGAGAAGTAACATTTAGATTTTTAGAGATAACATTAGATTTACTAATTATGGCGTCATAGATGTCCTCTTTAGAAGTCACTTCATCTATGTCCCTAATTTAAATCCTGAGCTCCTGGGATAGTGCTCCTACTTCGGCAGCTTCACCCAGCACCGCTTCCACTTGCGACCCGAACTCACCTGTATTCTGGTGAGCAGTTTTACTCAGCTCTATCAGCAGCTCACCTCTCG
>OY776277.1:77048507-77051007 GCA_963675445.1 Linnaemya vulpina | reverse complement strand
CGTACGATATTTATGCCCAATAAATCAGTGGCTATTTAAATGTCATTTAACTTTAAATGCCATTTAAATACCAAATTTCGTTTTTCAACGCAAACTTAAATAACATTTAAATGCCCCTCAATGGCCATTTAAATGTAATTTAAATCGAGCACAGACAACATATGACTTTGATTTGTTTTCTCTTAACAAGAAGAAAACATTGTGATGTTGAGAAAAATTTTCTAAAAAATTTGAAAAAGTTACGTAAATAAAGTTAATTATCAATGGAATAAAGTTAAAAATCAATCAAATAATATTTATTGTACAAATGGACTCTTAACACAATTGAAAAACTTAAAATAATTTTATGCACAACAATTGGAATACTTTGAATCATAAACAAAACACATGTTTTCTGAACGATGGCGATTTTTGTTTACATATTTCATGGTGCTACCACGTTTTTCGCATAAGTTAATTGAAGTATTTCAGTCTGACTGCAAAACTGAAAGCGTATTTAAATAGATTTTAAATATTCATCATTTAAATAGCCACTGATTTATTGGGCATTAAACATAGACGTTGCTGTACTTAGTGAGCCATATAATTTTATTGTATCTGCAAATTGGGTTGCTGATAATACGGAGATACATTGGCTATATGGGCTACTAACATTGAGGGAAAAATCATCACCACAACGTGGGTACACGCGGACCACTGTCTCCGGCATATGTTTGTACAGCTACTATATTCCTCCAAGGTATTCCATTGAAGGTATTTCATGTTATTATAGACAGGAACCCTGTTATAATAGCAGGAGATTTCAATGCATGGGCTGTTGAATATGATTACCCCTGAACAAAAAAGGTTCTATTGGAAGCCATTTGTGCACCGGGTGTCACAATCTTAAACTCTGGAGATGAGGAAAGCTTCAAAAAAAACAAATGGTGGATCAGTTATTGGCGTTACGTTTGCCAGTAATACCATCAAAAACTGTGTAAGCTGGAAAGTATCTGATTTCTATACTCACAGCGATCACAGTGCTACTATTATTGATCTCCAGCATGATATACGCCATGTGACCCTCCAGGCATAAACTTTTCCAGAATGGAAAATGAATACCTTTGATAAGGATATTTTTGCCATCTCTATAGAGGGTAGGGACTTGAATGGTTCAGCTGAAGATATGGCCATATCACGCGGTCTTGCGTGATATACCAAGGGTTATTGGTATAATGACATTGCTATCTTGTATATTGCCAGAAGACAATATACAAGACCCCGAGGTAGATTAGAAAATAGTGCACACCAAAATAATTAGTGATAAGAGAAGGGGTCTTAAAATTGCAAATTGTAGGAGCAAGCAGCAGTGTTTTCTTAATATCTGTGATGAGGAAGATAGTAATCCTTGGGGTCTTGCATATCAGCTGGTCACCAAAAAAACTTTAATAGCCAATCCTGGAGACCATCACTTCCACCATCAGATGGCACCACCTTGGGAGCACATCCCTCCCAGCGAGTCTTTAAACTTTCCCACGGTTACAATAACTGAGATTAAAGACATTGTCTCTACGTTTAAACATAAAAAGACACCGGACCTATATTGTATTCCAAATTCCATATTAAAATAAACCGTCAAGCTATATCCCGAAAACTTATTAAGAGTGGCAAATACATGCTTAAGTAAGGGAACTTTTCCAGCAAGATGGAAGAGATAGAAGTTGGTGTTAGCACCCAAGATAAATAAACCACTAGATGATCCCTCATCTTATCGGCCCCTGCGTATGATAGATACATGTGGGAAACTGCTGGAGGGTGTAATCTGCAGAAGACTTGCAAATTGCGTTGAAGACAGACATGGCCTATCAGACAAAGCAAGGTCAACAGTGGATGCCATAAGTATATTAGTAGAAGAAGCTGCTCGTGCTATCCATGGGAAGAGTTGGAGGAATGGTACAAGAGAAAACTGTGAAGTTGTGACGTTAGATGTAAAGAATGTATTCAACACAGCAAACTGGGTTCGAATTGTCGATGATTTAGCTTTATTAGACATCTCAGAATACCTGATAAAAATAGCACAGGATTATGTTCGAAACAGAGAATTGATGTATGATACAGATGTAGGTATAAGAAAACGGAGGATTAGTGACGGGGTTCCCCAAGGATCGATACTTGGACTATTATTGTGGAACGTAATGTACGATTGAGTACTAAGGCTGAGTTTATCTGAAAGCGTTAGAGTCAAAGGATAAAAAACCCACTTGGCATTATAGAGGGTCAAGGTATCTTCAAAGAAAACTGATGACACACCAAGTATGGTCAGGTTGACTCAGATAGTCCACATATGGGGGGTTCCTATACCCTGTGTGTAAGCCAGCTGTTTCAGAGTATGTAGTGCATTCCGAACGGTTTCGATCGAAGACGCTTTCATCATTGCAGGTATGATCCCAGTCGATTTGGAAATCATAAATAGGGATAACAAAGACGTATGTCTACAGAAGTGGCAGGAACGCTGCTCGAC
>OY776277.1:76988507-77043507 GCA_963675445.1 Linnaemya vulpina | reverse complement strand
AATTTTTATTGAACATTTTTATTTTGCTATATTAATATTTATATAGGCTAAATTGTTCTAACTTAGTTAAAATCTCAGGAAAACATGATGATAAATATTCCTAGGCACAAAGGAAGTCAACATCAGTTATATTCAACTTACACAGCAGAGCAGAACAGCTGTTTTCGAAAGTCGCTACACTTTCATCTTCAGTGCTCATGTGTATATTATTTTTATCACCACTGTTTAGGTGGCTTAGTTGAACGTGATAACAGTTTTCTATTTACACAAATTTTATTGTGAAAAACAATCCGAGAACTGTATCAACCTGATGTTAACACTTGTGTGTTATGATACCTGCGTTACCATTTGATTATTTTCTTCATGTCCCATTTTTCTGAATTTTTTGTTCCATTATACATTAAGTCAAACTTTTTTGGTTTGAATTTTATACTTAAGTATATGTGAACGTTTTTCCAGTTTTCTTTGGTAGCTCAAGCCAAAGCTTAAATTGTATGTGATTTTATTTTTATTGAACATTTCTATTTCGCTATATTAATATTTATATAGGCTAAATTGTTCTAACTTAGTTAAAATCTCAGAAATACATGATGATAAATATTCCTAGGCACAAAGGAAAAAAATAATTTTTCAAGGAAAAAACGACGTCAGTTGGTTTTTGGTTAGCTTATTGTATAAAAAAAATTTAAATTTCCTAACCCTGGATGGGAACTTCAAGTTAAAAAATTTTTTTTCATCGATGCAAATCTTCATTACACCAAAGACGGTTTTATTTAAGAAAAACTTAAAATTCTTAAACACTTTAGTTATTATATGTACCACAAAATACCGAATTTGCCAAAAAAAAAAATATTTTAATTTCCCTTCCCTGGAATTTTTTTTTTAGTTTTAAATGGACAATTAAGGAGTCCTAAAACATGAAATAGGTTAAATTTTCAAATAAGCAAAAAAAATTATAGGTTTTTGGTGTTAATTTTGCGTCGAGAAATAGGTGTAAGCTTCCCAGCTCTGGGACCGTCCTTCCGATTTTTCTCAATTTTAATACCACTCTAAGTTAGGTCACTTCCAATCGATCAGTCCAAGAATGAAGTCTCTAGCTCCTCTGGGGTCTTGGGAAAACCGATTTCATATTTATAATATATATATATATATATATATATATATATATAATATGAAATTTATTTGTTGGGTGGTTAAGCAATGTCTATATGCATTTCATTGGTGCATTTTTTTTTTGTAATAATAAAAAAAATAAAAAAATGTAAATTTTGTAAATTTGGTAAGAAGCACCAATGAAATGCATATAGACATTGCTTAACCACCCAACAAATAAATTTCATATTATAATAGTACAATGACAATATGTCAAAAAATTAGTTTATTAATAATTCAGTTGAGATTTTATTTTTCATTTTGCCTTATAAATACTTTCATTGTTATCCAAGGGATTTCTAATTGTATAAAGGTATAGAAAAATAAAATAGAGTCGTATCGAATAAAAAGTTGTTTGTTGGGTTTGGTTTGTATAAGTTTCATAGCCTGCTACACTTATTATAATGTGATTTTTTGAAATTGTTTGTGAATTTTTATAGTTAATTTATTTAACATAATTCTCAGATGGTTTTTGGAAGTCTTTTAATAAGTTGAGAAGTTTGAAACTTTGCAAAACTGTGGTTGAAGTCTACTGACGATTTGGTAAGAAGCACCAATGAAATGCATATAGACATTGCTTAACCACCCAACAAATAAATTTCATATTATAATAGTACAATGACAATATGTCAAAAAATTAGTTTATTATATATATATATATATATATATATATATATATATATATATATCAGGGATGCCCAGCTCATGAAACAACTGTTTGGAGAGAACTCACACATATTCTTATGCTCTTTCATTTAGTCGTTGACAAGTGTACATGTTTAGCGAATGCTTTGTTGCTTTCAGCCAACTTTAACATGGTCAATATTCTTTTCAGACATGAACTCCGCAAACTCTCTTGACGTAAAACAAATGCCACGGTCTGTAATACACCTAACAGGTCTGCTATAATAACCAAAATACTTAGTAAGAGCTGCGTTCAGCTCTTTAGTGGTTGTCGTAAGTACCGGATAGAGTCTTGTATACTTTGTACACGCATCCACCATTAATAGAATATGTTTTCTCTTTGACTGTAGTGGACCAAGATGGTCTAAGTGAATTGTATGGAAGGGTTGAGGAATTTTAGGGATGCTACGTAGTTTCCTAGCATGTGGTCTCGGTGGAGCCGAGTACATAATACATTTTATACAGTTCTTTTCAAAACTATCAATTCGCTGTTTCATGTTTGGAAACTTTCATCCGTAGGTAACATTTAGCAGTACGCAAATAACCAATTTGCTCATGAATATGTCTAACAAATTCAACTTCTATTTCCTTAGGAACGTATAATCTCTTATTATTGCCATCCTTTTTGTAGTTTTCTGTCTCTAAACGTACCTTCAGATTACATATTATTTTATCCCTGGACTGCATTGCATGAAGCTGAAAATCAATATCCTCACTTTCTATTGTCGTAATAACTTCTTCATAATCAAAATTATTTGTAGATAACGCGTCTACATGATTCATTCTATTCCCTAGTCTATGCCTAATAGTATAATTAAAATTCTCAAGCTCCAATGCCCATCTGGCAATACGGCTATTAACGGTTCCTTTATTCAAAGTTAAGCTTAGTGAATTACAATATGTTACTATGCCAAACTTGATACCCTTTAAATACACATCAAATCTACGAAGTGAATATATAATAGCTAGCGTCTCTAATTCAAAGCTATGATATCTACTTTCAGCATCTGTTGTCTTCTTAGAAAAATAGAAAATCGGATGATATTCTCCGTCATCTTGTTTTTGCATTAAAATCGAAGTCCTGCTGCACTTGCATCACAATGTACCTCAGTTTCTCTTGCAGGATTATAAATAGCCAATATAGGTGCCGATGTTAGAATTGCCTTTAGCTTCACAAATGCTTTACGGCAATCCTCTGTAAATTAAAATTTTACCCCATCTTTTGCCATCTCATACAATGGAAGAGCAATAATCGAAAAATGTTTAACAAACTTTCTAAAATATGAACATAGTCCTAAAAACGATTTTAATTCCTTCGGGTTCCTAGGTTCAGGATACTCCGACATAGCCCTAGTATGGCTTCGAGATGGCCTTATACCATATTTGGATACAGAGTACCCCAAAAACTCAACTTCAGTGTAAACAAATTTGCATTTTTCCAGCTTAAGCTCCAACCCATTCTAGACGTGATAAAATCTTACCTAATAACTCTAAATGTTCTTCTATAGTCCTTGTTGCTAATAAAATGTCAACCATGTACACAAATATTTGTCCGTCATATACAAAGTCACGAAATATCTGATTTACAAAACGTTGAAAAATAGCCGGTCCATTTTTCAATCCAAAAGGTAATCTTAAAAACTCATACTGTCCATTCGGAACTACAAAAGATGTATATTTCACCGAATCCTCAGCCAGTCTTACCTGATGAAATCCAGATTTCATATCCATAATCGTAAAATACTGTTTTCCCTCTGAATGTTCTAAACAATCTTCTATTAATGGTAAAGGATAATTCTCTCTTACTACTAACTTATTAAGGGCTCTGTAATCAATGCACATTCTTGTCTCGCCAGTTCTTTTCTTCGTTAGTACAACAGGGGAAGCATATGGCGAATTACTATGTCTTATTATTCCCTTCGATAATAAGTCGTCTATAATATGCGTAACTTCTTGCTTTTCACTAAAAGCAAACGTCTAGGGGAGCAAAACGTAGTATTCGATGAATTCATTAAAATCTTAGCCTCAAATTCATTATATAAACTACCAACACATATCTTAGATAAATATTCTGATCTTAAAAAATCCATTATCATATTTCTTATATTGGTATCTAACTCCGTATTAATTCCAATATTCATATGGTCACTTTCCATTTCTATATTACACAATTTTCCAAATTCTGTATATAGCTCAACCTGTTTGCTTTCAAATATATTGTTTCCTTTATTATTAATATATAAAGGTATCGAAACAAATTTCATAAGATCTCTACCAAGAATTAAATTATAAAGAATTTGGTCATCTGGCACAATAAATAAATTTACTTTCCTACATTGTCCAGCAAATACTATATCTGCACTCAATTTTCCACATGTTAGTAATACTCCGCTCTATGTGTGTTATTAATATATGCAATTGGTACCACCGATTCTCGTAAAAAATTACTGGTGCTACCGGCATCAAGAAGAGAAGATGCAACATCAATTTTTACCTTGTGATCATTTGTGTGAAAAACAATTCTTACCTGTACATTAAAATCTATATTTTGAAAAGTATTATCATCTACTAAAGCCACTGTTCTAAGAGGACACTTTGCATAAAGATGTCCTACAGCACCACACTTAAAACATGAACCCTTTGGACGTTTCTCCTTTGTACAAGCCTGCGCATACTGCCCGACTCCGGAACAATTGTAGCATCTGATATCAGTATCTTGTACAATTTTTTCGTAGCGTGGTATAAGTTTTTTAAATTTAGAGATAGAACATGTATTATAAAACACCGATATGGCTGGTGATTTATCACATATCCCATCTATTATGACTTGAATTAAGTCCTTATCATCCATTAACCCGTTTCCAATTTCTTGCATTATTAAAACATAATGGTATAATTATTCTTGATAATGAGATTGAATTTCTACATTTTCTTGCATATTTTCTGTAAAATTTTATTAAGATGTGCTGCCATCAATCACACTTTTCCATAGAACCATCATTTGAGTAATTGTAGCAGAATCTGGAATATTAACACCCATACTCCTCAATTGTGTAGCAATTTCTTCTCTAGAACTCATTTTTTCAATTAATTTACTTCAGTTTTGTTTTCTTCTTGGTCAACTTAAGTCTCTTTTTTTTGAAATTTTGATTATTCGTTCGACCACACCTGACGTTATAGTTTTTTCTCTTTATTGTTTGAATTACAATTAATTACTTATGAAATATACAGATATAAAATTTTCCTATCTTAACAATTTGTTTTTAAGCTTACTTTGTTTTTTTTTATAATCAAATCCACCTTCTACTACAATATATATACACTGAGGGAAAAATCTAATCTAATCGCACTTAAATCAAGTCCGAAACGTCATAAAAGTCTGTTAAGCTTGAAAATTCTAAAATAAAGCCGAAAATCTTATTTTTAGAACGATAATTCTTAGGTTGATTTTTAAGCTGCTTCGTTCTTAATTTAAGAATAAAAATTTTGTTTTAAGAATCATGCATTCTTAAAGTAAGATTTATGTGGGCTTACTTAGAGTCGGCATCAGGGTTAGTTCAAGAATGTTTATTCTTATTTCAAGAACGTCACTTCTTAATTTTATGCTTTTCGAATTTCGAATTTCGAATGTATTTTACCCCATAAATCCAGCAAACGAAGTAAAAGATTATTAATTTTTTTTCAATTAAATTTAGTTTTATTCAAATATATAAGTAAAATAAAGAAAATTCATATACTTTTGTGCATATAATAGTTTTCATATATACTTAAGTCTAATAAATGCTTTACCACTATTTATAAAATATACATGTAAAGGAGGGCTAGTAAAGTTAAACATATTTATAATATTTGCATTGTCTGTTTTTAAATCTTGTCTTGGTTCAATTTCATATGATTGAAAATGATAATTAAAGCCTGTTACCTTTATTCTATAACACAAAACGTAAATATTTTCATTTTGATATAAGAAAGTTTTTATTTGAAAGAGATCAAGTGTGATGTTCTTAATTCCTAGGAAATATTTAGGTTTGTAAAGTGTACCCTTATAAATCATTTCGTCAATCATGTCTACATTAGCAAAATTTATATCTGATACTGAAATTTGTTTTGAAAAAAATTATATTGTCTTAAATCAACAGTTTTTGAGGATTTATAACTAAAAGCAGGTTCTAATGAGTTCTCATGATCTAATAAAAAACTTCAAAATTTAATAGCAGATTTAATTGCTAATGAGTGAGAATGATTTACTCTAGATGTAAGTAATATTATAATATTAGAAGAGAAGTAATATTTGCAGATTTAATGTCAAAGGAAGTATTAATTAAAAAAAAAAAATTTTGTATGAAAATACAAATTAAATACTTGAAAAATTTTAAAGCACACGTCTAAACTTTCTATATAATAATAAACATAATATATATATATATATATATATATATATATATATATATATCAAAATAAACATAAAAACCTTTTATATCCACATCTGATATTCCTTCTACCAAAAGAAAAGGTTGTACAGTCAATTTCACTGAGTAATATTTGGAGTGTATTTCATCAATTTGCTGCTGATAATTATTAATTGACGTCAACCTTAGTGCAAAACTCTCCTCTGCATCCACAATAGTTGCCTTTTTGTTTAGTTTCCCTGAAGAATTTCGAAATCGAGTTGGGGAAGGCGTTACAGCGTTAAATAATATGGTCAATATGTAGTCTTGAGCATCTGAAAAACTAAAAAAGAAACACAGAAAAATTTGATATTAAGTATTATCTTTATTATTTATAGGATCTTACCTTTATTTTCAGTTAACTTTGCTTCATTAAGTTGTTGTCTACAAAAATCATTACGAATATAGTTTTCATAATACTGAATTAATTTGGCTTTAAAATCTTCCCATTTTGAGTATAATAGTTGTTGTTTAGACGGATACAATAAATCAAAATCGATTTTTATCTAAAATTGTTTTTAATATTAGAAAATTATGAAAAGAAACTGCTTCTGAAATATTTACCAATGCGGGTGCTCTAGAATCCAATATTTTAGGCCAAGAATAAAAAAAGTCAGTGCTTTCCATTTCGTTTAAATCCTGTTGACGCAACTTAAAAATTAATTTCCATTTTTCGCATACGTACTACAATAAAATAACATACGGCCTACCTCTACAGTCTTTTCATTAGGAAAAATACCCACAATTTCATTTATTAACACCAAAAAGTCTTTTGCATGGAGCGTGATATTGTTGCTGATTACTTCTTCTACTATGATGTTTATCAGTTCATTTCTGTGCTCGTTTGCTAAGTTTTGGTTTTGATTGTAAAATTCAAGAATAATTTTTACTTTTGATGTTTCATTTAAAATAACACTCAAATCTTTGTTCAATAATTTTCCACATACTGACAGATTTCCATATGAAGACTTTAAGGAAGTGTTGTTTGGAGCTTTCACAGTTTCCAGCCAGTCTTCCACTTTCGATGGCATTGACATGGTAGCGTCGCACAGTGGGTTAGAATAGCATGTTTTCTTGGATCAAATCAGGGAAGCTATGTTCGGATAATTTTTCTTTATTTTTCAGTTAATACCATTAAAATAAGTAAAAAAAAATGTTTTCTAAGTATATTTGAGTATAATTTTATTAAATAATGCCAAATATCAATGTAGGTATATAGTGCAAGGAGTACATATTAGAACTTAAACATTACATTTTGTACATCTTAAAGTTAATCATCAACATCATCATCATCATCATTATAATCATCGTTATCATCATCATCATCATCATCGTTATCATCATCATCATCATCATCGTTATAATCATCATCATTATCATCATCATCATTAGCAGCATCAGCAAGTTCAACATCACTGTTCTTGTTCGGAGCTGCAGGTACAATTAAATCAATTGCCTCCTCTGGCAAGCTTTAAACCTTCTTTGTAGGCAATGTTTGCATGCTTGAAATAATTGGGTCAGAGGTTATCAAAAACATATTAAAAATGTCTTGGTTTGATTTTTCGCGACTGCACTTTCGTGAATGAAACTCCCTATATTTTTTAAAATCTTTATTTCGAGCTTCTTGCGCTTCTTCTGATAACTGCCCAATAGGTAAAATGGCATTTGACACAATTTCGGGTCCGTGAATAAAATACTTGTGCAAAGTGGGAGGCATATTGTACCAAGGATACGTTTCAACAAAAAGTCGTCCTGTATTGTGGGCAAATATTTTAAATTTTTCATTATTAATTTCATGGCCACTGGATACAGCAATAAGCAACACGTGCATTTTTTTTTATTAAATTAACATCTATTTTTGTTATTTCGGCAGATTTTTCAGCGTTTTGAAAAAAACTTCTTGCTGTATTCCCATCATTCGTGTTTCCAAAACCAGGTTTGGGTTGGTCAACTATTAATCCCATATTCTCTCTAAATTTTTTTTGAATTTCTTTTTTTGTTTCAGCTACTGTTCTTTTTTCAGAATCAGTCCTAGCCTGCCACTTTTGTAAAGGTATTTTATATGCCACGTGCAAAAGACATTCGAAAAATCTAATCCAGCCATGAAGAATGGAAAGGCCAAATCTTAAATTGTCTACATGCACAGGTCTTTGGATCATGGCTTCTATATTATTAAAATCCTTACTTGTAGCGCCACATAAGTAACACTTTTGTGTTGATGTGGTTTTTGTTAAGGCATTGCAAACTTTTCCATCTACCATTGCCAAAGTTAATTTGTGGAAAACATGTACAACTTTCTCACCAATCGTGACAGTTGAACAGGTTAAATTCTGTATTTCCTCTTCAACTCTTTTTTGTTCACTAATTGACACATATGCGGTTTCTTTGGTAAATTAAATTTTCAAGGGTCTATAAAATCTAGTTGAAGACGACCGTGGATTTTGCCAAATTACCTTCTCCTCAAACATTAGCCTAAGTGGTACAATTGTGGTTAAAAAAACTGATGAATCACTAGCATCAGATCCATGAAAGGCTTGTTTGTATGAGCTATGGCGAGAGCTTCCATCAAAGCCCCATTTTGAATATAATACTACATTCGAGTTCGTAATGCCTAATGAGTCAATAACAGTTTCTTGAAGTTCTATTAGTCGCGCCGCTGTGTGATTAAGAAGACCTTGTAAAGTTACTTCAACGGAGGTGTCGCTTATTTTAAAGCTGGTCGATTCTGGGTAAGTTTTTTGTTTTTCAGTTTGAATATTGTTGTAGGAGGGAAATATTTGAGGAGCAGCTTGTCTAACAACATTGTATTGATTTCGTGTCAGTTTAGCTTCTACAAAAACAGCCAAAGCTTTTGTATTCGATATTTTCAAGGTGGGAAGTGGTTGTTTCAACTTTTTTTTTTAATATATGCCCTTGCAACATTTTTCATATATGGCTCGCAACACTTTTGATTCCTCGACATAACCTGCGCTTTGTAATTTAACCTGTGAAGCATAAAGTAACTCTGGCAATGATATGGTGTCTTAAAATATTTGTTTTTTTATATTTACTCCAAACACTGGACTCGGTAAAACTAATTTCTTTTCGACCAAGTTTTGCAGTCGGGGCAAGAGTAAAACCAATAGAGGATTCCAACCAGGTTTTATTTTGAGCAATAAACCTCATTTCCATTCTATGCGCTCTAGTCCACCTAGATTTAAATTCATAAAAGAAAACATCCATTCTTTTATTAAAATCACACATATTATCTTCAGAGCAGTTGGTGCGTTTTTTGATTTCTAAAAATTTCATCTTGTCATTCATTGTTTGAGCGCTTGAATTCATCATAATATCAAATAAGCTTCGAGGTCTCTAGCTCCTCTGGGGGCTTGGGAAAACCGATTTCATATTTATAATATATATATATATATATATATATATATATATAATATGAAATTTATTTGTTGGGTGGTTAAGCAATGTCTATATGCATTTCATTGGTGCATTTTTTTTTTTGTAATAATAAAAAAAATAAAAAAATGTAAATTTTGTAAATTTGGTAAGAAGCACCAATGAAATGCATATAGACATTGCTTAACCACCCAACAAATAAATTTCATATTATAATAGTACAATGACAATATGTCAAAAAATTAGTTTATTAATAATTCAGTTGAGATTTTATTTTTCATTTTGCCTTATAAATACTTTCATTGTTATCCAAGGGATTTCTAATTGTATAAAGGTATAGAAAAATAAAATAGAGTCGTATCGAATAAAAAGTTGTTTGTTGGGTTTGGTTTGTATAAGTTTCATAGCCTGCTACACTTATTATAATGTGATTTTTTGAAATTGTTTGTGAATTTTTATAGTTAATTTATTTAACATAATTCTCAGATGGTTTTTGGAAGTCTTTTAATAAGTTGAGAAGTTTGAAACTTTGCAAAACTGTGGTTGAAGTCTACTGACGATTTGGTAAGAAGCACCAATGAAATGCATATAGACATTGCTTAACCACCCAACAAATAAATTTCATATTATAATAGTACAATGACAATATGTCAAAAAATTAGTTTATTATATATATATATATATATATATATATATATATATCAGGGATGCCCAGCTCATGAAACAACTGTTTGGAGAGAACTCACACATATTCTTATGCTCTTTCATTTAGTCGTTGACAAGTGTACATGTTTAGCGAATGCTTTGTTGCTTTCAGCCAACTTTAACATGGTCAATATTCTTTTCAGACATGAACTCCGCAAACTCTCTTGACGTAAAACAAATGCCACGGTCTGTAATACACCTAACAGGTCTGCTATAATAACCAAAATACTTAGTAAGAGCTGCGTTCAGCTCTTTAGTGGTTGTCGTAAGTACCGGATAGAGTCTTGTATACTTTGTACACGCATCCACCATTAATAGAATATGTTTTCTCTTTGACTGTAGTGGACCAAGATGGTCTAAGTGAATTGTATGGAAGGGTTGAGGAATTTTAGGGATGCTACGTAGTTTCCTAGCATGTGGTCTCGGTGGAGCCGAGTACATAATACATTTTATACAGTTCTTTTCAAAACTATCAATTCGCTGTTTCATGTTTGGAAACTTTCATCCGTAGGTAACATTTATCAGTACGCAAATAACCAATTTGCTCATGAATATGTCTAACAAATTCAACTTCTATTTCCTTAGGAACGTATAATCTCTTATTATTGCCATCCTTTTTGTAGTTTTCTGTCTCTAAACGTACCTTCAGATTACATATTATTTTATCCCTGGACTGCATTGCATGAAGCTGAAAATCAATATCCTCACTTTCTATTGTCGTAATAACTTCTTCATAATCAAAATTATTTGTAGATAACGCGTCTACATGATTCATTCTATTCCCTAGTCTATGCCTAATAGTATAATTAAAATTCTCAAGCTCCAATGCCCATCTGGCAATACGGCTATTAACGGTTCCTTTATTCAAAGTTAAGCTTAGTGAATTACAATATGTTACTATGCCAAACTTGATACCCTTTAAATACACATCAAATCTACGAAGTGAATATATAATAGCTAGCGTCTCTAATTCAAAGCTATGATATCTACTTTCAGCATCTGTTGTCTTCTTAGAAAAATAGAAAATCGGATGATATTCTCCGTCATCTTGTTTTTGCATTAAAATCGAAGTCCTGCTGCACTTGCATCACAATGTACCTCAGTTTCTCTTGCAGGATTATAAATAGCCAATATAGGTGCCGATGTTAGAATTGCCTTTAGCTTCACAAATGCTTTACGGCAATCCTCTGTAAATTAAAATTTTACCCCATCTTTTGCCATCTCATACAATGGAAGAGCAATAATCGAAAAATGTTTAACAAACTTTCTAAAATATGAACATAGTCCTAAAAACGATTTTAATTCCTTCGGGTTCCTAGGTTCAGGATACTCCGACATAGCCCTAGTATGGCTTCGAGATGGCCTTATACCATATTTGGATACAGAGTACCCCAAAAACTCAACTTCAGTGTAAACAAATTTGCATTTTTCCAGCTTAAGCTCCAACCCATTCTAGACGTGATAAAATCTTACCTAATAACTCTAAATGTTCTTCTATAGTCCTTGTTGCTAATAAAATGTCAACCATGTACACAAATATTTGTCCGTCATATACAAAGTCACGAAATATCTGATTTACAAAACGTTGAAAAATAGCCGGTCCATTTTTCAATCCAAAAGGTAATCTTAAAAACTCATACTGTCCATTCGGAACTACAAAAGATGTATATTTCACCGAATCCTCAGCCAGTCTTACCTGATGAAATCCAGATTTCATATCCATAATCGTAAAATACTGTTTTCCCTCTGAATGCTCTAAACAATCTTCTATTAATGGTAAAGGATAATTCTCTCTTACTACTAACTTATTAAGGGCTCTGTAATCAATGCACATTCTTGTCTCGCCAGTTCTTTTCTTCGTTAGTACAACAGGGGAAGCATATGGCGAATTACTATGTCTTATTATTCCCTTCGATAATAAGTCGTCTATAATATGCGTAACTTCTTGCTTTTCACTAAAAGCAAACGTCTAGGGGAGCAAAACGTAGTATTCGATGAATTCATTAAAATCTTAGCCTCAAATTCATTATATAAACTACCAACACATATCTTAGATAAATATTCTGATCTTAAAAAATCCATTATCATATTTCTTATATTGGTATCTAACTCCGTATTAATTCCAATATTCATATGGTCACTTTCCATTTCTATATTACACAATTTTCCAAATTCTTTATATAGCTCAACCTGTTTGCTTTCAAATATATTGTTTCCTTTATTATTAATATATAAAGGTATCGAAACAAATTTCATAAGATCTCTACCAAGAATTAAATTATAAAGAATTTGGTCATCTGGCACAATAAATAAATTTACTTTCCTACATTGTCCAGCAAATACTATATCTGCACTCAATTTTCCACATGTTAGTAATACTCCGCTCTATGTGTGTTATTAATATATGCAATTGGTACCACCGATTCTCGTAAAAAATTACTGGTGCTACCGGCATCAAGAAGAGAAGATGCAACATCAATTTTTACCTTGTGATCATTTGTGTGAAAAACAATTCTTACCTGTACATTAAAATCTATATTTTGAAAAGTATTATCATCTACTAAAGCCACTGTTCTAAGAGGACACTTTGCATAAAGATGTCCTACAGCACCACACTTAAAACATGAACCCTTTGGACGTTTCTCCTTTGTACAAGCCTGCGCATACTGCCCGACTCCGGAACAATTGTAGCATCTGATATCAGTATCTTGTACAATTTTTTCGTAGCGTGGTATAAGTTTTTTAAATTTAGAGATAGAACATGTATTATAAAACACCGATATGGCTGGTGATTTATCACATATCCCATCTATTATGACTTGAATTAAGTCCTTATCATCCATTAACCCGTTTCCAATTTCTTGCATTATTAAAACATAATGGTATAATTATTCTTGATAATGAGATTGAATTTCTACATTTTCTTGCATATTTTCTGTAAAATTTTATTAAGATGTGCTGCCATCAATCACACTTTTCCATAGAACCATCATTTGAGTAATTGTAGCAGAATCTGGAATATTAACACCCATACTCCTCAATTGTGTAGCAATTTCTTCTCTAGAACTCATTTTTTCAATTAATTTACTTCAGTTTTGTTTTCTTCTTGGTCAACTTAAGTCTCTTTTTTTTGAAATTTTGATTATTCGTTCGACCACACCTGACGTTATAGTTTTTTCTCTTTATTGTTTGAATTACAATTAATTACTTATGAAATATACAGATATAAAATTTTCCTATCTTAACAATTTGTTTTTAAGCTTACTTTGTTTTTTTTTTATAATCAAATCCACCTTCTACTACAATATATATACACTGAGGGAAAAATCTAATCTAATCGCACTTAAATCAAGTCCGAAACGTCATAAAAGTCTGTTAAGCTTGAAAATTCTAAAATAAAGCCGAAAATCTTATTTTTAGAACGATAATTCTTAGGTTGATTTTTAAGCTGCTTCGTTCTTAATTTAAGAATAAAAATTTTGTTTTAAGAATCATGCATTCTTAAAGTAAGATTTATGTGGGCTTACTTAGAGTCGGCATCAGGGTTAGTTCAAGAATGTTTATTCTTATTTCAAGAACGTGACTTCTTAATTTTATGCTTTTCGAATTTCGAATTTCGAATGTATTTTACCCCATAAATCCAGCAAACGAAGTAAAAGATTATTAATTTTTTTTCAATTAAATTTAGTTTTATTCAAATATATAAGTAAAATAAAGAAAATTCATATACTTTTGTGCATATAATAGTTTTCATATATACTTAAGTCTAATAAATGCTTTACCACTATTTATAAAATATACATGTAAAGGAGGGCTAGTAAAGTTAAACATATTTATAATATTTGCATTGTCTGTTTTTAAATCTTGTCTTGGTTCAATTTCATATGATTGAAAATGATAATTAAAGCCTGTTACCTTTATTCTATAACACAAAACGTAAATATTTTCATTTTGATATAAGAAAGTTTTTATTTGAAAGAGATCAAGTGTGATGTTCTTAATTCCTAGGAAATATTTAGGTTTGTAAAGTGTACCCTTATAAATCATTTCGTCAATCATGTCTACATTAGCAAAATTTATATCTGATACTGAAATTTGTTTTGAAAAAAATTATATTGTCTTAAATCAACAGTTTTTGAGGATTTATAACTAAAAGCAGGTTCTAATGAGTTCTCATGATCTAATAAAAAACTTCAAAATTTAATAGCAGATTTAATTGCTAATGAGTGAGAATGATTTACTCTAGATGTAAGTAATATTATAATATTAGAAGAGAAGTAATATTTGCAGATTTAATGTCAAAGGAAGTATTAATTTAAAAAAAAAATTTTGTATGAAAATACAAATTAAATACTTGAAAAATTTTAAAGCACACGTCTAAACTTTCTATATAATAATAAACATAATATATATATATATATATATATATATATATATATATATATATATATATCAAAATAAACATAAAAACCTTTTATATCCACATCTGATATTCCTTCTACCAAAAGAAAAGGTTGTACAGTCAATTTCACTGAGTAATATTTGGAGTGTATTTCATCAATTTGCTGCTGATAATTATTAATTGACGTCAACCTTAGTGCAAAACTCTCCTCTGCATCCACAATAGTTGCCTTTTTGTTTAGTTTCCCTGAAGAATTTCGAAATCGAGTTGGGGAAGGCATTACAGCGTTAAATAATATGGTCAATATGTAGTCTTGAGCATCTGAAAAACTAAAAAAGAAACACAGAAAAATTTGATATTAAGTATTATCTTTATTATTTATAGGATCTTACCTTTATTTTCAGTTAACTTTGCTTCATTAAGTTGTTGTCTACAAAAATCATTACGAATATAGTTTTCATAATACTGAATTAATTTGGCTTTAAAATCTTCCCATTTTGAGTATAATAGTTGTTGTTTAGACGGATACAATAAATCAAAATCGATTTTTATCTAAAATTGTTTTTAATATTAGAAAATTATGAAAAGAAACTGCTTCTGAAATATTTACCAATGCGGGTGCTCTAGAATCCAATATTTTAGGCCAAGAATAAAAAAAGTCAGTGCTTTCCATTTCGTTTAAATCCTGTTGACGCAACTTAAAAATTAATTTCCATTTTTCGCATACGTACTACAATAAAATAACATACGGCCTACCTCTACAGTCTTTTCATTAGGAAAAATACCCACAATTTCATTTATTAACACCAAAAAGTCTTTTGCATGGAGCGTGATATTGTTGCTGATTACTTCTTCTACTATGATGTTTATCAGTTCATTTCTGTGCTCGTTTGCTAAGTTTTGGTTTTGATTGTAAAATTCAAGAATAATTTTTACTTTTGATGTTTCATTTAAAATAACACTCAAATCTTTGTTCAATAATTTTCCACATACTGACAGATTTCCATATGAAGACTTTAAGGAAGTGTTGTTTGGAGCTTTCACAGTTTCCAGCCAGTCTTCCACTTTCGATGGCATTGACATGGTAGCGTCGCACAGTGGGTTAGAATAGCATGTTTTCTTGGATCAAATCAGGGAAGCTATGTTCGGATAATTTTTCTTTATTTTTCAGTTAATACCATTAAAATAAGTAAAAAAAAATGTTTTCTAAGTATATTTGAGTATAATTTTATTAAATAATGCCAAATATCAATGTAGGTATATAGTGCAAGGAGTACATATTAGAACTTAAACATTACATTTTGTACATCTTAAAGTTAATCATCAACATCATCATCATCATCATTATAATCATCGTTATCATCATCATCATCATCGTTATCATCATCATCATCATCATCGTTATAATCATCATCATTATCATCATCATCATTAGCAGCATCAGCAAGTTCAACATCACTGTTCTTGTTCGGAGCTGCAGGTACAATTAAATCAATTGCCTCCTCTGGCAAGCTTTAAACCTTCTTTGTAGGCAATGTTTGCATGCTTGAAATAATTGGGTCAGAGGTTATCAAAAACATATTAAAAATGTCTTGGTTTGATTTTTCGCGACTGCACTTTCGTGAATGAAACTCCCTATATTTTTTAAAATCTTTATTTCGAGCTTCTTGCGCTTCTTCTGATAACTGCCCAATAGGTAAAATGGCATTTGACACAATTTCGGGTCCGTGAATAAAATACTTGTGCAAAGTGGGAGGCATATTGTACCAAGGATACGTTTCAACAAAAAGTCGTCCTGTATTGTGGGCAAATATTTTAAATTTTTCATTATTAATTTCATGGCCACTGGATACAGCAATAAGCAACACGTGCATTTTTTTTATTAAATTAACATCTATTTTTGTTATTTCGGCAGATTTTTCAGCGTTTTGAAAAAAACTTCTTGCTGTATTCCCATCATTCGTGTTTCCAAAACCAGGTTTGGGTTGGTCAACTATTAATCCCATATTCTCTCTAAATTTTTTTTGAATTTCTTTTTTTGTTTCAGCTACTGTTCTTTTTTCAGAATCAGTCCTAGCCTGCCACTTTTGTAAAGGTATTTTATATGCCACGTGCAAAAGACATTCGAAAAATCTAATCCAGCCATGAAGAATGGAAAGGCCAAATCTTAAATTGTCTACATGCACAGGTCTTTGGATCATGGCTTCTATATTATTAAAATCCTTACTTGTAGCGCCACATAAGTAACACTTTTGTGTTGATGTGGTTTTTGTTAAGGCATTGCAAACTTTTCCATCTACCATTGCCAAAGTTAATTTGTGGAAAACATGTACAACTTTCTCACCAATCGTGACAGTTGAACAGGTTAAATTCTGTATTTCCTCTTCAACTCTTTTTTGTTCACTAATTGACACATATGCGGTTTCTTTGGTAAATTAAATTTTCAAGGGTCTATAAAATCTAGTTGAAGACGACCGTGGATTTTGCCAAATTACCTTCTCCTCAAACATTAGCCTAAGTGGTACAATTGTGGTTAAAAAAACTGATGAATCACTAGCATCAGATCCATGAAAGGCTTGTTTGTATGAGCTATGGCGAGAGCTTCCATCAAAGCCCCATTTTGAATATAATACTACATTCGAGTTCGTAATGCCTAATGAGTCAATAACAGTTTCTTGAAGTTCTATTAGTCGCGCCGCTGTGTGATTAAGAAGACCTTGTAAAGTTACTTCAACGGAGGTGTCGCTTATTTTAAAGCTGGTCGATTCTGGGTAAGTTTTTTGTTTTTCAGTTTGAATATTGTTGTAGGAGGGAAATATTTGAGGAGCAGCTTGTCTAACAACATTGTATTGATTTCGTGTCAGTTTAGCTTCTACAAAAACAGCCAAAGCTTTTGTATTCGATATTTTCAAGGTGGGAAGTGGTTGTTTCAACTTTTTTTTTTAATATATGCCCTTGCAACATTTTTCATATATGGCTCGCAACACTTTTGATTCCTCGACATAACCTGCGCTTTGTAATTTAACCTGTGAAGCATAAAGTAACTCTGGCAATGATATGGTGTCTTAAAATATTTGTTTTTTTATATTTACTCCAAACACTGGACTCGGTAAAACTAATTTCTTTTCGACCAAGTTTTGCAGTCGGGGCAAGAGTAAAACCAATAGAGGATTCCAACCAGGTTTTATTTTGAGCAATAAACCTCATTTCCATTCTATGCGCTCTAGTCCACCTAGATTTAAATTCATAAAAGAAAACATCCATTCTTTTATTAAAATCACACATATTATCTTCAGAGCAGTTGGTGCGTTTTTTGATTTCTAAAAATTTCATCTTGTCATTCATTGTTTGAGCGCTTGAATTCATCATAATATCAAATAAGCTTCGAGGAGTATAAAAAGCAACGTTCGAACTTGTTTCTATAAAAAACAAAAAATAATTCTAATACAAAAAAAAACCTTTCAAAAATCCCTTTTACCCGATTACTTAAAACTGTACAACACGATCACTGTTTGTCAAAACAAAGAATATTATTAAAATAAACAAAAACAAAATATTATTGAAACAAAGAATATTATTAAAAGAAACAAAAATAACATCATTAATATACTGAAAAGAAGAGCACAAATAAATGGAAAAAAGTAACATGAAAAACAACAAAACACAATTCCCAACAACAGCAGCAGTCGCGAGATCAATGTGATTTTTAGCTAATTTGACTGCTGCAACACTTGCATTAAACAATGCATAGCTTCTAAAAGGCACAAAAAGGTAGCGTAAAATTTTGCAATATAATAGAGATTTATGTCTTCTTTAATATAAACTAAAAATTATGGCACGAATATGGACGAATAATAACTATTTATCCATTTAAACTATAAAAATGCTAATTTTTTTTGGCATTTCCAATATAAATAACTAAATCTAAAACACACAATGTGACACACAAATGTTAACGAAGTATTTGCAAAATAACCTGAACTTGATGGTTCCATTGAAAATTTTTTAACTTTTGCAATACTTTTTAAAATAAATAAAATTTTCAACGGGAAAGTTTTCACTTTTTTTCAGCCTTTTTTGCACAAAAATTTCTATAAAGTTTGACTTTGAAGTTTCACTACAAAAACACCAGAGCACTTTTGACATTTATTTTAACGAAAAGTGATGTAGAATTTTATATACTTTAACCGGGTACAAAAAATTTTGACAATACTTAAAATTATTTTTTTTTAATTAATCCAAGAAAACAGGCTATTCTAACCCTCTGTGCGTCGTCTATTCCAAACTATAATACATAGATATTTATTATTAGTTTCTAATGATTAGTTTCTCTTAAAATATTTTTACCTGTTCTTTCTTCCAAACAAATAATTTCTCACGAAATCCCATACGTAGCCCTAACGGGGGAATAGCTTCCTTCAAGTCATCTTTTTGCATAAACCTTAGCTCCTATAGGTCACTTGAGCAGCTAAATAATATCATAATGATGAAAGATGTGTAGAGCATAAATGAAACACAAGAACTTACCCTTTAAATATTCAAAGGCAGGTTCCAAGTCGAACTCTCTTAAAAGTTTTTTCAAACTCTACTCGTCTTGGTTTTCGGTAGAATGCTGAAATTGTTCTTTTTCAACATTTAAAAGCACAAACTCACTAGAATTATTTGATGGAAATACACAGATTTCCCTTTGAAATGTTTTTTGGAGAAGAATGGCAGTTTGCATGCAACTTGTTGAATAATTCAAAACAAACATTTTAAACAAACGAAATAGAATGAATGTTATCAAACAGGTTTGATGTAACGAGGCCATTTGAAAACAAAAAAAAAATAGAGACGAAACATTGTTTGATTCCTTCGGCTGTTTTTTACATTTTTATGTTTTAAAAAGAAATTACAAATAATTCTAAAAAAACTCGAAACTAAGTCTTATTAAAAATTGAAAATTAATTTTGATGTTCTATTTACACGTTTAAAAAATTTGATCAAAATATTCTTTCAATATATATCAAAATATTTTGATACAAATTTTATCAAAATTTTTTGATGCTAATTTACACCAATAGTAAACTTTTTATATTCAATATATTGACTTTGATCAGCTGATTTGCTTCTTTTGTGAAATAATTTATCAAAAATAATTTATTATTATAAAAAAAACAATTAATAAATATGGACGACGACACAATCATCATAGCATCAACATTTCTAATATTGTAGGAAGAAGTAGCTGATAATAATGCAAAAAAAAAGAAGAAAATAAAAGGAACATTGGGTTCGACCTTTTCTTTTGGAAGGTAATGGCATGTATGTCTCTTTTAGGGAGCGATTGAAAAGGAATGATCCCGACCTATACAAAAACTTTGTGCGAATGTCACCAGACGATTTAGATTATTTGCTTGATCTCGTCACCCTATTAATAGAAAAGGCCAATACTAATATGCGGGAATCTATATGCGCCGGAAAACGCCTGGCAATTACTTTGAGATATTTAGCGACTGGGGACAGTTACGCAAGTCTGTAGTGCGATTCAGTAACTTTTAAAGATTTGTTATCTGTTAATATATAACGCCTGTGTGGCTGTTTGTATTAACGATTGTGCGATTCGGTAACTCCTAGTTAACACCGCTGGTTAAACATTGAAATCCAGTGGCATCTCTGTTAAAACATATGTCAAAATAACGAAAAGCACAAAAGAGAATACAAAAAACAAATATTTTTACATTGTGCACAGACGCTTTTGTTATTATTTCTGGACAAAGTAAGTACCTCTTTAAAATTTAATTTTATTACTATTATATTAATTATTTTTATATGTATGTATGTACATACATATGTATTTTTTGCAGAATGACTTCTACAGGAAATGTTAAGCGAAGCCGCGCCACAGCAGAGCAGCTAAGTCTAATGGTGGACTTCTTTATGGAAAATCCGGGACTGGCTGCGGGCAAATTTGCTAAAATGCACGGCAAATACGAAAATGATAAGAAGTGGAGCGAATTAGCGGCAAAGCTTAACAATGCTGGTGGAGCATTAAAAAGTGTTGAACAGTGGCATTCGGTAAGTAAAGATTGGTTCAGATATGAAATTTTAACAAAAACATTTTTTACAAAAAGGTGTGGAAAGATTTAAAAAGTCGCACAAGCACAAAAGTGCGAGATCGCAGACGGCAGCAAGCTCTCACTGGTAATAGGCCCATGACCCATGAACCAATTTCGGAGCTGGAAAAGAGGGTAGTTTCTGTGATCGGGTCCGAGTACATAAAGGGCAACGAATCCGTCAAAGAAAATGTGCCACTGGAAGAGGTAAGTTAAAATTAAGTAAACAATTGTTTTCATTGTAAGGAATTTCAACTGCGTCTGGAAGAGGATGATGAAAGCGTGATGCTTGAAATACAAGCATCATCAATAGACGAGGTCGATGTAGAGACGCCAAAAACTCCAAAGTCGCCCCGTAGAATATTGAAGAGGAAAAGGAATGATGAGGACGACACGCGGGATAAATTTTTGGAAATAGCCCAACGACAGGCTACTGCTTTACAGGTATTTTCAATAAACGTAGTAAATCTACTTCTTAATAACTACTAATTTTTAATAGATGCTCGCTGAAAGTAATCAGCAAAATGTAGAAATCGGAAAATTAATGGCTGAGGCTGTAAAAACGATGGGAGAGGGACTGAAGCATGTGGCCGATGCTTTCAACCATTTAGCAGCTTCCATCAATCGACTGGTATAGTTTAGTCAATTTAAAATTTAGTTTTTAAGTTTCTATAATAAGTATTCTGTTGTTTTTTTTATGTGCGAAGTTCAATATTTTTTTTTTGTAATAAGTATTTATACGTACGAAGTGCCTTGTTTAGTTTTTTAAGAATTGTTATTTTGTGTTAATTTCCTTTGTTAGTTTTTTAAGAATTGTTGTTTTTGTTAATTTATAGTTTTTTTAAGAATTGTTTTATGTTAATTTCCTTTTTAGTTTTTTATGTTAATTTCATTTTTGGTTTTTTTAAATAATTTTTGTTAAATTGATTTGATTTGTTTGTTGTTGTTTAAGCAATGTCTTTATGCATTTCGTTTCTATTTAAGAAACTTATCAGTAGACCGCAACCAAATTTGAAAAATGTTTACAAAACCTCAATGCTTATACATATACAAACTCTCAATATAATATTGAAAACTACAAACTATAAGCACAACAAAGAAAGATTTCCCAAATCAACAAACAAAATTATGCAGTTTGTGCCAAAGGTTACTTAAATAGAAAATAGTGAAAAATGAAATAAGCCCAAGCTGCATAATTTTGTTTGTTGATTTGGGAAATCTTTCTTTGTTGTGCTTATAGTTTGTAGTTTTCAATATTATATTGAGAGTTTGTATATGTATAAGCATTGAGGTTTTGTAAACATTTTTCAAATTTGGTTGCGGTCTACTCATAAGTTTCTTAAATAGAAACGAAATGCATAGAGACATTGCTTAAACAACAACAAACAAATCAAATCAATTTAAAATTAATATAGATATCTAATTATTATTATTATTTTTTTTTGTAAACTGAATGTGATAAATAAATGAATTTTTAATATATGTGTATGTATAACTTGGTATCTTATTTTCAAATTATTGATTAAAATTTTTTAAATATAGCATGGTTTTATACATATGAATATTATTTACGTAAAAAAATTAGCAATAAGTCGGTCTTGAACACGCTTTGCTGTTGAGGATGGTGTATTTTGGGTTACCAAAGGACTATCTATATGATGCTCGTAGATCTCGTCATTAAATGTGTTCATTTGCTCTTGTAAATGAATGTTGTGTAATACTGCGCAAGCATTAACTATTTTTCCTGAAATTTCAGGATTGTATAAGAGCATTCTTTGTTGCGATAAACATCGCCAAGTAGCTTTAAGGACATCAAAGAGTCTTTCAATAGGGTTGCGAGCCTTACACAATGATTCATTGTAAAAAAATTTGGGGCTCATCTCTGGTTGATTTGGTAAAGGAGTCATCAACCATGGTTCCAATGGGTATCCGGAATCACCTTTAGATATTTTGTAATTTTTTTAAATACAATTAGTTTAATAGAAATCGATTTCTATGATGAAAAAGATTACCAATCAGAAACATATTATGGTTTCCATTTTCAAAACTCCTTTCCATGACTCTTCGAACTGCAGAACAACTCCATATGTATGAATCATGTCGTGCTCCCGGATATTTAGCATTGACGTTTAATATTTGAAAATTTGGATCACATATCTAAGATAAGTATAACAAACGATTATGGAAACCAAATATGTAATTTCTTCTTACCATTTGTACATTAAGAGAATGGTAACCATGATGATTGACATAAGCCTCCTCATGACTTTTTGGGGCCAAAATCGAGATTTGTGTACAATCCACAGCTCCAATAGTGCCCCTTACAAAACACGAGGAGGCTGAAGCAAAAGTTGCTTTTGCAGCTTGTCGCTCCACTTGGGTCATTGGAAACTTCACTTTTTCAAAAAACATGCTATGATTGATAGCATTAGTTACGCTATGTATGCATCGGCTTATGGACGGCTGGCTCATAGATATTCCCCACTGCTCTCCTACAGGCCGCTGATAGCATCCAGTTGCGTAAAATCGTAAAGCTGCTAGCACCTTGCAACACAAATCTATTAGCTGGTATTTCAAATTACCTTATATGTTCAAAGCTTACCTTTTTCTCAGTAGCTATTGCCGTTATTCTAGAGCCTCTTAAATGGCCATCAAGCTGAAAAATTAAATCTTCAGCCAATTCCGGAGTTAATCGGTACAGCTTTTGAAACTCTGCAGCTGTTAAATGGAAAGCACTGTCTACATCACGGAGTAGACGACGATTTACTGTTCCTGCATTTATCATTTGCTCATTCCGTGTTAAATTTAATGACAAATAAAAAAAGCCATTATATTATATTAAAAATGTTTACTTTGTGTTAAAATAAACCATTAAAAAGTGCTGCTGTTTATTTAACGAAACAGCTGTTCAAGAAAACGCTTGAAATAACGTCAATGGTTAAAATATGTGTTAGTGAATAGCAAAGGCGTTTATTTTAAGGTTAACTACTTTTAACCAAACAATTGTCGTTAAAATTTCATACTGAATCGCACTACTGATGTTCTTGTTTAAAAGAGCAAGATCATCGATATGCAATATTGGGCCTGAAGTCTGCGCTGAATTATATAAAGTTTTAAAAGATGAATTTTTAAAGGTAATCCTAATTTATTAAATAAAAAAACATATCAAAAATAATATCTATTAATACAGATTCCAGCAACAGAGGAGGAATGGGAGAGTATATCCCAAAGTATAAATAAAACGTGGAATTTTCCTAATTCAATCGGGGCATTAGATGGAAAACACATCGATATTATAGCACCAGCACACTGTGGAAGCGCATATTTCAATTACAAAAAGAAAACCAACATTGTTTTGATGGCGCTTGTGGACGCGAACTACAATTTTGTTTACATCGACGTTGGTGCAAAGGGTAGAGAGTCCGATGGCGGAGTATTCAGTAGATGTTCGCTATCAAATGGACTATATAATAACACGTTGAATTTGCCGCAATCGAAACCACTGCTCTGTAGACAAAAACCTATTCCATATGTGATTGTTGCAGATGATGCGTTTCCTTTAAATCCCAATATTATGAAACCATATAGTTTTCGGAATCAAAAGACGAAGGAAAGAATTTTCAATTACAAGTTGTCTAGATTTAGGCGTGCTTCAGAAAACGTGTTTGGATTAATATCAGCCCGATTTCGTGTTGTCAGAAAAACAATGGAACTTTCCCCACCAAATGTTGTCAAAGTTGTTCTCGCAGTATGTGCATTACACAATTTTTTGAAGAAACGCAAGTGTGGTACATTTGCACAAATAAGAGGCTACGACCAAGTGAATGTGGCTGGATCTATAACAGACGGACGATGGCGTGAAGAAGTGCGGACAGATAATATTTTGTCTTCGATAGAACCATTGTGCAATTAAGGTCGCCAAAGCGACACGTCCAAGCTCATTCGACAAGAATTCACGGAATATTTCTTAAATGAAGGAGAAGTTCCATGACAATACAAGCATATTTATTAAAAATTAATTAAAACCCAATAAATCGAAATAAAAAGTTTATTTTCATTTATTTATTTATCAAACTTAAAATCACATTCTGTTTCTATCTAAAAAATAAGAGACGAAAAACAAATAACGAAAAAACAAATACATTTAAAAAGGTCTAAAACAAAACATAAGTATTCATAAAAAATAAAATTAAAATTCAGTCACGTTCAAATTACATTCAGTTTACATATATAATTTTAATATAAAAATAAAAAATTTAAAACATTTAATTATCTTGTTGCACTTCAAATGAGTCGATAACGTTATTAATTTGAGGTCTCAGTCTGAAAATATAAGTTCGTATCAAATATTATTTGAGTACTATGCTTTTTAATGTCACCTGCGAGCATTTGACTCTGAATATGCAGAAAGCAACTGACCAACATACTCTCCATAGGCCTTCTGCCAACTTATGCCTTCTTTTGCTTGAGATGCTTTATGAGATAAGAATTGGCCAAGTTTTTCGTAAACTTCTGAACGCTTTCTTTCAATTTCGTTTACTTCTTGCACTTTCCTACGCTTTGCAGGGGTACAATTAAGAGCAGCACTTGTAAATGAACATTGAGCTTCCGAAATCTGAAACTGCTCTTCAACATCATCCCAATCCTCAATAGCACAACAAGTTAAGATCTCGATTTCGATTCTGTATCTCCTGATCCACGATTCCTCACAGCATCTAAAAATTGTAGAGCTACAAAATACTCATACTTTGACACGTAAGTAGTGCCACCTTGTCGACTCTTTGAAGTAGTTATATTTTTGTGCTCCGCCTGCAATATATAATACATTTAAATGTGATTAAAATATACAACAAAAGAAGAAACAATTTACATTATAGCGTGATCGTACAGCGTTAAATTTTGCTTTGCAGTCGGCTATGCAATGATTCTTTGCAGCAGCAATTTCTGACCAGCACTTCTCCTTGTCATTTCGGTTTCTGTACCCATCACTTTTGAAATTCCAAATAGGTTCGCGTACTTCAACCATTTCGATGAACAGTCTCAGTTCATCTCCTGTCCACTTTTTTTGTTGCTTGCGGTTGTTGCGCAAATTATCATTTATGGTATCACTTTTAAAAATATTGATATTATTCCACAAATATACAGTAATTAAATATGTAATACTTACCATCTCATTTTGATTTACTAATTTTAATTTTAAAATTTGTTTATTCTAATTTTTCTATCTTCTTTTTTCTTTTTAAAATGACAACTTTTGCCGCAACACACATATGGAAATAAAAACAACTGATATGCATTGAATCAAAATAATGAACATGCCTTCAAATTATTTATGGTTTTCAATATTGCCAGATGCGATTTTGATGCTTATTTAAACGGCATCAATAAAATCTTCAAAAGTTTTGTTCAATAACTTTTGATGAAAAAACTTTGAAAAAATTTTGCTGTTTACACGAGTTTAAAGCATTTTGAAGGGCGGTTTTAAAGAAAATTTCAATCGTGTAAATCTAGCTTAAGAATTCACAATTATCATTCGTTTTTTAGTTGGAAAGAAATTTATAAGTAACAATAACTATTGCTTGTAAAAAAAATTATTTTGAGTGAAAAATATATTAAACTAAAATGTATGTATGTATATATATATATATATATATATATATATATATATATATGTATATCTATATATATATATATATATATGTATATATATATATATATATATATATATATATAAGATATTTTTTGATTAAAAAATTTTTAGTGTTGATTCACAAAACATTTCGTTTTGTGAAACGCGCAACCAGTTATAAATAGAATAGTCTATTGACGAATTGTTTTTCACTCTAATATATATTTTACTCTTTGGGTTTGATTTTTTGGTGTCTATTTTGTTTCAAAACACATTTCATATGCCTAAAAAAACAAATTATGATTTGATTTAAAAAACAAATGAGTGGTTTGAAAGCCCCTTCGAGACATTTGAAGCTACACTATGTATACATTATTTTATATATTTATTTATTTAATTAAAGTAATATATTTTATAAATTAATTTATAAAATACAAATATATATATATATATATATATATATATATATATAAAGAATCAAAATTTAATGTAAAAGATGTCAAAGAATTTAAGTCTAGAATAGAGAATAAAAGAATAGCTGATGATGAAATCCTAGTTTCATTTGACGTCATCTCACTATTTCCAAGCATTCCTATGAAAACAAGGGGGAATTGTTAAAAGAACACACAAATATACCGAAGACACTTTTTATGGAATTGGTATCAAAAACCTTCAGCCAGTGGAAGAGTTATAAATTTTTATTCCAAACATCCTCGCAATAAGATTTTAAACACCGCCACTAATCTTATTGATAGAGTACTAGATACCAGCAACACTGACTTTCATAAAAATAATATAATAAAAATTAAGACTATTTTGGGGAAAAACGATTTTCCAACAAGGGTAGTTAACAAACTAATAAGAATTGAAGTCCAGAAGGGAAAAAACAATTACAACGTAATAACCGAAAAACCAACAAAAATTTACAAACCAATACAATACATACATACCTGGGTTATCAGAAAGGATGAAAAATTCTGATATATAATAGAGACAAATACATACTAGCAATGAAAACGAACAATACAACAAAGAAGTTATTTACAAGTATGAAATAAAAAATCAATACAATGGACGAATCAAATTTAGTTTATGAAATAACTTGCAATGGAGACAACACGGAATCATGTAAGAAAATATATGTTGGTACGACAAGAACAAAACTAAAGCCTAGAATATCTGGACATAAATGTGATCTAAACTATAATACAAAATCTTTGACCCAAAAAACTGCACTTGCCCAATGTGCAACAACTGGACACAAACCAGACTTAAGTAAAGTAAGAATATTGGAAAGAGAGAAGAATTATACAAAGAGATAAATGCAAGAGATGCTACACATAATAAATACTCCCACTGACACGAGAATTAACTACAAATCAGACACTGGAAGAAGAATAAAAAAACCAGTGAACAGTAGGTGACAAAGTTTACAAGTATTAACAAGTGACTAGACCAGGACTATAAAAATGTAATTATTATTATTGTTGTAAATAATTTAATATTAAGTAGTTTATCGTTTTTGTTTAGAAAATTGTAATTCTCTGAAGATCACCAACAGAGTTGGTCGAAATATTGGAATAAATATATATTAAAAGAAAAGTTTTAATATTATTTTATTATAAAAAAGACCTCAAGCCGAAAAGCAAATTTATTCAAAAAGGTCTACAACAAAACATATTTATATTAAATTTATTTAAATTTTGTTTGAATCTTTTTATATTTTGTTGACAAGTAATTTTCATAGTTTTGTTGCACAAACAAAAATTTTCACATCAAATAAGAAATTAATTTCCTGAAGAAGTCACACAAAAGAGTGACGAAATATTGAAAACACGATTTATAATTTACTAAGAATAAAGAAACCTTAAGCTTAAAAATATTAGTGTATATTTGAAAAGAAAAGATTGTTCGCATTTCGAAAATTCTGCCATCACGACTTTGGAAAATTCGCAAAGCCGTAAGCAATTGATCTGTTGCTTTGGATTTTGTTGAGTAAAATATCTGTTTGCGCTTTATTTACAGATCTTGCCCTAAAATAAATTTGCAAACTGTAATATTCAAGTTATAATAAAAACTATTTGCATATTTTGTTCTGTTCCCCACCAAAAAGAAAGCGAATGAATTAAAGGGAAACGTGAAAGCACTTGCGGGAAAAAGTGTTTCGTGATAAGGGGTGTAGTGTATGTGTACTTATGCACATCACTGTAATAATATATGTTTGTACACATATTTAAGCGGAAATTGCATTTTCAATAATTCAAAATATTTGATGATGTTAAAAATTACAATGTCAATATGCAAGAATTGGAATGATGTAAATAATTTTGTATTGGGAATTTTAATTAATGGCATTGTCGCCAAATATTATTTTGTTTAACAATTATTGTAGCAAAATTGATTTTCTTTCTTTTATGAAGTATGCTGACTACAAGGATATTCTACTATATAAGCTGATATTTTTGTTCAATAAAATCGGAATTAATCTAAGAGCAAAGCTAAACACTTGTTTTTACTTTATTTGTCAAAAATTCATGGGATAATGCGGCAGAAGTGCTCAGAAATACTTACCCTATTTTTATCAACTGCTTAATGATCCAAACATCACACGGCAATCCTTAAAAAAAAAAACAAGTAAAAGTGCTATATTCGGCTGTGCCGAATCTTATATACCCTTCACTAACGTACGTCTGCTTTCAAACTTATAAAATAGTTTCAGTTAGCAAAAAATAAAAACAACTTCAGTTGCGTTTTTTGGTTACTTAAAAAAAAAAATATTCCAAATTTCCCACCCTTGGAAAAGAAATTTTAATTTTTAAAATTTTTTTTAGCAATAGAAGTCCTCATAATGTGTAAACCGGTTTTATTTAAGCAAAAGTACAAATTTTTAACCATTTTGGTAACGTTCATGTTATACAAAATATTGCAGTATCCAACCCTGGAATCAAAATTTTTATTTTTTTTTTAATTTTTAATACCAATTTTGTTTTACCGAAATAAAAAATTATTTTGACTTAGAAAAAAACGACATTAATTGATTTTTGGTTATGTATTATATAAAAAATTTTAAATTTCGGAACCCTGGATGGGAACCTTAAATTTTTAAATTTATTTTTAATCGATGCACATCTTAATGATACCAAAAATGGTTTTATTTAAGAAAAACTTAAAATTTTTAAACATTTTAGTTACCATATGTACCACAAAATACCGAATATACTAAAAAAAATAAAATTTCCCACCCCTGGAGACGAAAACTAAATTTTTTGAAATCATGTTTTACCAATGCAAGTCTTTATGATATATAAAGCGGTTTTATATAAGAAGAACTAAAATTTGTGGCAATTTTTGTCACTTTCATGTACTACAAAACATTGCAGTATCCAACACTGGAAACGAAATTTTGATTTTTTTAAATTTTTAATACCAAATTTGTTTTGCCAAAATAAAAAATTATTTTAACCAAGAAGAAACGACGTTAATTGAGTTTTGGTTATGTTATTGTATTAAACAATTCAAATTTCTCAACCCTGGATGGGAACTTTAAATTTAAAAATATTTTTTCATCCATACAAATATTCATGTTACCAAAAACGGTTTTATTTAAGAAAAACTTAACATTTTTATATATTTTAGTCATTATATGTACCACAAACTACCGAATGTGCCCAAAAAATATTTCAATTTCCGATCCCTGGTAGCGAAAATCAAAACTTTTTAAAATTATTTTTTACCCATACAAGTCTTCATGATGTATAAAGTGGTTTTATTTAAGAAAACTACAAATTTGTAACCATTTCTATCACTTTCTTGTACTACAATAAATATCAGTTTTCGAGCCCTGGAATCGAAATATTTTTTTTTTTAATTTTGATACCAATTCTGTTTTACCAGAATAAAAAATAATTTTAACCAAGATAAAACGACGTTAGTTGATTTTTAGATATATTAATGTACAAAAATATTAAAATTTCCTAACCCTGGAAAAGAATTTTTAATTTTTAAATTTTTTTTTCCATCTGCAAATCTTCCTGATGTATAAAACGGGTTTATTTACGAAAAACTTAAAATTTTTAACATTTTAATTATTATATGTACCACAAAATACCGAATGTAAATATAATCGAAAATATTCAATTTCCGATCCCTGGAACCGAAAATTTATTTTTTTTTTAATTATTTGTTACAAATGGAAGTCTTCATGATGTATAAAGCGGTTTTATTTAAGAAAAATTACTAATTTGTTACCACTTTCGTTACTTTCATGTACTACAAAATATTGCAGTACCGAACCCTGGAATCGAAATTTTGATTTTTTTTTTAACTTTTGATACCAATTTTGTTTGCGGAAATAGAAAGTAATTTTAACCAGGAAAAACGAAGTCAGTTGATTTTTGGTTAGTTTATTGTATAAAAAAAATTTGAGTTTCCTAACCCTGGATGGGAACTCTAAATTTTTAATTTTTTTTCATTGATGCAAATCTTCATTACACCAAAAACGGTTTTATTTAAGAAAAACTTAAAATTTTTAAACATTTTAGTTATGATATGTACCACAAAATACCGAATGTACAAAAAAAATTTTTAATTTCCCATCCCTGGAATTTTTTTTTTTTTTTAAGTTTTAAATGGAAAATTAAGGAGTCCCAAGGCATGAAATAGGTTCAATTTTCAAATACGCATGAAACTAATCGGTTTTTGGTGTTAATTTTGCGTCGAGAAATAGGTGTAAGCTTCCCAGCTCTGGAACCGTCCTTCCGATTTTTCTGAATACCACTCTAAGTTAGCTCACTTCCAATCGATCAGTCCAAGAACGAAGTCTCTAGCTCTTCTGGGGGCTTGGGAAAACCGATTTCACGTACAGACAGACGGACAGACGGACATCGCTCAATCGTCATCGCTATTTATAAGGATCCGAAATATATATACTTTATGGGGTCGCATATTGATATCGAAGAAACTACACACGGAATGACAAACCTAAATATACCCTTTCACATTTTTGTGAAGGGTATAAAAAGACCAGCCTTCAAACTATAGACTCGGTTGTTTCTCCAAAAAGAATTTTCGAAATATGTCATCTGAGGTGTTTTGTTCACAATGGCTAGAGAGATATAAGTCGCATGAGCTTTGCTTAAAGAGCCAGGATGCATAATTAGGAGAAAAAGTTGTAGTAGGAATATTTATGTTGAGACTGTGCTCTAATTGGAAAGATCCGCATATAGCTGACGTGTATCTATATGTTCGTTTTGCTGCGAGGTGTTTCTTTATGTTATCATCAATTACACAATTATTAGAAAACATTTGTTTTCTAAATAATTTTAGCTTGGCTTCATTGATACGAAGTTCGATAAAAGGCAATCCTGCTAATAAGTTTTGTAAAGTTGTTGTACAAAATGCGTAAATACTTTCTTTAATTGCATGATGATATAAGCCCTTGATAATATCAATTTATGAGTTGGGTGCATTATCAACTAGGAAAAGCCCTTAATCAATTTTGCTAAGAACTAAAATTTTCTTAAAATAAGTTAATGTGTTGATGTGTATGAAGCTTCGTTTACTTGACAGATATCCAATTATGTTAATTCTTGGTTTTAACGACTTTTTTTTAGCGAAAGGTAGTGTTCCTTCCAGGAATAAGTTTTTGTAAAAATTATTCCTAGAATTTTCCATTGGTCTATGTTACCTATATTAGCATTGTTTATGTTCAAGTTGTGGCATTAATAACCACACTACTTTCTTCTACATATATAAATATATATATATATATATATATATATATATATAACTTTGCAGATGGTGCCCGGCTGCAGGACAGTCCGTCATCACCACTCCATTGGAAGTTCGAAACGGTTCTACAATGATACATACATACATATATGAATATTAAAACTACAGCATATATCCATACACATACTAATTTCAATTTAATAAATTTAGCTTACTTTCTGGGAGCAACGTGTTTTGTCAAGAACCGCATTGCCTCCATATAGCACCATTCGGTTTTTTCTTCAGCAGCGGCGCCCGACTTCACCTTACTGGCTGACATTTCACGAACAAATCGGTCGCGCAGCGATTTCCATCTAGTTTTACAGTGCTCCTCTGCTTTCAAAAGGAAAAAATAACAAACAAGGCAAAAGTTAGACTGAAAAAGGAAATACCTGACACCCCTGTTGAAGCGGTCACTGTCTGCCAAGCTCGATCTTTTAAATATTTGTTCCTAAATAGCGAAGAACTTTTGTCGAACAAACATGGGTGCATTTTCATTGCCTCGATAAGTTTTTCTTCCATTATTTAATAACTAAAACTGTAAGAAATATATGTATTTTTAACCATTTATTACAGAAGCTGCACATACATATGTACTTATTTACCTGGTTTTTGAATGTTTTTATTTATGCATGTTTTCTTGATTTATTCATTTAAAATAAAACTTTCATACGCACATTAAATTATTTGCTGTGTGCATAAAACAAAATATATATAACCTGGTTTCACTGCGTTGTTTTTTATAAAAATTTTCTATAATTTTGATCAAATCTTTTTTTTTTTGTGCGAACTTGACAAGAAAATTATACCAGCTGATTGTCAAAGCGCGCAAAAAGATGAGAGTTGCCCAACTTTACGCTTCGCGCTACGTTAAAAGTACTTTATGTGACATGTTTCATATAGGTATGTATATTTCATCTTAAATGTCAAAGCGAAACTATAACGCAACGCGAATCAAAAGTTCTATCTGACACCGCCATAAGAGATGTTATTTTTCATGATCTTGTATGCAAGTATTCGCTGCTAATAAAACTAAACAGATTCACAAGTATACACAGCCATATACACCTAGAAGAAACAAAACCACACACTAATCCATACAACCACTCATACCCTGTAGGAATGTGAGCTAACCATAAGCTAACTTATGGTTGACCAGAAATGAGCTAGGGGTGACTCACGAATGACTCATTTTCTATACTAACGCTGCATCAGTTTTAACATGTAATGTCCTAGGAAATGAGTTCACTCGCTTTGCATCAGTTTTCGACTAACCACAAGCTGCTCATTTTGAGTTAGCTTATGGTTAGTCGATTCATTACCAGTGCGTCATAAAATGAAATACGCATATAAAATGAAAGTGCCTATTGCTAGCTAAACTATTGCTTTATTTTAATAAAAAAGTTGATTTTTTTTAATAAAAAAATATATTTATTGAATTTTATTTAAAACAATATTCTTATTTAAAAATACTTACTAATAGTATTAAAAATGTCGCCTTTTAAATATTTTATTGCATTTCTTAATGCTTTTTCTGGATCTTCTGCACCGTTAATAGGCATTGCATCTAGTTAATGATAAGAAATTAATTAATATTCAAAATAATTCGTTAAGTCATATAATTATCTCACCTTTTAAAGCACCAATAATCCTTTTAAACTGGCAGCTTGCCATGTAGTCCATCAATGTTACATCTCATATTTAGATCTAATGGAAAAATTTTAGTCAGAGATTTCCGTAGTTTCACCTTTCAATAATGATGACATACAACAAATCTGAAATTATTTATAGATTATATCATTATTTATTTTTATTTTAAATCGAAAAAGACATACATAGGTTGAACCTCTAGCCACCGATGACAAAACGTAACTGACGAAATAACAAATTTTTTTCTTTTGTTTTGTTTCTGAGCGTAAAGTGATTTTTTTACTCTCTGTATTTAACATGCATAAAAATATAAATGTTTGTTGTTTTCTTTGAACATTATGTTACAAAGAGCAACGACAACTGGTTCACTTCTGCATCAGGTTTTAGCTAGCTTATGGCTAGTCTCAAATGAGTTAGTTAATTATAAACCATATTATGAGCTAGCTCACAAATTTCCTTCAGGGTAGTTACCATAGGCAAAACACACAGAACACTCATACATTCAACCACACATAGTTACCATAAGCAAACCAAACAAGTCAGCATTGTCATACAAACACACACATGTCAAGTAAAATACAACCACCATGTCCAGAACTTTCGCGAGGTTACCAGACGACGTCATTTTTGCTATATAAAGGCGCTGCCAGAGCTCATCGAGTCAGTGTGATTTCAAATATAGACGTGTTAACATCCCTGAGAGTTGAGTAGAACAAATACTCGTGTAAATAAGTTGATAAATAAAGTGTTGCCGCATTATATTTCTAAAATTAATTTCTCCGTGTTTTAATTTGATGCAATAAAATGAATCCTTGAAGGATAAGTAATAAAACCGTTTTTACGAAAAGGTCTAAAAACGTAACAATAGGTGTCAGAAGTGGGATTGCAAAAATAATTAAAAGGAGATTGCAATTTAAGAAAGGAAAAAAAGGACATTAAAACAAAAAACAAATTTAAATAAATAATCATGAAATTCGATGAGTTAAAAGTTGAACACCTGAAAAAGGAGCTCAGCAAGCTGGAATTGCCAACTGCAGGTAACAAGGCTGAACTGCAGAAGAGGCTAATAGATGAGTTTAAGAATCGCTGCATGGACATCGGGACATACGAGTTTGAGGACAAAGACGATGTGCAGGTATTCCCTCCTGCCACGACAAGCTTGTAGCCGAAATAACTGAAATAAAACAGAACTCTCAGCAGATGCAGGAGCAGCTTGTAGCCGAAACTCAGCAGATGCAGGAAAAACTTCTAGCCGAAATACAGGAGTCAAATAAAGCCATGAACGAGACCCTGGTAGAGGTTTCTGAAGCCATTAACAGGAGGGTGGATTCTATTGAGAATAAATTCTCAGAGCTGGAACAGCATGCAAAGGATGTCGAAGAGAAATTGCATACTCTAGAGGACAAAGTGCATAACCTGGAGTGTAGCGGCGGGCCAGTACAAGCAGTTGCGGAGGTTTCTCCACGGATAAAAGCGCCATGCTTCGACGGCAGCGTACCATTAGGCATCTTCAAATTCCAGTTCGAGACGGTTGCTAGCAGAAATGGATGGGATGCTGAAGAAAAGGCCATAGAGTTGATTTTATCCTTAAAGGGTATAGCCACAGAGGTACTTGACACTGTGCCAGTAAGCTGCAGAAACAACTATAATGAAATAATGGCAGCATTGCAGCGCAAGTATGGTGGTGAGCACAAGCGCGATTTATACAGAATGGAATTGCGATGTAGAGTTCAGAAGCCTAACGAATCTCTACAAGATTTCGCAATGGAAATCGAGCGTTTAGTGCAGCTCACATATCCAGGCGAGAGTCACCCGTTCCTGGACCATTTTAAAACTGAGGCTTTCGTTAACGGCATTTGCGACTCTGATGTTAAACTGGCGGTGTGCGCTACGCAGAAATCCACTTTCGCTGAAACTGTGTCAAGAGACTGCCAGGATGGTTTTCAAGCCACAGATATGTAAAGTGCGGAATGTGGAGGTTTTGTGTGAGCAGGATAATAACCTAATTGCCAGCTTTAAGGAGGCAATGCGACAACTGCTGGCAGAAAGTGATATCAAAGAAAAGCCTAAGTGCTTTAACTGCGGAAAGATCGGTCATTTTCAGCGCACCTGCAAAGCACCAAGGAAGAGAGGTAGATCTGTTTTGCCACCAAGAAAGAGCATTGAGCATAGAAGAGGCACAAAGCACAACAATGCGGATGCTCTTTCTAGAAGACCGTGCTGTTTAGAGTGTAAACATTGTGTTAGAACCGAGAAAAAGGAAGGCGTTGTGGATGTTCGGCTAATGCACATCGGCCCTGATGAAGACTGGTCAGCGGCACAGAGGGACGACGATATACTAAGAAAAATTATAGCGGCCAAAGAAGAGGACAGACGACCATCCCGGAATGAAATTTCGGCTGAAAGCCCACTCGCCAAATCTTATTGGGTTGGATGTCAACAAGCCGTAGCTGACTGGATAGCAAACTACCCACAGTGCATAGCAGCCAAAGGCCCAGTAAGAAGAAGCCGGGGACAGCTGCAACAATACAACTCAGGAGCACCATTCGAGCGGATCGCAATGGATGTAGCAGGTCACTTTCCCGTCACCGAAGCCGGAAATCGTTATGTACTTGTGGTAATGGACTATTTCAGTAAATGGCCAGAGGTATATGCTATACCTAACCAGGAAGCAAAGACAATTGTAAATGCATTCGTCAACAACTGGGTATGACGCTATGGTGTCCCAATAGAATTACATTCCGACCACGGAAGGAATTTCGAGTCTGCCATATCCAGGGAAATGTGCGAGTTATATGGGATAAAGAAAACCAGAACGACGCCGCTGCATCCACAGTCTGATAGCATGGTAGAAAGGTTCAATCGCACCTTAGAAGAGTACCTACGAAAAGTAGTAAGCACCCATCAGGGGGATTGGGACGAGCACATCCCCAAATTTTTGATGGCATATAGGTCAGCTGTACACGACTCAACATCGAGAACGCCAGCCAAAATTATCTTCGGGACGGAATTAAAACTACCTGGTGATTTGGAATTTAGTTTTAAGCCAACTGTAGAGGAAGGAGCTATTACGTCCCAGGAGAAGGAGAACTTAAACGAACTGCATGAGTTCGTGCGCAATAGAATCAAGATGGTCAGTGACAAGATGAAGGCTAGGTATGACCGCGCAGCAAACTCGGAGGGATTTACGGAAGGACAATTGGTCTTACTGTATAACCCACAACGGAAGAAAGGATTGTCCCAAAATTACAGACTCACTGGGATGGCCCGTATAAAGAGATTAAGAGGGTGAATGACGTTGTATAACGGATACAGAAGCACAATAGCCCAAGGTCGAAAATGAAGATAGTACATCTCGAACGATTGGCGCACTATGGAAGAGGTGATTGTATGCCTATTCGGGTCGAACAGGCTTAAGTAGGCGGCAGTGTTACAAAGATTAGAAATAGATTTAAATAAAACGACAATGTGGATATATGTACTTGGCAGCACTGGCAATTAATCTATAGTTGTCAAAATGTTACAACCCTGGTCAACACTATGTAGATAATATTCAATATATAATATTGGCTGTGCCAATAAGAGTAAACCACAACAACAACAAACATAGCAACAAAAATGCTAAGAGATGTTATTCTTAATGATCTTGTATGCAAATATTCGCTGCTAATAAAGCTAAATAGATTCACAAGTATACACAGCCATATACCCATAGGCAAAACACCCAGAACACTCATACATTCAACCACACATAGTTACCATAAGCAAATCAAACAAGTCAGCATTGTCATGTATACAAACACACACATGTCAAGTAAAAAACAACCACCAAACCCAGAACTTTCGCGAGGTTACCAGACAACGTCATTTTTGCTATATAAAGGCGCTGCCAGAGCTCAGCGATAATCAGTGTGATTTCAGATATAGAAGTGTTAACATCGCTGAGGGTTGAGTAGTACAAATACTCGTGTAAATAAAATAGTAAATAAAGTGTTGCCGCATTATATTTCTAAAATTAATTTGTCCGTGTTTTAATTTGATGCAATAAAACGAATCCTTGAAGGATAAGTAATAAAATCGTTCTTACGAAAAGGTCTAAAAACGTAACAGTATATATATATATATATATATATATATATATATATATTTAGAAATATTAATATATACATATATATATATATATATATATATATATAGTGCTATCACTGCTATCACTTTTCAACCGTCAGTAAACTAACAATTAAAAGTGCTATATTCGGCTGTGCCGAATCTTATGTACCCTTCACTAACGTACGTCTGCTTACTAACTTATAAAATAGTTTCAGTTAGCATAAAATAAAAACAACTTCAGTTGCGTTTTTTGGTTAATCAAAAAAATTTCCGAAATTTCCCACCCTTAGAAACGAAATTTTAATTTTTCAAATTTTTTTTTACCAATACAAGTCCTTATAATGTGTAAAGCTTTATTTAAGCAAAAGTAAACATTTTTAACCATATTGGTAACGTTCATGTTATACAAAATATTGCAGTATCCAAACCTGGAATCAAAATTTTTATTTTATATTTTAATTTTTCATATCAATTTTGTTTTGCCTAAATAAAAAATAATTTTTACTTGGAAAAAACGACATTAATTGATTTTTGGTTAATTATTGTATACAAAATTTTAAATTTCGGAACCCTGGATGGGAACTTTAAATTTTTAAATATATTTTTCATCGATGCAAATCTTCATGATACCATAAATGGTTTTATTTAAGAAAAACTTAAAATTTTTAAGCAATTTAGTTACTATATGTACCACAAAATACCGAATGTGCCAAAAAAAATCAATTTCCCACCCCTGCAGACGAAAAATAAATTTTTAAAAATAATGTTTTACCAATGCAAGTCTTCATGATGTATAAAGCGGTTTTATATAAGAAAAACTAAAATTTGTAAAAATTTTTGTCACTTTCATGTACTACAAAACATTGCAGTATCCAACCCTGGAAACGAATTTTTTTTTTTTAAATTTTTGATATCAAATTTGTTTTGCCAGAATAAAAAATAATTTTTCCCAAGAAAAAACGACGTTAGTTGATTTTTGGTTATGTTAATGTATTAAAATATTCAAATTTCCTAACCCTGGATGGGAACTTTAAATTTAAAAATATTTTTCATCCATGCATATCTTCATGTTACCAAAAACGGTTCTATTTAAGAAAAACTTAACATATTTATACATTTTAGTTACTATATGTACCACAAAATACCGAATGTGCCAAAAAAAAAAAAAAAAAAAATCCCACCCCTGGAGACGAAAACTAAATTTTTTTAAATAATGTTTTACCAATGCAAGTCTTTAGGATGTATAAAGCGGTTTTATATAAGAAGAACTAAAATTTGTAACAATTTTTGTCACTTTCATGTACCACAAAACATTGCATTATCCAACACTGAAAACGAAACTTTGATTTTTTAAAATATTTGATACCAAATTAGTTTTGCCAGAATAAAAAATAATTTTAACCATGAAAAAACGACGTTAGTTAATTTTTAGTTATTTTAATGTACAAAAAATATTAAAATTTCTTAACCCTGGATGGGAACTTTAAATTTAAAAATATTTTTTCATCCATGCAAATCTTCATGTTACCAAAAACGGTTTTATGTAAAAAAAAACTTAACATATTTATATATTTTAGTTATTAAATGTACCACAAAATACCGAATAATATTTCAATTTCCGATCCCTGGAAGAGAAAATTAAAACTTTTTAAAATTATTTTTTACCAATGTAAGTCTTCATGATGTATAAACTGGTTTTATTTAAGAAAAACTACAAATTTGTAACCATTTCTGTCACATTCATGTACTACAACATATATCAGTTACGAATCGAAATTTGTTTTTTTTTTTAATTTTTGATACCAATTCTGTTTTACCAGGACAAAAAATAATTTTAACCAGGATAAAACGACGTTAGTTAATTTTTAGTTAGTTTAATGTACAAAAAATATTAAAATTTCCTAACCCTGTATAAGAATTTTTAGTTTTTTAAATTTTTTTCCATCTATGCAAATCTTCCTGATGTACAAAACGGTTTTATTTAAGAAAAACTTAAAATTCTTAAACATTTTAATTATTATATGTACCACAAAATACCGAATGTGTAAAAAAAAAAAAAAATTAAATTTCCGATCCCTGGAATCGAAAATTTTATTTTTTTTAAATTATTTGTTACCAATGGAAGTCTTCATGATGTATAAAGCGGTTTTATTTAAGAAAAATTACAAATTTGTTACCACTTTCGTTACTTTCATGTACTACAAAATATTGCAGTACCGAACCCTGGAATCGAAATTTTGATTTTTTTTTAACTTTTGATACCAATTTTGTTTGCGGAAATAGAAAGTAATTTTAACCAGGAAAAACGAAGTCAGTTGATTTTTGGTTAGTTTATTGTATAAAAAAAATTTGAGTTTCCTAACCCTGGATGGGAACTCTAAATTTTTAATTTTTTTTTTTCATTGATGCAAATCTTCATTACACCAAAAACGGTTTTATTTAAGAAAAACTTAAAATTTTTAAACATTTTAGTTATGATATGTACCACAAAATACCGAATGTTCCATCCCTGGAAAATTTTTTTTTTTTTTAGTTTTAAATGGAAAATTGAGGAGTCCCAAGGCATGAAATAGGTTCAATATTCAAATACGCAAGAAAATAATCGGTTTTTGGTGTTAATTTTGCGTCGGGAAATAGGTGTAAGCTTCCCAGCTCTGGAACCGTCCTTCCGATTTTTCTGCATTTCCACTCTAAGTTAGCTCACTTCCAATCGAACAGTCCAAGAACGAAGTCTCTAGCTCTTCTGGGGGCTTGGGAAAACCGATTTCACGTACAGGCAGACGGACAGACGGACGTCGCTCAATCGTCATCGCTATTCATAAGGATCCGAAATATATTTACTTTATGGGGTCGCATATTGATATCAAAGAAATTACACACGAAATGACAAACCTAAATATACCCTTTCACATTTTTGTGAAGGGTATAAAAAAAACAGGCGAATTTATTGTTAGTATGAAATCATTCATGGGGAATATCTTCACGATTGCAAATGTATGCATATTAAAAATATTCTGAAGCAGGTTGTTCTCCGCTTCCAACAACATCGCCGCTGCTATCGATTCCATTTCTTCTCTAAGCTAAATTTTTATTTTGTAATGATGTTTAGCAAATGAAAATTTAACTCCGGCGCACAGTGGCACATTTGAAGAGATGGCGGCCAAAACTCTTCAAACAAATTTTTTTTTGTGTCACCGATTTAATTTTCTTTTTTTAATATAAAAGTAAACCCATAGGAACCTCGAAATCCAGAAATGTAAGTTTTTATTTCGATTATTTCTCTTCGAATAGGGTGATAAAAAACGCGCTTTTTTTGAGAGAAAATTTTTGAACTTCAAGTGGGCATAACTTTTTTGGTTTTATATATTTTTGGAAAATGTTTTTTTCTTCACACAATATCATTTCTTAACATATAAAATAGTTTAAAAAAATCATGCCCTACTTCGCTCGAGTCCCAGATTTGGGCATTGCAATAAAGGTCCAAAATATACCCAAATCTCGATATTCAGTGGAACGCAACTTTTTTTCTGCGAAAAACTTCGTAAAATTACTTATAACGTGTTATAGTACGTACTTTGAGCGGTTGTTATATGCTTATTTTTTAAATTTATATTTGCGTATCTAGGAACTACAATGATTTTACTGCTTGCATGTCGGATATTTTAGGTATGGGATTGCGGTATATCCACATGTGTTTGTGTGTGTATTGTGTGTATGTTTTTTTTCCAAGAAGTTTTATTAATGAAAAGGGTATAATAAAAGACTGTTCTTATTTTTTTAATTTAGGCCATAAAAAATGTAAAGTTACATATAAGCGGGGGTAGGTACATGAGTTGTTGTATTTGGACTGATATATTCGACGTTTTGTTATAACTTTATTGTGTACCCAGGTAGCTGCTGCTCATATAAAGGTTAAAATGCGATAGACACATCAGGTTTTCTTGAATAGGAGAATGAAATAACAAAAGAGAGTTGAAGTAAATTGTCGGTACATGTCTGTACTCCTCTTTTTTTTCTTTCCTCTCTCTCGTTTAAACACATACATGCTTCAAGAAAATTTGATGTGTATAAAAACAGACAAAATTGAAAAAGATGATGAGTATTGTCAAAAAGATGGCTAAGTTCAGTTATAACAACCTTGCTAATATTTATTTTGAACAAAAAAAACAAAAACGATGTTATATTACACATTTTAAAAGATCCTTATTTTGAGTTGTGCGACCATTTAAAAAAAATTAATAATTTCTTAACGCGATTAAATAAACGGTATAATGAATGTTATAGAAATAAGGAAAAAATGTTTAACTGCAACAAACAATGGCTTACAAGTGAACTTGTATTTGAAAGCCAACCAAAACCAGCAAATGTGGGCCGACCTGCCAGTCCAGTTGAGGAGTGTAGTAAAAGGTCCCGAAGACGAAAGCTGCAAAGCATTAATGAAGAATTTTCTGAAGAAATAATTAAAGATACGTTTTTCCATCAACAAAAAATAAAACCAAAAAAATTTATATAATAGAAAATGTAATGAAAGCGAGCCCCAAGCGTGTAAAAACTACTTTAAAGAACATTCCAACACCAACCGATGATAAAAAATTTACATCTGAAGAAGCATTTTCAATATTTCTGGACTTAAAGCTAACAAAATATCAGTATATGGAATTGCGAAAGCGGGCAATTGGAAAACATTGCTCCATATATCCAGAATATAGAGATTTGCTTTTAATTAAAAAAGATTATTTACCACCACAAAATTCTGTAAACATTACAACTAAATCATACTGCGGAAAGATTGTTGAATACATTGGATACACTAATTTCTAAATGGGGATGCGATGGATCTTCTGGACAAAAGCGATATAAGCAGTATAATACAGAAAATATATCAGATTCTGACTTATTTATGATATCTTTTGTTCCGTTAAGACTAAAAACAAATAACATTAATTTTGAGCCATCTACTAGCAAAGAAACCGATATTGACATATGGAAAACCGAAATACCTTTCTCAACAAAATATTGCAGACCAATTGAACTTGCTTTTAAGAAGGAAACAAAGGATGTAATATTAGAAGAAGTATCTAAACTTAAACAACAAATAGATAAACTTCAACCGATAACTTTGCTACTTAACGATCAAGAAATTGAAATAAATTACCAAATGTTACTTACAATGATTGATGGAAAAGTTGCACAGGCAAAATCATCTTCAAGCTGTGTTCTTTGCAAAAAAACTGCAAGCCAATTAAGTCAACCTCCAACAGAACACTACTTTCCAAGAAGCCTATGAGTTTGGCTTGTCCCCACTCCATGCTAAAATTCGATTTATGGAACACATATTAAAGCTAAGCTATGATTTAGATTTTAAAGGAACAGTACGAAATAGTGACGAAAATAAAGTCAAAAGAGAGGCAAAAAAGAAACACGTACAAGAAAAATATTTGGAATTGGATTTACTGATCGATCAGCCAAAGCAAGGAGAAGGAAACACAAATGATGGCAACACAGCAAGAAAAATTTTTTCTGATCCTGAAACTCCTGCATCTATTACAGGAGTCGATTTTGAATTAATAAAACGCTACAAAATAATACTGCAAGTAATATCATGCAATAAAAAGGTAAATGCAAGAAAATTTGAAACAGCGAAACTATATAACAAAAATATTATTGGAGGAATATGCCATCGACAGTCAATAAAATACTATATCATGGGGAAAACATTATTCAACACAATATGCTGCAGATTGGAGATCTTTCTGAACAAGTGTAAGAAAAAAGGAACAAAGATTATAGATATTTTCGCGAGCACAACACAAGAAAAATATCTAGATATAGTACCAATGAAGACCTCTTTAATATTTTACTGTGCACTTCTGATCCATATAGCTCCAGCATTCGACAAAAATGGAATTCCCCCCGCATGGAATTGGACAAAGACGCCAAACAGCTCCTTGAAGATGAACAGGAGACATACTTAGATGAAATTTTCACTAAGATGGATAAATGAAAAATGTATTCTACGCAAATTAACATAAAAATTAGAGCAAAAAGGCACAATAAGTATTGAAAATTTATAAAAGAAATTTTATTTTATTTGGAATAAAAAGATTTTCTTAGAATTTATGGTAAAACCTTTTTTCGGATATGGATCTCCTACATATCACGTTTAAAATATATTTAAATTGTTCATATAATAATATCTAAAGCTGTCGAACTTACATTTGTTAGTGAATTATGATCACCAAGGAAATTTGACTTACAAGGGCCTTATGAGTAAATGTGGACCGATTGCCCTTAAATTTCACAGGAATATCAACGACTAAAATAAAATTAGTTTTGCTAAATATTATATCAATATTAATACATTTAAAACAATTTTCTAATACTAAGTGGTCCATTGGAGAAGAGGGCTAAATATCAAAATAAAATTGACCCGGATGGACGGCTTAATTAAGTATATAATTTTTTATTTCAGTTAACGTTACTATTTATAAAATGCAATGTTAAATCACTACATTCACAAATTTATTTTTTTAAAGCCGATAATACCTATATTTTTAAAAGTAATTTTTCAATCATATATAAGTGTACTTTAATAATGCCCAGTTTTGAAGTTAATAATAAATTGAAGCTTAAGATGTCTTCTATCCTACAAAAAAAATTTCATTAAAAAATTTCAACATAGTCAAAATTTATAGAATTTTGACCGCCAACTCACAAAATGTGCCACTGTGCGGCGCTTCAGGATTGCTGACACTGGAATAGTTTGGCCACAAATGTCGTTTGCTTATAATCTGGTTACTTTCTGCACTTAACTGATGCATTTATTTAAATATAGTTACCACAATATTTAGTTTTTATATATTTTTCTTACTTTATATTCACAAAATTTTACTTTTTATAGTTTAGCAATTACAATGTTTACAGAACTGTATATTTTTAATGTTTCTATTTCATAAAATAAGCAGCTGGTTTAAACATACCCTTTTCTTCTTCTTTCTCTTTCGATTAGGTTTTTTTATAGAATACCAATTTTCGATTCGAGCCTAACTGAATGTGGGAACGTAATCGAAACGCAGAATAGGGGTGATTCTTTGTCATCTAAAACCAAAAGAAAGGGAGTGAGAATATTTATGAAGTGCTCTCAACACAATTGTCATATTCTTGACAAAAATTTTGTTTCATTTTGTGCTCAAGCCTTCACGTAAATTATTATTACTAAAATGGTGATATCGCGAATACTTCTTAGTTCTTTTTTATTCAACGCCAAATATGTTCGCAATAAATACATCTTTGTACAGGATATTTCATTCGCCATCCATTAACAGCCAGAAAACGCTAACGCGAAATATTTACACTAGGAATCGATAATACAACTTCAATAAACCCTTTTTTTTGTCGTCTCTAGGTTAATTTTCATTTAGTTTCGCTGTAAAAAAATACCTGGTCTTGAAGTTCAATTGGTATATTTTCTACTAACATCTTATATTCTATAGAAGACTATGAGATTTGTCTCTATTGGAACTTGATATGGGGAAAAATCGGCACGACTATGTGTTTATAAACCATTGATATATAACAAGTGCTGTTACAGATAGAAGTACAAAATCCAAACCCATTAAAAACTAATTATTTAAAGTAATTTCTTCATAATTGTTATTCGTGACAATTTCAACAATGGCTAAGTAAACTTACAGAGATCTCACCAATAATTTCTTTCAACTAAATATTTACACGGTATTGAACTGCAACTACTAAATAATCAAATTCTTAAATTATGCATTTACAGAGATATAGCCAATATTTTCTTACAACAAAATGATTTACACAATATTGAATTGCATATACTAAGCAATCAAATTAAAATGTATCTCATGATGGTTGATGGAAAAGTTGTTCAAACATAAATTAATACAAAAGACATCAAGTCAATTGAGTCATCCTATTCTCGTTTTATTACATCATACGAAATTGAATTGTCCCATCTTCATAGGAGAATACTTTTATTCAAGCAGTGGAAACAGTGTGAAAAAATAGAAAAAAACGAAAGCAAAAAAAAACAAACATTTCAGGAAATATATAGAAAAATTTAAATACCGCAAAAATTTTTTTAGATCCAGAAATTGCAGCATGTACATATCACAGGTGTAGATTTGGAACTAATGAGGCGATACAACATAATATCACAAGTTATTATATGCAATAGAAAGGTAAATGCAAAAAATTTTGAGAATACGCAAAAAAAAGAGCTATACTATACAACGAGAAATACTCTTGGAGATCTATGACATCCACTGTTCATAAAATTTTGTACCATGGCGGAGCGAATAATTTAATACAATATGCTGCTAATAGAAGATCTATCTGAAGAAGCGCAAGAAAACAGAAATAAAGACTACAGATTCTTTCGCGAACACAATACAAGAACAATTTCCAGATGTACTAATGAATATCTGATTACTATTTTACTATGCACATCAGATCCCTATATGTCTAATATTCCACAAAAATTTAAAACCAACCCTACTGAATTAGATGTAGAAGATAAACTAGTTCTAGAAGATGAAAATCAAGGCAATTTGTAGAATTTTATGTGCATATATTAGACAATTTTAAATTTACAAATCTAACATTTTTTTTTAATTACAAATTTAGAAGTTTACATATAATGTCAATTGTCTTCTTCATCAAAACCTTTTTATCTTAACTAAATTCAACCAATGTTTGTATTGTTTATGCTACTTAATAAATATTAACTCAAACTTTTTAAAAAAATTAACGAGTTTCATTTGAAAAGTTGCTTTAATATCTTATATACTCTTCACTAAAGTACGTCTGCTTACTAACTTATAAAATAATTTCAGTTAGCAAAAAATACAAGTCCTCATAATGTGTAAAGCGGTTTTATTTAAGCAAAAGTCCAAATTTTTAGCCATTTTGGTAACGTTCATGTTATCCAAAATATTGCAGTATCCAACAGGAAACTGAAGTCGTTTAAATTCAAATGGTATATCAGACCATGGTAGATCAGAAAATAGTAGCTTCAATTACATAAGCCATCAACCTTTTAATAGCAAGTCTTGTACCATTACACAAACGGGGTTGATTGATATTAAGAAGCATAATAATAGTGGCTCCAACTTTCTATTGGAGATTATGCGGAGGCAATCCTAGTAAGTTCAACGAATTCTAAAATTCTGTTGGATAATTCACAACATATCCTTCATTGGTAACTCGACAGACTTGTACAACACCACTTCGCCAGGAATCTTTGATTGTATAGTCATGTTTAATTCAGTAACATCTTTGTTCTTTGACGCTAAAATCGCTCTGGCACTCAACCATGCATGGGTATGTATGTATATTGGTGTGCTATGTTAGTGAAGCACATTCAATCAATTCCTCTTTTGACTGTGCGAAACGGCAAAAATCATTTGGCAATGCTATCAATCCTGTGTCATCAACAGGCTGCACCATTCCCAATTTTCAGCAATTGCTTAGAGAACTTTTCAGCGGATGGATCATTCCATAAATATAAAGACTTAAAGCAAGCGGTAATTCCATCAGCAGCTGTCGATCTAGGAATGTCGGGCAATGTTTGCTTAAAATCGCCTGACAATAAAAGCAACGCACCACCAAACAACTCTGAGTTATCTCGGAGATCTTTCAGTGATCTTTCCAAAGCTTCAACAGATTTTTTATTCGCGTACTTATGCATATGACGTGGGCTGTGCATAATGTATTTAAATATTTAAGTTTTTAGTGATGTATTTATATGTAATTTATTTCATAGATCCCCGAAGTTGTGATTTAGAATAGCTAAGTATATAAATTAAATTAATAGTTCGACCAAAATTTAATTGTAATGAACTTAAAAACGAATTGTATTTCAGTTTTTTAAAATATTAACTCAAATATTTCGAAATGATTGGAGTGTTCACTAAAATGGCTATAACTCATAAACTAATACACATACAGAAACTGTATTTACATAAAAACCATGGTATTGACGTCACCTTTCATATAAACTTGCAGAAACAAAATCGGTTCAGGCATTCCGCAGAACATCAATTACTAACAAAATTTAACTTATTTTTATATATATATAGATATATATATATTTATTTAATTATTATACCTACATAAACAACATTTAAGGTATAAAAATATAGATATAATGAAAAGTTGATATTGCAAAGCAATAAAAAAATTTGGCTTTATTTCTCGGCTTTAAGAATCCTTCTTTAGCTCTATTTCAAACCTGATTTAGCTTTATATTACTTTAAAATCTGGTCACACTGTTCACATACATTTTTTATGAAAAAAATAAATGGAAAATACACAGAAGCACAAACATACATATGTATGTACATCTGTATACTTTAAAATATTCTCTGGCTAAGAGTAAAAACTTTTTACTCTCTTTAATGGTCGCTAGTCTAAATTCCATTAACATTTTACAACCGGCAAATCAAAATATGGAAGTGTAACATCTTTATATTATAGAGTCTTTGCTCAAAGCTTTAATATGGATATAAGTTTGCCTATTAAATTGCATAGTGATGTCGCTCCTAAACTTTTAATTGGTTGAGCCACCTGTGGCTGCCTGATAAAATTGTACATCTAGAAGAAAATGGTCCTTAAGTTACTAACACTGCATTGGGCTGGGTAGTATTTGGTAACTCATCTGATTCCCATGTGTGTTTGTTGTCAGTGTAGCTAGAGAAAATACTTCATGACATGGTGGAAAATTATTTTGAGACTGAAAATTTTGTAGCAAAAGCCTTGGCTGGTGAAATATGATGTAAAAAGTTGTTGGCAGATTCCAGACTAGACTCTTATGGCGCAGTGATGATGTTGTGCTGCCAAATCATGAGGGATTATTTTATCGCCTAGTGAGGTTCTTGATGTATTCCCCAGGAGACAACATTAAGGAAATATTTCACCAGGTACTTGTGTCTACTGATGGTAGATGCTCTCAACGTTTTCTTTGCTGCGAAGAAAGCAAAACCTTATCTGATACGCTATGACTTCGGGTGTTGCTTGTTCGCCTTGTGTAGCTCATTATGTATAAAATATAAATACACTGAACTACCGTGATAAATATCCCCATGCTGTAAAGTCTATTGTGCATCATCATTATGTGGATGACTTTATTGATAGTTTTCCGACGGCTGCAAAGGCTTTTGAAATTGCCTCCAAAACTCGCGATATTTATGGACCAGGTGGTTTCGAGCTATATAATTTCTCATCAAATTCATCATAAAAGCTCTCTGCGGATCAGCAGACGCTCCAATGATTTTCTTTAATTATTTGAATGAGCCACATTCAGAAAAAAATCTTAATATGTATTGGCAACCAAAAGATGATTCTTTTAGGTTCAATTTGAAGTTCCACAATTTCAATGCTGAAGTTCTAGAGGGCATAAGATGTCTACTGTGAGACAAAAAACTGCCTAAATCATTAAACGAGATATAGAAGCATTTGAGAAATGTTGTTTTGATAAAGTTCCGCAATACTATTTTGAAAAAGGCAGGCATTCTGGTCTCGAGTTTCATATGTATGTATTTTTATTGATGATAGTGAAGACGCCTTTTGTTCTGTGGCTTATTAGCGATACTACGAAGATGAAAAGATTGGAGTATCACTTATCGTTGCCAAAACAAAATGTGACCCACCAGAATCTATGACGATACCCCGATTGGAACTTCAAGCTGCCTTTCTCGGCGCTCGATTAATGTATACAATATTAAGTGAGCACGAGATTTTTTGCTTCTCGTAGAATATGTTGGAGTGACTCTGCGTCTGTTATAAGTTGGATTGGTGCTGAAAGCAACAGACATATACCTTTTGTGGCCCATAGCATTGCAGAAATATTGGATTCTACACCATCGAATGATTGGAGATGGTTACCTACTGACCGTAACGTTGCAGATGAAACTAATAGAGATAAAGGCAAAATTAGCTTTTCAAATGAAACTCGTTAAATTTTTTAAAAAGTTTGAGTTAATATTTATTAAGTAGCATAAATAATACATACATTGGTTAAATTTAGTTAAGATAAAGAGGTTTTAATGAAGAAGACAATTGACATTATATGTAAACTTCTATTATAAATTTGTAAATTTAAAATTGTCTAATGTATGCACATAAAATTCTAAAAATTGCCTTGATTTTCATCTTCTAGAAGTAGTTTATCTTCTACATCTAATTCAATAGAGTTGGTTTTAAATTTTTGTGCAATATTAGACATATAGGGATCTGATGTGCATAGTAAAATAGTAATCAAATATTCATTAGTACTTCTGGAAGTTGTTCTTTTATTGTGCTCGCGAAAGAATCTGTAGTCTTTATTTCTGGTTTCTTAAGATTCTTCCATAGATCTATAAGAGTATTTCTCGTTATAAAGTATAGCTGTTTTTTTTTTTGGGTATTTTAAAAATCTTTTGCATTTATCTTTCTATTGCATACAAGAAATTGTGTATCGCCTCATTAGTTCCAAATCTACACCTGTGATACTTGCTGCAGTTTCTGGATCTAAAAAAAAATCATGCAGTATTTAAATTTTTCTATATTTTTCTTAAAATGTTTGTTTATTTTTGCTTTCGTTTTTTCTTATATTTTCTCACTGTTTCCACTACTCGATCAAAAGTATTCGCGTATGAAGATGGGACAATTCAATTTCGTATGATGCCATAAAACGAGAATAGGATGACTCAATTGACTTGATGTCTTTTGTATTAATTTATGTTTGAACAACTTTTCCATCTACCATCGTGAGATACATTTTAATTTGATTGCTTAGTATATGCAATTCAATATTGTGTAAATCATTTTGTTGTAAGAAAATATTGGCTACATCTCTGTAAGAGCATTTTTTAAGAATTTGATTATTTAGTATATGCAGTTCAATACCGTGTAAATATTTAGTTGAAAGAAAATATTGGTGAGATCTCTGTAAGTTTACTTAGCCATTGTTGAAATTGTCACGAATAACAATTATGAAGAAGTTACTTTAAATAATTAGTTTTTAACGGGTTTGGATTTTGTACTTCTACCTGTAACAGCGCTTGTTATATATCAATGGTTCATAAACACATAGTCGTGCCGATTTTTCCCCATATCAAGTTCCAATAGAGACAAATCTCATAGTCTTCCATAGAATGTAAGAGGTTAGCACGCACCATCACAAAAGTGCGCGTATAACGCATATTCAAAGAGATTTCGATATTTCTCTTAAACCATTAGTGAAAGTAGACATTTCCAACGCATGTACTCGTTTGAAAAAGTTGAGTGGTTCTTTAGTAATAAAATCACGAACATGGGACAATTTAGTGTTAAATCGAATTCAGACTCCTAGGCTAATTGTTCGAATTTAATTTAAATCTCAGAAAGACATGATGATAAATATTCCAAGGCACAAAGGAAAGTCAACATCAGTTTTATTCAACTTACACAGCAGAGCAGAACAGCTGGTTTCGAAAGTCGCGACACTTTCATCATCAGTGCTCATAAATATATTGTGTTTGTCACCACTTTTTAGGTGGCTTATTTGAATGTGATAACAGTTCCTATTTACACAAATTTTATTGTGAAAAATAATCCGAGAACTGTATCAACCTGATGTTAACCCGTTTTTGTTTTAATAGCCGTGTTACCGTTTGATTATTTTCTTCTTGTCCCATTTTTCTGAATTTTTTCTTCCATCATACCTAAGTAAAATTTTTTGGTTTGAATGTTATACTTAAGTACATGTGAACGTTTTCCAATTTTCATTGGTAGCTCAAGCCATAGCTTAAATTTGTATTTGGTGATTATTTTTAACGAAAATTTATATTGCTATGTTAAATCGAATTCAGATTCATAGGCTAATTTTTCGAACTTAATTTAAATCTCAGAAAGACATGATGATAAATATTCCAAGGCACAATTTAGTTATATCTTATATATAAAATTTCCATGTCACAGTGTTATGGTGTTTTCTTCTCTGCACTAAAAATGTCACCTTGTTAAAAGGTGCATGCATAAAATATCTTGCCAACCCTGTAATAATTCAATTTGTTATTTCACTAGAACAAAACATAATTTGTGGAGAAATTTCAATAAATTTAAAATTTTATCCTCGTCAGAAGAGGAGGATGAATCTAGAAATTGACTAATTGCCATTTCTGCACATATAATTGATGCGGCAATATTAATATTTTTAACATTTATTAAACGGTTTAGAATTGTTAAAAATTTTCTTTTTTTGTTTTCATAAACTATACAAACAGTAAAAGTTGGTTGCCAGAGTGCCAGTTTATCGACCCGAAGCTTTAACGATTTTTGTATATAAAGACTGTTTTGAGCGCAATTTCAAAACTCTAAATCCTGTAAGATTTGTAATGTTATGTCTTCTCATAGTTAATATATAAAACAGTAAAAATATTAACTTTTAAAATATAACTTTTTACTTAGTAATTCTAGGCGATTTCTTTCGAAATTCTTGTAGTAACACTATTATTAAACAAAAGTCAATTACTTTTCAAGGCACTATCAACACTGTCGATTTGTATGGGGCATAAAGTGCAATGCCTTTCACCATTATTGAGGGAGATATATTTTGAATCAAACACACTACCCTTTTAAAGAGCAAAACATTTTTAAGAAACGAACACGAAATTACTCTTTTTACATGGAAATGTAGTATATTTGTGTAGAAAAGAAAACACCATTAGTTACCATACCGCTCCGAAATGGCTTTACGATTTTTACGAAATTTTATATGAGTATTCAATAGGTCTGAGAATTTTCATACCCCTAAGTGAGAGAGGGTTGTTCACTCTTAACATTTATACATATATATATATATATATATATATATATATATATATATAAGTAACAACCCCGCGGTTCCTGATTTCTTATAACGGGAGGGCTTCAACAAAGATGCCCCAAGAAGACCTGTTTTTCAGTGTGGCCCTTTATCTGGCACAAATTGTTTAGAAATGGCGCTAAGGCTAATGCCTCCGAACTATTAAAACTTGGCAAGGCTGAAAGTACGTTTGAAGTCCGTCGTCATTAAGTTGATGGTGTAGGTCCGGATGTCGTTTCCCGGTTAGTACGTATCTGCTCTGGCAGATAGATCTAAAAGATCTTTTCGTCAACCCTCGCATGGACCTTACTGCTTGCAAAGGGACCAATGTGATCTTATCGTTACTGCACAACGAACGGAGATAGCAGCTGCGAATTCGGACCCAATTGAATGGATAAGACAAAAATTAATATAAAACGGGCGTTGAAATCTCAGGGAATGGAGAAAACGAAAATCGAAATTAATTCCTGAAGAAGCCGGTACTCATGAGGTCGCCTCCTATAGTGGTAAACATTTCGGATAGGGGAAGTTGTAGTACCGTATCTGGTGGTGGGCGAGAGAATATGAGCAAAGTCTTCAAACTAGGAGGAAAGATAACGAAGCTCCTAGATTTTCTCAAGACAAGTATAAATGTCTACAAGGATATAGTTTCGATGTCTCGAAAAATACAGCCGTTATATATGCACATGTCAGATGAGCTAAGCAATGCATCTGCTAGTAAGGAACAAGCGCATTGCAAAAAGCAGACGCAGACAGAAGGTATGATAAGACTATTTCTCCCTATCACTGCAGGTGCGACCCCAAAGTGCAGAAGAGACGAAAATACTTTTGGGCCAATGGGGAATAGAGCTAAGAAGAATTATAACTCACTACATGATGTCATAAGTAACGAAAGTGGTTGTTTAAGATCAGCGGTAGAGAATACTGCTGCTATGCTGAACCCAAATAGTATAGATTCTGGATGGATAAAGGTCCGTCGCAGGGTAAGAAATAGAAATAGTGTAAGAAATAAACAGGCGTCACGTTCGGATGCCCTGGCCATTAAATCGGGTGGGAACGCTTCCTATGTTGACATTCTCAGGCAAGTGAAGAAAGACTCTAAGCTTGATGATCTCGGGGAGAATGTAAAAGGCATACGGAAAAACGACAGAAACGAGCTGCTGCTAAAGCTGAGTAGACCTGCTCACCAGAATACAGGTGAGTTCAGGTCGAAAGTGGAAGCGGTGCTGGGTGAAGCAGCCGAAATGCAACCACTATCCCACAAGTAATATTGATGGTTTTAAAGCGCTGCAGATGACTGCAGTTAAATTGCGGAGGAAAGCGTATGTAGGCACACAAACTGCCGCTAGCTAGATGTCTTCTAGAGATGTCTAAAATACGCATCGCCTGGGTCGTATGTCGAATACGGGAAAAGGTGCTACAACTGTCTCGACTACGGACATATTGCGAGTAATTATAAGGGCCAGGATCTATCCAAGAAATGCTTGCGGTATGGGGAAACTGGCTACAGAACTGGAACATGTTTCAATAAACCGTCTTCCATGCTCTGTAAAAAGCGAGTAAACACAAATGCTGACCATGTCAGCGCTACAAAAGCTTAAGGATAAGAGCAGTATGTAAGAATAAAATTGCACACCTTAATCATTGTTAAGCAGCACAAGAGCTGCTTAAGCAAAGCGTACGAGATGTAAACATTTAAACGTTTCTGTACTTAGTGAGCCATAGAAAAAGATAGTATCTGCCAATTGGGTAGCTAATAATACAGATACATCGGCTATATGGGCTACCGGTTCACTAACATTGAGGGAGAAATCATCACCACAATCCTCCTGCCAGGTATCCTGTTATAATAGCTGGTGATTTCAATGCGTGGACTGTCAAATGGGGTTGCCCCTTGACAAATGTAAAAGGGAAGGTTCTATTGGAGGCTATTTCTGCACTGAGTGTTACAGTCTTAAAGTTTGTAGATGAAACTTTCAAAAGAGGAAATGATATTATTGACATTACGTTTGCCAGCAATACCATCATAAACCGTGTAAGCTGGAGAGTACCTGATTTTTATACGATTTTTATATGAAATTTAACGGGATGGAAAGTAAATACCTCTGATAAGGA
>OY776277.1:76961007-76983507 GCA_963675445.1 Linnaemya vulpina | reverse complement strand
ACCTATATGCCATCAAAAATTTAGGAATGTGCTCGTCCCAATCCCTCTGATGGTTGCTTATTACTTTCCGCAGGTACTCTTCTAAGGTGCGATTGAACCTCTCTACCATGCCATCAGACTGTGGATGCAGACTCGAAATTCCTTCCTTGGTCAGAATGTAATTATATTGGGACACCATAGCGACATACCCAGTTGTTGACGAATGCATTTATAACTGTCTTTGCTTCCTGGTTAGATATAGCATATACCTCTGGCCATTTACTGAAATAGTTCATTACCACAAGTACATAACGATTCCCGGCTTCAGTGACGAGAAAGGGACCTGCTGCATCCATTGCCATCCGCTCGAATGGTGCTCCTGAGTTGTATTGTTGTAGTTGTCCCCGGCTTCTTCTTACTGAGCCTTTGGCTGCTATGCACTGTGGGAGTTTGCTATCCAGTCGGCTGCGGCTTGTTGACATCCAACCCAATAAAAACGCTGCTTCAGTTTCTCAAGTGTTTTTGTTACTCCAAGATGACCGCCACTAGGTCCATTATGAAACTCCTGTAAAACTTTACTTATCTTGGAGTATGGCACAAGTATTAAATTTGAAGTTGTTTTGCCATCTACACTTTCCCATACGCGGTATAAACACCCTTTTATTACCTTGAGGCTGTTCCACTGAGCCCAATAAGATTTGGCGAGTGGGATTTCAGCCGAAATTTCATTCCGGGTTGGTCGTCTGTCCTCTTCTTTGGCCGCTTTAATTTTCCTTAGTATATCGTCGTCCCTCTGTGCCGCTGACCAGTCTTCATCAGGCCCGATGTGCATTAGCCGAACATCCACAACGCCTTCCTTTTGCTCGGTTCTAACACAATGTTTACACTCTAAACAGCAGGGTCTTCTCGAAAGACCATCCGCATTGTTATGCCTTGTGCCCCTTCTATGCTCAATGCTGAAGTCGTAGCTCTGCAGGCGCTCAATCCACCTTGCCAGTTGCCCTTCAGGATTTTTAAACTGTAACAGCCATCTCAATGCAGAATGATCGGTCCTTAATGTAAAGTGTTGACCATACGGGTACTTATGGTAATGTTTAATGCATTTCAATACCGCCAGAAGTTCACGTCGTGTCACACAGTAGTTCCTCTCAGGTTTTGAGGGTACACGGCTATAGTACCCTATGACCTTCTCAGTGCCATTAACTACTTGGGATAGCACACCCCCTATGCCATAGCCGCTCGCATCAGTATCCAGCACAAATTTTTCTCCAGCTATGGGATACGCTAGCACTGGTGACGTACATAATAATTCTTTGAGTTTCTGGAATGCATTTTCCTGTGGATGGCCCCAATGGTATGGTCTCGACTTCTTCGTCAGCTCATGCAGGCTTGCAGCTACACTGGAAAAATTCGGCACAAAACGTCTGTAGTATGTACAAAGGCCCAAAAAGCTGCACAATTCATGAAGATTTTTAGGTTGATCCCAGTCCCTTACTGCTTTTATTTTATCTTCATCTGTTGAGATTCCGTCTGCTGTAACACGATGCCCCAAATACTTTACTTCTTTCTGGAACAATGCACATTGCTTGAAGCTGAGTTTCAATCCAGCTGATGATATCTGTTGGCGCACGGTTTAAGAAATAAGCCGGTTCGAAATAAAAACAAATATTTAATAGCACCTGTTGTGCAATGTAATCAATTTAATTTATTGATGATATATTACAATTTGCGGTAGAGAATATATAGCGCTTTAAAACAATTTGTCTGATTCGTATCAAGAAACCAACTGCAGTCAAGAGACATATACCAGTGCGAAATATTTAAGCTTACCTGATACATAATCGTATGATTTCTTAAGAAATCATACGATTAATTCGTTTTACATCAGAAATACGGTACATATGTGAGTACAGGTAGATTCGGACAAAGGTACATAATATATTCATGCATAAATATATACTCACGCAAGTAGATATGTATGCATGCGCAGTAACTAAGTTGAGACTATTTTAAATAACTTGTAAGAGAAATGTAGTAATGAAATGTATGTAATGATAATTAATATAAGCGTATAATGTGCAGAAATAAACGACTTCAACAATATCCGTTGAAGAACTTCTGCCATGTTTTTGAGGTATGCATCAAAAGTTTTCCCCATCACGATTATGTCATCTAGATATACCAAGCATGTCTTCCAGTGAAGTCATATCAGTACCTTCTCCATTAGGCGTTCAAATGTGGCCGGAGCATTGCAGAGACCAAATGGCATGACTTTGAACTGCTATAATCCGTTACCGACACTGAAGGAAGTTTTCTCCTTGTCTTTCTCTGCAATCTCCACTTGCCAATATCCGCTTAGCAAGTCCAGCGTAGAGAACCATTTGGTACCAGCTAGCGTGTCCAAAGTGTCATCGATTCTGGGGAGCGGATAACTGTCCTTTGTCATTGAGCTTCCTGTAGTCTACGCAGAATCTAGTACTGCCTTCTTTGTTTTTAACTAAGACTACAGGCGAAATCAGAAGATGGCTCAATTACGCCATCACGCTCCATTTCACTTACAAGCTCTTTAACTTTATCTCGCTTTGCTAGGGGTACGCTTCTGGGTGGCTGTTTAATCGGCCTAGCTTCGCCTCTGTTAATTTCATGTTTAACCAATGCAGTTCTACCCTGGCTTTGGCTTCCCATGGCGAAGATACTGGCATGCCTTTTTAGTAACTGTGTGGCTTTATTTCTATCTGTCGCTGATAGACCTGCTACCCATTTCCCTACGTATTCCTCAAATTGTTCACGTTCTGTTGCGGAAAAATCAGTAGGCTCTATCTTCTTCTCGAAGTTTATTATTGCCTCTGCTGGAGTACACTGGCCAACATCGGAATTTTCTTTGATGACTTTTTCATGGTCTGATAAGTTAAGCACTCTTATAGGGACTATTCCTCCTTTACTAGTTTTCACTAGAGCTTTCGCTGTTATAAGCTCTCTCTTTAGATCTGCTGGTTCTACAACCCACAACCGATTGTCCTCACAACCTCCCTTCATCCGCTCCCATATGACTGTTTCAGACTGCGGCGGTAACGTCTGACTCTCAATAGCAAATGCTCTTGTTACTTGCGGTTTGCTGTCATATCCAAGGGGTATTTCCACATTACGCCACATCATCAGCTGTTGTCCCATATATAGATTAATGCCATGGTTGATCATAAAATCGGTTCCAATAATAACCTCATCGACAATATCGGCAACAATAAACACATGTCTCACGTTGATATTGGCTGTAGTCACCTTCACTTCAATCTTACCATAAATAGTGGCAGGCTCTCAAATAGCTGTACGTAGTCGTATTATGCTTAACCGCTCGCATTTCCCCTTTACTATATCGGGCCTTATTATTGACTGCGATGCCCCTGTGTCTATGGTAAGTACGTGCTTTTCCCCGTTGATGTGTCCGGACGCAGTGAGGTTGCTGTTTTTCTGCTGCATCACTGATATGGAGATTGTGGTACCCTCGTTTGTGAGAGCTAGCTCTTGTCCCTTAGTGCTAGCTCGTTTAGTCTAACGGGGACTCTTGTGATGTTGTTTGGTTCACCCGTTTGCTGTTTCTTGGTGGCGAAACAGATCTACCTCTCTTCCTTGATGCTTTGCAGGTGCGCTGAAAATGACCGATCTTTCCGCAGTTAAAGCACTTAGGCTTTTCTTTGGTAGAATTTTCTGCCAGCAGTTGTCGCATTGCCTCTTTAACGCTCGCAACTAGGTTGTTATCTTCCTCAGACAAAACCTCCACATTCCGCACTTGAACACCATCCTTGCAGTCTCTTGAGCCAGCGCAAATGAAACAGTTTCAGCGAAAGTGGATTTCTGCGTAGCGCACACCCCCAGTATAGCATCAGAGTCGCGAATGCCGTTAACGAAAGCCTCAGTTTTAAAGTGATCCAGGTGACTCTCGCCTGGATATGTGAGCTGCACTAAACGCCCGATTTCCATTGCAAAATCTTGTAGAGATTTGTTAGGCTTCTAAACTCTACATTGCAATTCACCACCATACTTGCGCTGCAATGCTGCCATTATTTCATTATAGTTGTTTCTGCTGCTTACTGGCACAGTCTCAAGTACCTCTGTGGCTGTACCCTTTAAGGACAAAATCAACTCTGTGGCCTTCAGCATCCCATCCATTTCTGCTAGCAACCGTCTCGAACTCGAATTTGAAGATGCTCAATGGTACGCTGCCGTCGAAGCATGGCGCTTTTATCCGCGCAGAAACCTCCGCAACTGCTCGTACTGGCCCGCCACTACACTTCAGGTTATGCACTTTGTCCTCTAGAGCATGCAATTACTCTTCGAACTCCTTTGCATGCTGTTCCAGGCGACCGCTTTCTAGATGTTGGACTCTATCCGCCAGCTCTGAGAATTTATTCTCAATAGAAACCATCCTCCTGTTAAAGGCTTCAGAAACCTCTACCAGGGTCTCGTTCGTGGCTTTATTTGACTCCTATATTTCGGCTACAAGCTTTTCCTGCATCTGCTGAGCGTTCTGTTTTATTTGGATCATCATAGCAGCGAACATTGAATTTATGTCCATGCTGCTGGTCGTGGCAGGAGGGCATACCTACACATCGTCTTTGTCCTCATATTCGTATGTCCCGATGTCCATGCCGCGAATCTTAAACTCATCTATCAGCCTCTTCTGCAGTTCAGCCTTGTTACCTGCAGTTGGCAATTCCAGCTTACTGAGCTCCTTTTTCAGCTGTTCAACTTTTAGCTCATCAAATTTCATGATTATTTATTTTAATTTTTTTTAATGTCCTTTTTTTCTTAAATTGTAATGTCCTTTTAATTATTTTTTCAATCCCACTTCTGACACCAATACGTTTTTAGACTTTTTCGTAAAAACGGTTTTATTACTTATCCTTCAAGGATTCGTTGCATTGCATCAAATTAAAACACGGACAAATTAATTTTAGAAATATAATGCAGCAACACTTTATTTATTACTTTATTTACACGAGTATTTGTACTACTCAACACTTAGCGATGTTAACACGTCTATATTTGAAATCACACTAACTCGCTGTGCTCTGGCAGCGCCTTTATATAGCAAAAATGACGTCGTCTAGTAACCTCGCGAAACTTCTGGGCATGGTTGTTGTTGGTTGTACTTTACTTAACATGTACCTATATACGTGTGTTTGTATACATGACAATGCTGAGTTGTGTGTTTTGCTTATGGTGACTATGTGTGGTTGTACGTATGAGTGTTCTGTGTGTTGTGTGGTTTTGTTTCTTCTTCTCCTATGTGTATATGGCCGTGTATACTTGTAAACCTGTTTAGCTTTATTAGCGGCGAATACTTGCATACAAGATCATTAAGAATAACATCTCTTAGCATTTATGTTGCTAGGTTTGTTGTTGTTGTTGTTTACACTTATTGGCACAGTCTCGAATGATCTTGTATATTCTGGAGTATTCCATTTCCGTTAATTTGAATATTATCTGTGTTGACCAGGGTTGTAACATTTTGACAACTAGAGATTAATTGGCACTGCTGCTAAGTACATATAGCCACATTGTCGTTTTATTTAAATCTATTTCTAATCTCTGTAACAATATATATATATAAATATATATATATATATATATATATATATATATATAGGTACATATTTATGTATATATATATATATATATATATATATATATATATATAAATATATATATATATATATATATATATATATATATATATAAATATATATATATATATATATATATATATATATATATATACATATTTATGTATATATATATATATATATATATATATATACATGTATACATATTTATGTATATATATATATATATATATATATATATATATATGTAATGCGACCCAAATTGAACTGTCACTTTGTGTCTTTCATTATCACTGAGCTATTCAATGAACTAGATGAGCTAAAATGACCGCTCAGCTCAGTGAGCTGAAGAGCACAACTCTAGTAAGGATGTAACAGAACTGAACTTTATTTAATATTCTCTTATTAATACTATTTAACTATTTACAGAGATGCAACTTTCAAGAATAATTATTAGAGTTGTATTATTTAAGATTGAAGTGTGATAATTAATATGGAGTAGATTTAATGATATCAGGATTAATATATTTCATTACTCCACCCCAAAATTTTCAAAATTTAATAATTCATGTAGGCTATTCGTTAATAATAGTTAAAAATAATATAAGTTTAAGAGTTATATCTGGAAAACGAATTATAATTCTATATGATTTTTTAGTAAAATACAATATATGTTTTTAATGTTTTCGGATGTAGACGGTGAAATGTCTAAAGGTGCTGATGATTGAATGTCATCATTGCTAAAGCTAGCAGTACTTGGATTACTGGTTGGAGGAGAGCAAGGTTTCATTTGGTTCACATGTAGCCTACAAACGCCTTTTTCAGTTTTAATAATATAGATTATTTTTCCAATTTTTTCTTGGATAATGCTTGGAATCCACTTCTTCCCTTTACCGTAGTATCTAATGAAGACATTATCATTTATTTTAAATTTACTTGAATGTGACGAATTTTGCTAAAGAAGTTTTGAAAATTCTAGGAGTTGAGACCAGACCGTCCTTATAGGTCTACCACGAATTAGTTCTGCTGGTGATATTAATTCTACATTCGGCATGAAACGATAGGTTGAGAGGAATTTGTGTACAGCATCTTTTACGGGCAAGTCGTCGTCGATATTCTTCCTTACTGAAGTTTGGAAGTTCTGACGAAACGTTCCGCCAATCCATTTGAAGCGAGATGAAAAGGTGTTGTTGTGATATGTCGAATACCAGCTTTTAAGCAGAATTGTTCAAATTTTTCAGAGCTGAGTTGCGGACCATTATCACTTGCGATTGTAATTGGTATACCTTCAATTGCAAATATAGCTGAAAGAGCGGAAATAGATGAGCGGAAACAGATGAGCCACATTGATTTGAAAATAGGACCAGCAAAATCTGTGCGTACTCCTTCCCATGGCTTAGTTGATTTAGGGCAGCTTTCATATTCCTTAGCAGGAGCTTGGTTATGAATTTTGCATATTTCATAACCAAAAACCACTTTTGTGATATCATCGTCGATGTTATTCCGCCATATGTATTGTCTAGCGAGTTGTACATTTTAACAACGCCCCAATGTCCATCACGTAGCATTTTTAAAGCTTGATTCTTTAAAGCATCAGGTATGATGACACGAATATAATTTGGTTGTAAACAAAGGAAATTGTTGTAAATTGTTGTTTCTGCAATTAAAAAACCATTTTTACGTAATTGTAGAGAGCATGCAATGTCTTGTCGGCTTTGGAATATTTACGAATATCGGCTTTTATTGGAAAATCATCAAAAGAGATTTGGAAACATTCTTCCTCGTCCTTATCAACATTTTCGTCTGGTGAAAGAGGAAGACGCGAAAGCCCATCTGCGTTACCATGATCGGCAGTTTTGCGATATATTATCTCGAATTGATAAGCCATGAGCGTCACGGACCAGCTTTGAATGCGAAGTGCTGTCATAGTTGGTAAATGTCTAGTTGGATTAAAAATGCTAGCCAGTGGTTTGTGGTCACTAATAAGTATAAACGTTCGGCCATATAAAAACTGATGAAATCGTTTAACACCAAATATTATTGCAAGACCCTCCTTTTCTATTTGACTGTGCTTTGTCAAGAGTCTTTGAGGTAAATGCTATAGGCCTTTCGGATCCGTCAGGATAAACGTGAGAAATAACAGCGCCGATACCATATGGCGAAGCATCTGTAGCAAGAACAATCGGCAAATTGTCCTGAGAATGAGAAAGTTGTCTTCCGTTGGCAATATACGATTCGAGGTCATCAAAAGATGTTTGCTGTTCCTTCCCCCAACGTAACGAAACATCCTTTCTACGCAACTTGTTGATTGGAGCTGCTGTATTTGAAAAGTTTGGTATAAAGTTATGGTAATAATTGACTTTAACCATGAACGCTTCAAGTTGTTTGATGTCTTTAGGAGGTTTCAAGTTTTTTACCGCTATAATGCCATTATCATCAGATTCATCAGGTAATATACCTCCTGAGCTGATTTGACGGCTTAAGTATGTGATTTTGTTTTGCAAAAATTCACATTTGTCTTTCTTGCAACGAATTCCATTACGTAGTAATATTGAAAGTACTTTTTCAAGTCGATTAAGATGTTCTTGTGAAGTTGGTGCTGACATTATGATGTCATCAAGGTAGTTTGCACAACTTTCCGTACCATGAAGAAGGTGTTGGATGTACTTTTGAAAAAAAGCTGGAGCGCTAGCGATGCCGTAAGGTAAACGTTGATATTGGAATAATCCAAGCGGTGTATTGATAACCATAATATGTTTTGATGTATCATCCAACTCCATCTGAAGATAAGCATCTTTTAAATCAATTTTTGTTAAATATACATATACCTTTACTAATAGTATGGAATAAGCTTTCACGAGTGGGAAGCGGGTACTGTTCTATGTCAATTTGAGAATTGACAGCTACTTCAAAATCACCACATATACGAATTGAATTATTCGGCTTTCTTGCTAAAATGATGAGTGAAGCCCAATCACTGAATTTAATCGGTATAATGATTTTTTGCGAAATAAGTCTATCTATTTCATTTTTAAATTGTGGCATTTGAGGGAACGGAATTTGACGGCTTCTGTCGAAAATTTGCTTTTATGAAATTTTTCACTAATGTCACTCACCTTTTTATTGTCTTCATTCGATATTAAGTTAATTTGTTTGATTTGAAAACCGAATTTTGTGAATAAATCATAGCCAAATAAATTTTCACCATTATTTGTACTAGCTGCGATTAAAGTAACACTTTTTTCACTATTACCGCATTTTAAATTTGTGTGTAGTTCACCTAGGACTGGAATTTCTTACCAAACCCATACAAAACTCTGTTTGATTTTACAAGTTTTGCCTTTTTTAATAATTAGTATATTTTTTAATTAATTATTGAAATTGATGCGCCAGAGTCCATTTGAAATTTTACGCACAGTTTATAATTTTAAAATCGATTACGCTCTTTGAATTTTCTGTTTTTACTATACCACCAATATCGAAAATTGTCTCAACTACATCAATATTGTTCTTTTGCTTTTTACTTTTGTACTTCTTATTTTCATTGCTATTGTAATGATTGTTGTTGCTTTTCGAGATATATAAGGGGGCAATATGTCCCTTTTTGCACATTTATTACAAATTGCATTTTTAAATTTGCACTCTTCTCTGCTGCAAGAATTAAAACAACCCGAAAACGACTTATACTTTTGTTTTTGGTTATCTTTTTTAACGGAAGATTGTTTATTCACTAGAAGTTTCTTTTATGGCAGCAACAGTTCTTGTTGTTGCCTCACATGATTCTGCTATTAATAGAACATCACTGAAATGCAAAAAGAGCGAACGATGTGTACATACACAAAATTGATAAGCAAAGCTGAGAACGAAATTGTGCTTAGTCTAGCAGAAAATTCTGAACGAAGCAGACGTGCGTCGGATGTTATTAAATGAGAAGAAAAACAAACCAATACCATGACACACATGCCAACCTTTCAATGTAGTGGTGCCCATACCTGAACATCAGTGAGAGTTGCGCTTTGTTTTTGCAACGCGGCAGAGTTAACTGCGTCATATGGAGTGTTTACTATTATGGGGTCGCGTATCATATCATCAACGTAGCTGCTTGCGCATGTGCTTGAACTGCAAATAAACCTGCAGGCTCTAGCTAAACCTCGAAGATCTGCTATCCATTTTTTAAATGATTGAGTACTTTCCATTTGCTTTTTGAAAAACTCGTAGCGTGCTGCTACAATGTGTTGGCTGACTGCGAAATGTTCAGTCAACTTCTCTGTCAACTCTTTGTACTTTTGACTTTCGAGATTTTGTACTCCGAACAAATTTTTGAGTAAATCAAATACTTCTGCGCCACACCACGATAAAAAAACAATTTTTGTTTCTGGGCTGACGTAACTCAGTACGGCCACAAAATGCTGCTCTAGTTGCTGCAGATATGAGTCCCATTGTTCTTGTTCTTTGTTGAACTTATGGAACGCTGGTACCATGGAATGGTCACTACTGAATTTTGTTACGGGAGTTTCAACTTTTTTGTGCAGAACAGACTGCATCCATAAAGGCTCCATTAGCGAGACGCTGAAACGCAAGCGCAGCGCAACGTGCTAACGCAACTCCGCTTATAGAATGCTTAAAAACGCACCATATGTTTTTACAGAAAAAAATTGTGTATGTACATATATATGTATATGTACATACAACAAATTGTAGTGTTTAAAGTTAATTGAGTGGTAATATTAAAAAAGAAGATATGTATATTGTAAAATGGATATGGAAAATATATATTTATTTGTTTAAACTTTTTACGTTTGTGCAAAATGTCACAGAATACTGTTTAGCTTGTGGTGTTTATCATTTAAAACAATAAACCAAAACAGCTGCTTGAAACAGTGATGGCACTTTCCTTTTTGTGTTTCTAAAGAAAACGTACGAAATTGTATAAATAGTACAATATTTTATTTTAAATTTGTGATCCATGTAATATCTTTATTATATGTATAGCTAAATTATAATTTTACTAACACAAGACTACAATGCCTTAGATCCCAAGATTGACGTCGCCCTCAGTCATGAATATGGTTTCGAATTTTTCTGACGTGGATTAGTGCGAGATGGTGTTTATTATTATCGGGTTGTCTCAATGGCATAGCACTGGTCTCTAAGCATTACCGACACATTTGCCTGCATGTACATACATAAACTACATTTGTAGTAATATTGGTACCAAAAAAATTTATGCCCATGCTTTCATATATCTGCATAGACATCAGAGAACGAAATAGTATACTTTTTAGCCTTTGTGTACACAAGTTTACATCAACGACATCGAAAAAAAAGACGTTGAAAAATCTATACATGTCACACCTTATACACAAATACATCTTGAGTGTACAGGCCTGTGTATTGAAAACATTGAATTCACTTTATGTCCGTATACACATTTGCGGTGATGATAACATTATATTTGTTTTTTTATCTTTATAAAATTAATGTGTGGGACTATGATGCGCCAAGAGTTTTTAAATAGACGCACACATAACAACAACACCACAAACAACAGATATACTCATAATAAAAAGGGTAAAATAAAATATATTCATTTTTCGAGCAAGCAACAATATAAAACAACAGAAACGCGGCTATTTTCCACGAATTTGCTGCATTTGCAAATGAAATTTAATGTGAAAGAGGTAAGTATACTTTCATAAATAAAGCGATCCTTATAAAATTGCCAGGAAAACGAATTTCAAAAGATATTATTATTATTTCCATCACTATAGAGGCTTGCCACTGTGAAATATGGCATCTCCATATACACGCAGATGTACGCAAGTACAGGCCGAAGGTGTACACAACGAAAGAAAGGCAATGTCTTCAATGTTTTGAGGGTGTACATTGTACAGCGGGTGTACATTAAATTTTCTTGTACACAATTTCGTTCTCTGATATACATACGTATTTATAACATTAACCTATTATTGTACAAGATATATTTAGAGTCTTTTGTGATTTTGTAAAGTAAAACAAGTTATATAGCAAATTAATTTATTGAATATGCTATGTATATCCACAAATGTATCAACTAAATGTTCAAATATCAAACCAGACCAATTGTGCCGCACTGTCAGTCAACATACATACATGCCATCACTCTTGCGTATTTCTGCGTAAAATTCTATTTTCTGTAGGTTGGCTGCGCTGCGTTGCGTTTTTCAGCGTTGAAATAAGCATTTTCACAATTTTCCGTGTAACAGATTGGATCAGCTGACGCGTTTGCGCAGCGTGGCGTCTCGCTAATTGGGCCTTAATTGGTGTTGAGTGAGCAAATTTTTTGTGAACTCTTGTTGCTGTTTAAAAAGCAATTTAAAACCATATAAATTGGTTGCCATTATTATTTATTATTTTTTTTGCAATATAATAATATTTTTTTGCAAAAATATTAAAAACCGCACAAATTGTTATTGTTTCTCTTTCTTCTTTTATTTTTTTATCACTCGTCGCCAATTGTTGTATTGTGAAACGCACGCATATAGGGATGTAACAGAACTGAACTTTATTTAATATTCTCTTATTAATACTATTTACAGAGATGCAACTTTAAGGAACAATTATTAGAGTTGTATTATTTAAGATTGAAGTATGATTATTAATATGGAGTAGATTTAATGATATCAGTAGCTCGTTTCTGTAATTGTCGCATCGTAAAATGTCCCACATGAAGTGTGAAACAAAAAATCCCATCGTTTCTCGATTTGTGAGAACAAAGTGTTTATGTAATATAAAGTGAAAAGAAGCAACACTAATTACGTTTTTATTGGTATATTCCAATAACTGAAATGTCAAAAAGCAAAAAGGAAACAATAAAAAAATATATAAAAAAATATTTTTGTATGAAAAAAGAAAATTAAATAAAAATATTAAATAGTTAGTTCTTAATAAAATATTGAAATATTTGAGTGCTAAAAATATACAACCTATAGTGTGTTTCGTAGGAGTTTCTACGAAATTCAATAAAACAACTAGTGGTTTCAATAACTATCAATTCCAGCTGCTGGTTTGGAGTAGGATTTAACAATTTCATTATAAGGAGAAAGAGACAGCCCACAAAATGTTCTAAATTCAGTAATGCTGACTCTAGTAGTAATAAGATTAGTAGAGATTTTTATATAAGAAAATATACAATACATTCTATTACATTTCAATAATTAAAATTTAAAGGTTTTTCTATATAATTTTATAAAGTCTCTTATTTCCCTAACATAGTGTGCTAGTAGTGGTTTCTGAACAACGTGTTAGGCGAAACATGTTGCGGGTTTATCACCAAAACTTAAAGGATACAACGGATTCTTTTACAATTATGGATCAGCGTTTTAAGGACCTCTATCATTTGAGCTTTTGCTCTGCTAGCAGAGCTTAGCACAGACATCCTCAAGAGGAGAAGGACAACATATATCCCACAACTAGATTTTGTAATATAAATTAATATTATTATTTTATTTATTAGATTTGCAACCTATTATTATTATTAATACTATATTATTAGCTTTTATTACTTTTATTATTAACTATTTGTTATTCAAAGAAATTAAATAAACTTAACATAAAACCGTTACATTTGTTAATAATATTTTATTTATGTGAATATACATATGCACAAATGTGTAAGTACATACACACATATATGAATTTAAAAAAAACAAAAATTAAAAAGTTATATCTAAGCATTTATACAATAAAAATTATTAAAAAGAGATTAACAAAACAAATAAAATATATTAATAAAAGTATAAAGCTTCACTAAAAATAAGTAAATTTAAAAACACAAACAAACGAGAACATGTAATATATTATACAATTAAAAAAAATAAACTTTTCGCTCCGTTTTAAATTGTGAGTTGTTTTGACAAATCAAGTGTAAAACTTCTAACAAAATTTCCTTACAGAAACACTTTTATTCACAAATTTCCAATGATTTACATCAAAACAGTCGAATGACAAACAGTTCTCACAAAAAATAATTACAGAAACTCTTGCAAGTGAGAAACGTTTTTTTGTTGTTTAAATTCACATTGTTTTTTCTTCATTAACCATCGTTTTGTGTGAAAAAATTGTCGATGCGAGAGTTACAGAAACGAGCTACAGGATTAATATATTACAGTAGCCAAACTCATAATAGTCGTTTTTCCGCCTCTTTTTATATGAAATATTTATTTTACCATAAATTTTATTTTATTTCGAGCTAATTTTTGTTTCTCAAATAAGTTTTTCTTGAATAATACAGACTGAAAAATTTAAACATTGGATTTCATTCTTAACATTTGATGGAAAAAACTGTAAACCTTAAAAAATATTATAATATCGAAAAAATAACACTTAAAAAACTACGTTTGTATTTAAAATACATAAATATAGGCAACCGCATGCAATTTTACACTTACCTACATATGTAAGTACATATGTTTCAAACCCGAAAATTATGCACGGCCTCGTTCGCATTAAAAAATTAAAACTTATGGAACATAGCTATAACAATTCCAACATTTCATACATATGTAAACCCGTAAAGGTATGTACGTATGTAAATTAGGGCGAACACCTATTTTTTACGCTTAGTCTAAAAAATATATGGTGAAAATTTGAGCCAAATCGGACAATTTTATACCGCGGCGCACAGAGGTCAAAGTTTAAACTCGAACAAATTTATCATTTTTTCCCAAAAAAGTACTTTTAGGGTTTTTATTTTTTCGAATATTGTAATTAAAATAAGAAAATTAATTCCTTACCAATTAGTACTGAAATAAGGATTAATTTTTGTGCGATATCATTAACCCTGTTGTTACCCTGGGGTCAGAAATTTAAAAAAATTTTTGCAAATATATTATATCTTCAAGTCGCGGTTTATTAGTCATTTTTCTTATTGTATTGTATTATTAATTTCTTTTTTTTTATTTGCTTAAGACATCTAACTGAAACAATAGTAGAATAATAGTTATAAAAGTAATGATTCTTTCATTATATTCAATGAATGAAAAGTTAAATATATTAAAACTTTATAGGTTGGGTTTGTAAAACCCTACTAATATTATAAAGCAGAATGTTTGTGAGTGTGGATGTGTAGATATGTGGATTTGTAGATGCGTGGATGTTTGTTACTCTTTCACGCAAAAATTAGCGAATGGATTTTAATGAAACTTTACAATAATTTAGCTTATATATCAGAATAAATCATAGGCTATAATTTATAAAGATATTGTGTACATTGTCCAAAATATAACGATAAGTGTCAAGTAAGAAGGAAAAAATATTTAATTTTTTTAATTTGAAAAATTTTTTTTGCCTTTACCTATTGTACTGACTTTTTTAAATTTTTTGTTACGTTGTATAATTTTTTTTTTTTAAATTTGTGGATATAATATTTGCCGTTAGTAGGTATCAATTTTTGCAATATATCCTCTGATAACGCAGTTTTATACTTATGCAAGTTATATACAAATGTGAATATGAAATCGTGATTATTAATAGCTATACATATACTTCCAACTAGAGATAATATATCTCTCAACACATAGCCTACTTTTAATCCGATATTCACACGGGATGTAGACTTACGCAGGTGAAACCGCGGGGCGCACCTAGTTAGAAATAAAATTTATGAGTCGAATTCTATTGATAAATCTTTCAGAGTGGCATCTTTGGAGTATTGCTGTCTCTAGTGTTGAACAATCTAAAACACAAGACAAATAAGCAATTTTGTTTCATCAATTAAATTAAATATTTGTTTAATACCTTGAATAAATACTGTCGCTGCTCCTTGTCTTTTGTTACTTTCTGGTGGTAATCTTGTACAAGTTTTATTCCCCCTTCTGCACAGTCGTTAACAATTTTTATTTCTTCAACAATAATTGTTCCTTTCCTGTAATCTTCTGAACTCTCTCATGTTTTCGGGACTTCTTTTAAGAAACTCGTGTAAATATTAAAACTGTTAAAAAATTTTATTGTATTTGTAGAAAATAGTTGTACCAAAATTGTAGTATCATCTCTGCTAATGAAACTTTTTACATCTCCTTGTTTTAATGAAAGCTTCTTTAGAACAGCATCCATTTCTTTTGGCAAATCTTCAATAATTCCATTGTTTATTTTTGCTATAAGTGTGGCCTTAGTTTCAAGTAAAGAGAAAGCAACACACTCTTCGCTTAAGTAGTACAGGTGATTTATTATTTTTGAAAGTGCTTTTTCTGCTATACTTTTGTTTATTGTGTTGTACTCTTCCAATATACATAAAAACTTTAGATCATTTAAAGAGTCTAAATGAGCTTTTGTTGCATCGAACAAAAAATTTAATGACATTTTATAATGAAACCTGCAAGCTCTATAAAGCTTTTGGTCTCACATTAAGCTTTTAGTCTCGGATCATTTATTCCTAGATCGTAGTTCTCTTGACGAATTTAATGCCAAATCTTTTTAAATTTTTTAAATATTACAATGTCAGGGCCTGCGGTATATATTTCTATGTTAGCCTCAGAAAACACTGCTGGCAATACTATTTCATATATATCATGTCGACAACCCAGATATAATATGTCACGTCTAATTCTTTTCTCCAATAGTATACATGCTCCTTTAAATCTTCCAGTATTTGACGATGTTGTGTCGAAAACGAATGCCTCTGTTCTGTCTAAAATTCCGATTTCGTCCAGAGTATCATATACAGCAGAAGATATTTCAAGTCCTGTTCCACATGGAATATCAGGAATATTTAAGATATGCTCAGTGTTTGGAGCAGTAGCTATTATTGCCAAGCGATCCTCTGGTTTGCCCGTAATATTATTTAAAAGTTTTGTATCCCAGTGTATTGTCAAAGGTTGGTTTAAAGTTTTGGCCTTTGAATAACATTCTTAGGGCCATTATTACAACTTGGTGTTATCTTAAAGTGAGATTTTTTCGGTCGCATAAATACATTTTCATTATTACAACTTTCCTTTAATCTAAAAATTTGAGATATATTAAAGGCAAGTTCGACTTTGCGATAAGTTTTACCAGGAGAATTTATGTTTATATTACCATATTATTTTTTAATATGGTAGCACCAAACATAGGTTTTCTTCACTTGAAAAGTTTTTTGCCTGTCTTCTCACAGCTCGCACGATATAACACAAACTTATGTTTTCACAAACAAAAGCTTCATATATTTTCAAAAGGTAAAAACAAGTGTGTCGTTGCCACTACAATTGTTCGCGATCTAAATAATCTTTCAAAAGTAGTCGGTAATTGCTAGCGGTATTGCCACATTATAAGAAATATATATTTAATATTACCGGCAAGTTGTAATAATGAAAAGTTGCTACTGGCCACTTTATCGTCTTGTTATGCTAATGTTGGCATTTACTACCACCAACTTTGTCGTCAAGTTTTAATAATGGCCCTTACTGATGTCCTCCCTCAAAACCTCTCGTTGATGGCGCAGAGACGTTCGATTTATAATATAATTATTGGGATTTAATCCCAATGCTTCCAGAACTGCAGCCAATATATAAACTGCATCCCTATTACTTAATTTTACCTTATCAAATATAAGCAGCAACTCTCGGCGTTAAAATAACTTTTCGTGCTCTCTTATTCTTTAGTGGTGACATATTCTCCCTTTTTTCTTCAGTTTCGATTGATTCGCATTCTGAATCTGAGATATCTAGTATATCATCAACACCTGTAAGAAGCAAGGCTTGAATGATACTTTGGAGAGTTCTCGACATAGCCCTCATAATTTCGCACAGCAAAATGGTGAAATATTTACATTACCTGTTAACTTAGGGAGAGCTTCCACGTTTTTTCATTCTGGCTTCCTCTGCCTCAATTCGATTTTTAATTCTTTCATTCTTTCTTAAGAACTGTAGGTCTATGCCAAGCATGCTTCCCGGCCGACCTTTTTGCCTTTGATTAATTAAAAACTGTTTGTCCTCTTCCACTTTAATAAGATTTAGAGCGTCGATGTGATCAATATCAAATAGGTCATTAAGGCCATCTTTCCACTCTCCTCTTCTGCTTTTATAAATGTCTCCATCTCTATGTTTAGATTTTATAATACTTTTCCACTCATTATACAAATCCAAAAGTTTTTTAACAGCTCGGTGAAATTGTTGAATCGGAATTTTTGCTTATTCTCAAAATAGTGAACAAAATAATTTACAAATAGACGAGCAGCTTCCTCTACACTTAACTTAAGGAATCTTATATTATAAAATAATACTTTAAGACAATCTCCTTTAGATGGTAGCTTAGCTCCTGTTATTTGAAGATTTGGAAAGCTAACTAGGTAAATTTCCTCTCTTAGTGTACGCATTTTTCACAAATTATTGATTGAAAATCAAAAATTACTTCACCTTCATGATTAAAAACATATAAATAAAATGCATTTGGGGATTTGCCTTTGTGCAATATTTGTTCATATTACAGGGACGTGATTACACTAACAGAGCTTTAGGTTAGTCGTGCCAGATGCGAACATTTTACGTAATTTCGACGATATTTTTGTGATGACTTTGTACAAAACTTTTACGATTATATGTGCCAAATTGAAAGATTTTGCAAAAATATGTCTAGCAGCACTGCATTAGGTGCATTTGAATTATCGTTTACATACTATTTGTAGGCATTCATTTGAAAACGCATTTACATGAGAAAATTAATACATATTGTATGAAAATGGTAACTACCCTACAAGAAAAGTGCCGGTCATATTACCGGTAATATGACCGGCACTGCTGACCAAATTTCGGTCAGCACGTAGAACAAAGTTTCTATCATTCTATTAAGGCGGAAAGAAAAAAACTGACAAGCTTTTGTGTACGTGTGTATTGCATCCCTTTCTAACTTGTGGTATATTATCGCCTGTTAAACATATAGTCAAACTACTTACTCTAATGTTTTTGTTCTATATAAATTTTTCACTACTGACTGGTATAGTTTCACTGGTGACCGGTCACCCTTGACGGGTATGGTGTCACCGATGACGGGGTTGCTAGCAATCCTAACCTAACCAAATTCGATGAAATAAAACGCATTTAATATCATTTCAATTATATATTATAGCAAATTTATTATTTCTATATACATACAAATATGCTTGTTTTATATTTTAACATACACAAAACTTACTGATATTAGTCCATCGACCAAAATAATTAAATAACCCCGTGGTAGACAACAAAGCCAAAGAACAAGCCACCAAAAACGCTAGGGTCGTCGTGATTACTGTGTATGGAGTCTACCCGTATGGAGATATTCAGGTCACGATCACCAAGAGTATACATTGTCAATAGTTTCATTCATCTAAAGATGGAAATAAATTTAGTTTTATATCTTGTTTTTTCTTTAAAACTAAACTTACTTGTACAATGCATTTTGGCTTGGCACATCATTGTGAAATAAATCACAGCCCAACAAAATGAAATCAACATCTCCCGTACAGCTAATTCCAACATTTCCTAGAAAGCGAGGAAACTGTCATCAGCTGCAATATAAGAATAAAGTATCGCCGCAAGAGTTTTTCAAAAGATAGATTTACCTCTTGTAGTGTCCTTTTCTCCGTATCCCAAATGATAATCAGTGGACATCATAATACGCAAGGATGTCATTAGTATTCGAAATTCACTTTATTTAATTTTATATTATATTGTAAATTTTATTTTATTTTTCTTCAATTTAGAAGCTTTTCTATACAAAAGGTTAACAATTTTATTGTCTTACTCTTGTACACAGTATTCTAGCATGTAAAAACCAGCGTTATCGCTCATAATTCTTTTCTTAATTCCTATATCCCTGAATCTAGTGGAACATTTAAAACAACAATTAGAGCAATATTTACGTAAGTTTTGTTAATTGGTTTATTATATAACTATTTTTGCAACTTCATTGAACTTGTACATACACAAACATACTGAAAAAGTATATATTTGATCAACTAAAAACAAATCGTAAGAATTTGGGTATGAAAAGTCCAAAAATGGTAACGCTGTTAGGCTAAAATATGTTTAATTGTGTTAGTGAAAATGTTTTTGTGTGTATTAGTTTCAGTCATTCATTTCTTGTAGGGTACTGACCCCAGGGTAATAAGTCCCCGACCACACTGAGAACCTTGGGGAGGGGTACAGAGGTTCATGTTCTCGGCAATTCTCTTTTGCTTTGCAATTCTCACTATTCAACTTAAAGAAAATATAATAAGAAGAAGAGAAAAGAAGGCATAAGAAGTACAAGAATTGCAATGCCAGATTTTTCTAATGTGGACACTAAAGCAATTTCAAAGCAGAATTGCACGCAACAAAATTGCAAGTGTGGACGTGTTAACAGCGTTAACGATTTTGGTAAAAATAATCAGAATTTGAGGACTAAGCGATAAGGAATTAATTTTCTTGTTTTTATTACAATATTCGAAGAAATAAAAACCCTAGAAGTACTTGTTTGACAAAAAATGGGAAATTTTCTCAAGTTTAAACTTTGACCTCTGAGCGCCTCGGTGTAAAACTCAAATTTTCACCATATATTTTTTAGAATAAGTGTAAAAAAATAGGTGTGCGCAGTACCCAAAATTCGATATTTTACAAAATATTATAAGTGCGCCCCTAATGTACATATTACAAATTTTATAATTGCTTTGTCAAATATGTTTTTTTTTTAATAAAAAAAAATCTAATAGATAGTAAACGCACATCCGTAGATATTTTGTTTTCATATATTTCTACCAGCCTGTCACTTTTAAATGGTTCGAGTGTTTTTCATCCAATTACAATCAGATCACGCACAAGAAAGCTGTGCTGCAAAAAACAAACTGGTTATAGGCAAGACTTTTTGTTTTTATACACATCGGTTCGCATCAAATGTTGGAAATAAGTTATACATGTTGATAAACTTTCAGCCTGTGCAAGTAAACAAAAACAAAATTATAACTTAATATTTAACATTTCTGCTGATATGTAACATTGCCATTTAACTTGAATCAGTTTTATTTGGCAATTATTGCGAAATCAACACTCGCAACAAATGCTAATTCAATATTGATATTAAATCATGCCAGCTTTTTGTCAACACACATAATTATATAAAATAAGAATTTTGTAAATTTAATGTTCTCTGATGCGGACATTTGATTTAAAATGACATGCGAGGTTATGAAATTAACCAATTTCTCTCAATAATTTCTGGACTTAGACCAGGTGTCCATTTATAAATAAGATTTTTTGTTGGGCCAGTTTAAATATGTTCAGTAGTGAGAAAGATGTTTGGACTACAGATTGTCATAATAGTAACTCTATAACATCAGCAGCATTTGATTTGTTACTTTATGAGCAAAAACGAATTTGGCTCCATTTCTTCTTGTAATAATGGATTAGCCTACGTATATAAGGAGTTAATCACAATTATCTCTTGTTTCTCGATACTTATTGATTTAATGAAGAAAAAGAAATGGACTAGGAAACGAACGGCATAAGCGAATAATGGTGCAACTATCATATCTAGTGATTTGTATGCAAGTTAAGCTGATGTCATATCCAAGTGTCATTTTCGTACATTATAATGCACATGTTTTAAATATCAGATAGCCTTATCCAAGACGCTAAAATTATTGTTTACAACTCTCATCGGACAACAAGCTTTTATTTCTCTCGTTTAATTAAAAGATCCCGATTTTGCGATCAAGTGGTATAACGAAGGCATCCCAATATTGCACGAACTAGATGGAATTATAGGTCTCGACTTGTTAATATAGTATATTGCTATCGTACGGATCTCATATTTTTTTTTTAAGGAATGTTTGACGATTCCCATACTTGGCGGTCGGATGGGAATCAGGCCAGAGGGTTTCTCCATTTTTTAAATACTTTTAGCACTGTTCTTATGCAACATACCACGATGAAATAATTGAAGTTTTTACGCAAAAAACTCGCCATATTGAACTGACTTATAAGTAAACAGATTATATTGGTATAAGATGTCAAAAATGTTGATGGAAATAGATGAGAAAATAAAACTGTTTTTATGAGAAATTGTTTCATCGTATACATTGAAGTTTAGATATAAAGAAATGATCAATCAGAAATTAAGTTAGTTTTAAACCCAACTCAAAGTGATCTGACGTTCACCTTTTTTTAATTTTTACGTATGTATCTATATAAGGAATTCTAATAAACAATACAAAATATTTCTTATCTTTCAATATGTTTAATTAAATATTATGTATTATTTTTAAAATGGTTTATTCCATAACGAAGTTAATATGCTTCTTATTTACAATTTAACTGAATACCTACTTATTACCGCTCGGGATAATCGAATAATTTTTTATATTTTTTATTTTTCTTGCCTGCTTCATGCTTATTTTTGTATATTATATCAACTCCATAATAATAAGTGCAATAATCGAAATTGAGTATACGTGAATAAATGGATACACAAAAAATGTCATTATGTAATTATGAAATGGTAAACACCTTGCCACAAACTTCATCACACGTCACTGGAGTGCACGATGCCATAAAACTCATTTTCGAGAAAATCGTTGATAGCACACTGTGCACTAGTACTCGTTATATGTAATTGCAAATATCAATTACATACAAAGATTAATTAAATCCAAACATAGTGAATAACAAACATATTATCGTATCTATACAAAGCAGATCAAACCTAAGAAATAAAAAATTTTAATTTTTACAGAAGTTGCATACACTTTGAAAAGCCTGGCGATAGAGATTGGATTACAAGTGGTATTTTGGGATCACGCGATGCGGTTCTCGTATTTCGAACTTCTATTTTAAATCCAAAAATAAAGCAGACAGTAGTTTCATTGGATAGCGAATCGCCTTATCTTGAAAATGTCGAATCGGAATCTGTAACTTATATTAAGAACAAGAAA
>OY776277.1:76853507-76956007 GCA_963675445.1 Linnaemya vulpina | reverse complement strand
AATTAATTTTGGACGTTTACAAGCAATATTTTTTAAATTTTCTTAAATTTAAAGATGGTCTCACGCTCTTAAGTTATTTTAGGCAGCAAGAAGAAAAATGTATATATTCGTCCCACTTTCTAAAGATAATGTGTAATTAGTTGTCATTCAATTGCCGGATTTATATACATATATTTTAAGGCAGGTCGGCAGTATCTTAAATTTATTTTCAGGATATATAATTTTATTGTTGTTTTTTGTTTTGGAAAAAGTAATTTTAACTATTCTTAATAATGACTAATTTCCTTTTTAAGGATAAGCAATTATTAGAAAGAATTTGGAAAGAAAACGCTACATATGTATTCGTCCCATTTCTAAACATAATGTCTAATTAAGGTACCAACAGACGACATGTTTTTTACATGTGTTTTTTAAGCTTTCGATTCGTATGTTTTTCTTTATGTCTGTCAATATTGGTGAATTTACATAAGGTTTATAATATTTGGTCACAAACGTACATGTAGTATCACACATGACATCGGTCATGTTTGCTTCTTCTTTTTCAGTACATAAATAACTACGTCGTTTGTTTGATAAATGGCGTGCAGCCGTCGAGATATTTTTAGTTCCGTCGCTACAGTACTGGCGACGCAAATGTGTTTTTTTAGTTTTTTCTTTTTTAAACAAGACGTTGAGGTTGTATCTCAAAATCTATACTATTTTGGACTCATTTTAATAAATATATAGGTTATATAGGTTAGTATTAACTAGTCAATTCTAACGAACAAATCTATAAAAGATAACAGTTAAAAAATATTATTTATGTTAAATTTTATTAAAAAAATATTTATGTTAGATTTTTAAAATTTTTTTTGTGTGTTTCCACCTATTGTGGCTTCGGTCTATAGCCTTCCTAAACGCTTTTTCGAAGTCCCTCGCAGATAGACTTTTGAAAACATCTGGAATGTAAAGAAAATATATTAATATATGAACATTAGTATAAATATTAGTACATAAATATATATACACATATATATTTATATATATATATATATATATATATATATATATATAATTTTATTTGTGATTGTGAGATCTGCGAGGGCTTTTTTCACCTCCCATCCCAATTGTACTTATACAGTACGTCGTCCATGAAGACGCCACGGATTACTAAATTAATGTCGTCTGATACGCCCTTTAATCTATAAGTGTACATAAGCTGTAAAGGTATTAATATTTAAATATATTTATACCCTTCATATTAAGTAAAATTTTATTACCATTGCTTGGGCAAAATCGTCAGTCTTTAATTTCTCTTCTATTGCTTGTATCTCTTCCAAAGTTTTCATTGGAAGCATGGCAGTGACTTCGTCTATTTTTTATCTATTTTTTCACCCGTCATACCGAAGACTTCGCAGGACCACATTGCACTCCATAAGCGCATTTGTTTGAGCCATTAGCTCAGGTTTCAGTGATTTCTAAAAAAAAATTCATTAATGACAAGATAATAGTAAAGTTAGTAAAATTCTTACATTTCCCTCCATCTGCTCTATCCTATTTGCTATAGCCTCCTAGTTGGAGACTATGGTTGACTGACCATTACTTAGAATATGCTGATTATAAGCGATGCTCTCAATTTTATTTTAAATCACCTAGCAATGACATCTAAAACAAGAAATAAATAAAAATTGTTAATAGGTATTCTAATAACGTTCATAATAATCGATTTATACATTCCTTGATTTTGAGAAGCTTTATAGGTTGTTTTCGGAATCCTTTCCTGGTTTGTACCACTGCACCCCACATCGCAGTCTTCGGTATTTTCATACAGGTGATTGCAGTAAAGCTGTTCTGTTAAAATGGATGGTAAAACAAGATCATGGCTTATAGGCTAATGATTAAAATTGTGGAAAATATGGTGTAAAATTGGTATCAATAGAAACTTGTTATCTTGTTATATATTAAATACTTAAATTCTAAATCTTCTCTTTTAATAACTTCAGTTTCTGCAGATAAATTGCTTGCAACAACTATTCCTAGATTAAAGGAGAGAAAAGGTTGCTCCAAATAGTTTTCTGTTTTCCGAAAGACTTGACATACAAATTTTTCAGGTTCGCATACGGTTGCTCTCTCTACAACTTTTACTGGACCTGACACTTTACTATAAAAGAAACTGTTCTTTTCTCTTTTGCAATTTATTCTAAAGCTTCCCAATTCGGAAGAATTAGGTTAAGCTGGTTCCAGTCTTTGCCCTTCTTCAATCCTCCGGAACAGTTGTTGAAGAATTTGATTTGGTTTCCTCACAATCTTTTTTGTATATTGCATATAATTTTCAAATTTATACGCCGAAATGCATCTAAAGGGCCGAATTGCTTGCAACAATCAGATAAATGCAGTAAGCCATGGACATTAAATCTAATTAGTTCATCGCCATACAAGACACCAAAATATTTAACGAAATCTTGAATTGCTTTTTGAGCAACATCTGCCTGTTTTATATAGGAAAGTTCGCAAGACATTATTCTTATACCACAATGTAGCAGCAAAAAATGATAATATTGGTCGCTACTGATGAAATCTTTTAGAATAAAAATTCCTATATATAATAAAAATTGTCTAAGTTCGGTGGACTTCCAATTGCTAATTTCTTCTAAATTTCTGGGAATACGGCAAAATTCCGATGGAACATATTGAGCAACGAAATTAATTTTCTATATTACTTTTACATATTAAAAGCTTAAGCAATTTTTTAGTGACCCCTAAATCAACTAAATGCATACTATCTAAAGGGAACTGTATTTTATGTACCACAAAATACCGAATGTGCAAAAAAATATTAAATTTAAATTTTTTAAAATAATTTTTTTCCAGTGCAAGTCTTCATGATGTATAAAGCGGTTTATTTAAGAAAAACTACAAATTTGTAACCATTTCTGTCACTTTCATAAACCACAAAATATTTCAGTTATCCAACCCTGGAATCAAAATTTTAATTTTTTTTAATTTTTGAAACCAATTTTGTTTTGCTAGAATAAAAAATAACGTTAACCAGGAAAAACGACGTTAGTTCATTCTTGGTTATTTTAATGTATAAAAAAATTTTAATTTCCTAACCCTAGATAAGAATTTTTAATTTTTTTTTCATCAATGCAAATCTTTATGATGTATAAAACGGTTTCCTTTAAAAAGAACTTAAAATTTTTAAACATTTTAGTTATTATATGTGCCACAAAATACCGTGTGTCAAAAAAAAGTTTAATATCCCATCCCTGGATTTTTTTTTGTTTTTTTAAATTTTAAATAGACAATTGAGGAGTCTTAAAGCATGAAATAGGTTCAATTTGCAAATAAACCAAAAAATAATCGGTTTTTGGTATTAATTTTGCGTCGAGAAATAGGTGTAAACTTCCGAGCTCTGGAACCATCCTTCCGTGGAACTTCAATATCACTCTATGTTAGCTCACTTCGATCAGTCCAAGAACGAAGTCTCTAGCTCTTCTGGGGGCTTGGGAAACCCGATTTCACGTACAGACAGATGGACAGACGGACATCGCTCAATCGTCATCGCTATTCATAAGGATCCAAAATATATATACTTTATGGGGTCGCATATTGATATCGAAAAAATTACACACAGAATGACAAACCTAAATATACCCTTTCACTTTTTTTTGAAGGGTATAAAAATATTCTACCGTAACATAGCTTAATATATGCAGAAAATGTTTCAGAAAATATATACAGATTTCCCTTTTACCTGAATTAGACTTTTGGCCAAAAATATGACACACAGTGAATACCCCAACTATATTGTACACTTAGCGACGCACATAGGGGTATTTGGCCATTCTACCGGACATAAAATATAAATAAAATTACGAAATGTACAAATCTAAGTGCGCAGCTCGACAACAAAATTCTGCATTGTATAGTGTATTTTCAAGGTATTTGCAAGATTTGTCGTTTTGCGACACTCTTAAAATCAGAAAAGTTGAGTAAACTTCATTTGCTTTCACTGATTTTTTTTTCGATTTTGAAACATATACAATATATTTTTTTTGTGGCTAAACAAATAAATATTTCACATAAAATTTTTAGCTGCATAGGTACGTATGAGTAAGAAACCGTTTTGTCAGTTAATAAATGTTTTGGATTTAAATAATTGTCGGAGTTGGTTTGAGTTTTGAATTATTACGCATAACACAGTTGTTACCTGTCTAAAAAAATGCCCGAACTAGTAATTTTTCCATGCCCCGCGGTTTTTAGCTACCTATGCATTGTAAATCACGTCAGTTGATAGAGAAAAATGAATGCACATGTTTCAATTAATTTTATATTATAAAAAAAATATATATATATGAAAAAAAAAACAAATTTGGCCTGGAGGTACTCAGATTTTTGCTATATATTGTGGTTATTACGCAAAATTATTTTCAGAACCTGTTTGAAGCTTCGAGAGTAAAATGGAAAAAGTGTATACAAGCTTAGAGATATTCCAAATATCAAAGGAATCTTAGTCAGAGAATTTTAGTCAGAGAATTTCAAAACGTCAAAGAGATGATGATATAGCAGCAATAAACCAGTGTTTCAACAGTCTTAAATATAATTTCAAAATATATAGGCATACAGCACAACGAAAAAAGACCTGATTTTTAACTATGTATGTCATATGTCTTATAGGAGGGTTCCTATAAAAGCTCAAACATTTTTATGGTATTAACACATAAGTCCTTTTAATACATACGATATTTTTGCAAATAATACTTTAAATCACAAAATACCCCTATGTGCGACGTTGGCACGTATAAGTTTCAAGACACACTATTATGATCTGCTGTGTGGCATAACCTTTATATATGTAGGTAAAATGACGTGGCCGTAGTTATGTGCGTACACGTGTTTATCACTTCTGTACATTTTGTGTTTTATACTATGGATGTACGTATGTATTGTTACAGAGATTAGAAATAGATTTAAATAAAACGACAATGTGGCTATATGTACTTGGCAGCACTGCCAATTAACATCTACTTGTCAAAATGTTGCAACCCTGGTCAACAAAGAAAATATTCAAATTAACGGAAATGGAATACTCCAGAATATACGAGATCATTCGAGGCTGTGTCAATAACAAGTGTAAACAACAACAACGTAAAACCTAGCAACATAAATGCTAAGAGATGTTATTCTTAATGATCTTGTATGCAAGTATTCGCTGCTAATAAAGCTAAACAGGTTCACAAGTATACACAGCCATATACACATAGGAGAAGAAGAAACAAAACCACACAACACACAGAACACTCATACATACAACCACACATAGTCACCATAAGCAAAACACACAAGTCAGCATTGTCATGCATACAAACACACGTATATAGCTACATGTTTAGTAAAGTACAACCAACAACAACCATGCCCAGAAGTTTCGCGAAGTTACCAGACCATGTCATTTTTGCTATATAAAGGCGCTGCCAGAGCTCAGTAAGAGTGTGATTTCATATATAGATGTGTTAACATCGCTATGTGTTTAGTAGTACAAATACTCGTGTTAATAAAGTAGTAAATAAAGTGTTGCCGGATTATATTTCTAAAATTAATTTGTCCGTGTTTTGATTTAATGCAATAAAACGAATCCTTGAAGGATAAGTAATAAAATCGTTTTTACGAAAAGGTAAAATATATATAAATATATATATATATATATATATATATATATATACATATATATATATATATATATATATATATATACATATATATATATATATATATATATATATATATACATATATATATATATATATATATATATATATATACTTATATATATATATATATATATATATATATATATATTTATATATATATATATATTTATATATATATATATACATATATACTTATATATATACACTTATATATATATATATATATATATATATATATATTTATATATATATATATATATATATATATATATATGCTATATATATATATATATATATATATATATATATATATATATATATATTGTTACAAACATTAGAAATAGATTTAAATAAAACGCCAATGTGGCTATATGTACTTGGCAGCACTCCCAATTAATCTATAGTTGTCAAAATGTTACAACCCTGGTCAACACTATATAGATAATATTCAAATTAACGGAAATGGAATACTCCAGAATATACAAGATCATTCAAGGCTGTGCCAATAAGAGTAAACCACAACAACAACAAACCTAGCAACATAAATGCTAAAGGCCGAGTCAGATAGAACTTTTTCGCTTTGCGTGACGTTTCTAACTTTAACAGAAAAGCGCAAAGAAAAAGGTTTATGACAAATTAAAAATTTTGACAACACTCACGTATTGTTTATTTGCATATAAAAAAGGCTGGTAATCTTTTAATTTTATTGTAAAAAAACGAATAAAAGTTTAAAATGCTTTTGGACGATATATTGGAATTGGTTGTAATTGTGCTTTTGATGGATGAAGCATTGGAACTATTAAAAAAAATTATTGCAAAAAGGCACTGTTTCTTGAAGGAACTTGTTCTGTTTTTGCTGCTATAACAGCTTCAATGGTTCCACAAAGTCTATCGAATCTTTCGCGCGATTCATTGCCCAAACGCTGACGTTTTGTGCTGCTATTTACCTCTTCACTGCATTGGCTATTATTTAAGTCCTCGCTGAATACTAAATACTCCTATCCATTGCATCTTTGTTTTGAAGAGCAGATGGTGCCTGGCTGCAGGACAGTCCGTCATCACCACTCCATTGGAAGTTCGAAACGGTTCTACAATGATACATACATACATATATGAATATTAAAACTACAGCATATATCCATACACATACTAATTTCAATTTAATAAATTTAGCTTACTTTCTGGGAGCAACGTGTTTTGTCAAGAACCGCATTGCCTCCATATAGCACCATTCGGTTTTTTCTTCAGCAGCGGCGCCCGACTTCACCTTACTGGCTGACATTTCACGAACAAATCGGTCGCGCAGCGATTTCCATCTAGTTTTACAGTGCTCCTCTGCTTTCAAAAGGAAAAAATAACAAACAAGGCAAAAGTTAGACTGAAAAAGGAAATACCTGACACCCCTGTTGAAGCGGTCACTGTCTGCCAAGCTCGATCTTTTAAATATTTGTTCCTAAATAGCGAAGAACTTTTGTCGAACAAACATGGGTGCATTTTCATTGCCTCGATAAGTTTTTCTTCCATTATTTAATAACTAAAACTGTAAGAAATATATGTATTTTTAACCATTTATTACAGAAGCTGCACATACATATGTACTTATTTACCTGGTTTTTGAATGTTTTTATTTATGCATGTTTTCTTGATTTATTCACTTGAAATAAAACTTTCATACGCACATTAAATTATTTGCTGTGTGCATAAAACAAAATATATATAACCTGGTTTCACTGCGTTGTTTTTTATAAAAATTTTCTATAATTTTGATCAAATCTATTTTTTTTTGTGCGAACTTGACAAGAAAATTATACCAGCTGATTGTCAAAGCGCGCAAAAAGATGAGAGTTGCCCAACTTTACGCTTCGCGCTACGTTAAAAGTACTTTATGTGACATGTTTCATATAGGTATGTATATTTCATCTTAAATGTCAAAGCGAAACTATAACGCAACGCGAATCAAAAGTTCTATCTGACACCGCCTTAAGAGATGTTATTTTTCATGATCTTGTATGCAAGTATTCGCTGCTAATAAAACTAAACAGATTCACAAGTATACACAGCCATATACACCCAGAAGAAACAAAACCACACACTAATCCATACAACCACTCATACCCTGTAGGAATGTGAGCTAACCATAAGCTAACTTATGGTTGACCAGAAATGAGCTAGGGGTGACTCACGAATGACTCATTTTCTATACTAACGCTGCATCAGTTTTAACATGTAATGTCCTAGGAAATGAGTTCACTCGCTTTGCATCAGTTTTCGACTAACCACAAGCTGCTCATTTTGAGTTAGCTTATGGTTAGTCGATTCATTACCAGTGCGTCATAAAATGAAATACGCATATAAAATGAAAGTGCCTATTGCTAGCTAAACTATTGCTTTATTTTAATAAAAAAGTTGATTTTTTTTAATAAAAAAATATATTTATTGAATTTTATTTAAAACAATATTCTTATTTAAAAATACTTACTAATAGTATTAAAAATGTCGCCTTTTAAATATTTTATTGCATTTCTTAATGCTTTTTCTGGATCTTCTGCACCGTTAATAGGCATTGCATCTAGTTAATGATAAGAAATTAATTAATATTCAAAATAATTCGTTAAGTCATATAATTATCTCACCTTTTAAAGCACCAATAATCCTTTTAAACTGGCAGCTTGCCATGTAGTCCATCAATGTTACATCTCATATTTAGATCTAATGGAAAAATTTTAGTCAGAGATTTCCGTAGTTTCACCTTTCAATAATGATGACATACAACAAATCTGAAATTATTTATAGATTATATCATTATTTATTTGTATTTTAAATCGAAAAAGACATACATAGGTTGAACCTCTAGCCACCGATGACAAAACGTAACTGACGAAATAACAAATTTTTTTCTTTTGTTTTGTTTCTGAGCGTAAAGTGATTTTTTGACTCTCTGTATTTAACATGCATAAAAATATAAATGTTTGTTGTTTTCTTTGAACATTATATTACAAAGAGCGACGACAACTGGTTCACTTCTGCATCAGGTTTTAGCTAGCTTATGGCTAGTCTCAAATGAGTTAGTTAATTATAAACCATATTATGAGCTAGCTCACAAATTTCCTTCAGGGTAGTTACCATAGGCAAAACACACAGAACACTCATACATTCAACCACACATAGTTACCATAAGCAAACCAAACAAGTCAGCATTGTCATACAAACACACACATGTCAAGTAAAATACAACCACCATGTCCAGAACTTTCGCGAGGTTACCAGACGACGTCATTTTTGCTATATAAAGGCGCTGCCAGAGCTCAGCGAGTCAGTGTGATTTCAAATATAGACGTGTTAACATCCCTGAGAGTTGAGTAGAACAAATACTCGTGTAAATAAGTTGATAAATAAAGTGTTGCCGCATTATATTTCTAAAATTAATTTGTCCGTGTTTTAATTTGATGCAATAAAATGAATCCTTGAAGGATAAGTAATAAAACCGTTTTTACGAAAAGGTCTAAAAACGTAACAATATGTGTCAGAAGTGGGATTGCAAAAATAATTAAAAGGAGATTGCAATTTAAGAAAGGAAAAAAAGGACATTAAAACAAAAAACAAATTTAAATAAATAATCATGAAATTCGATGAGTTAAAAGTTGAACACTTGAAAAAGGAGCTCAGCAAGCTGGAATTGCCAACTGCAGGTAACAAGGCTGAACTGCAGAAGAGGCTAATAGATGAGTTTAAGAATCGCTGCATGGACATCGGGACATACGAGTTTGAGGACAAAGACGATGTGCAGGTATTCCCTCCTGCCACGACAAGCTTGTAGCCGAAATAACTGAAATAAAACAGAACTCTCAGCAGATGCAGGAGCAGCTTGTAGCCGAAACTCAGCAGATGCAGGAAAAACTTCTAGCCGAAATACAGGAGTCAAATAAAGCCATGAACGAGACCCTGGTAGAGGTTTCTGAAGCCATTAACAGGAGGGTGGATTCTATTGAGAATAAATTCTCAGAGCTGGAACAGCATGCAAAGGATGTCGAAGAGAAATCGCATACTCTAGAGGACAAAGTGCATAACCTGGAGTGTAGCGGCGGGCCAGTACGAGCAGTTGCGGAGGTTTCTCCACGGATAAAAGCGCCATGCTTCGACGGCAGCGTACCATTAGGCATCTTCAAATTCCAGTTCGAGACGGTTGCTAGCAGAAATGGATGGGATGCTGAAGAAAAGGCCATAGAGTTGATTTTATCCTTAAAGGGTATAGCCACAGAGGTACTTGACACTGTGCCAGTAAGCTGCAGAAACAACTATAATGAAATAATGGCAGCATTGCAGCGCAAGTATGGTGGTGAGCACAAGCGCGATTTATACAGAATGGAATTGCGATGTAGAGTTCAAAAGCCTAACGAATCTCTACAAGATTTCGCAATGGAAATCGAGCGTTTAGTGCAGCTCACATATCCAGGCGAGAGTCGCCCGTTCCTGGACCATTTTAAAACTGAGGCTTTCGTTAACGGCATTTGCGACTCTGATGTTAAACTGGCGGTGTGCGCTACGCAGAAATCCACTTTCGCTGAAACTGTGTCAAGAGACTGCCAGGATGGTTTTCAAGCCACAGATATGTAAAGTGCGGAATGTGGAGGTTTTGTGTGAGCAGGATAATAACCTAATTGCCAGCTTTAAGGAGGCAATGCGACAACTGCTGGCAGAAAGTGATATCAAAGAAAAGCCTAAGTGCTTTAACTGCGGAAAGATCGGTCATTTTCAGCGCACCTGCAAAGCACCAAGGAAGAGAGGTAGATCTGTTTTGCCACCAAGAAAGAGCATTGAGCATAGAAGAGGCACAAAGCACAACAATGCGGATGCTCTTTCTAGAAGACCGTGCTGTTTAGAGTGTAAACATTGTGTTAGAACCGAGCAAAAGGAATTCGTTGTGGATGTTCGGCTAATGCACATCGGCCCTGATGAAGACTGGTCAGCGGCACAGAGGGACGACGATATACTAAGGAAAATTATAGCGGCCAAAGAAGAGGACAGACGACCATCCCGGAATGAAATTTCGGCTGAAAGCCCACTCGCCAAATCTTATTGGGTTGGATGTCAACAAGCCGTAGCTGACTGGATAGCAAACTACCCACAGTGCATAGCAGCCAAAGGCCCAGTAAGAAGAAGCCGGGGACAGCTGCAACAATACAACTCAGGAGCACCATTCGAGCGGATCGCAATGGATGTAGCAGGTCACTTTCCCGTCACCGAAGCCGGAAATCGTTATGTACTTGTGGTAATGGACTATTTCAGTAAATGGCCAGAGGTATATGCTATACCTAACCAGGAAGCAAAGACAATTGTAAATGCATTCGTCAACAACTGGGTATGTCGCTATGGTGTCCCAATAGAATTACATTCCGACCACGGAAGGAATTTCGAGTCTGCCATATCCAGGGAAATGTGCGAGTTATATGGGATAAAGAAAACCAGAACGACGCCGCTGCATCCACAGTCTGATAGCATGGTAGAAAGGTTCAATCGCACCTTAGAAGAGTACCTACGAAAAGTAGTAAGCACCCATCAGGGGGATTGGGACGAGCACATCCCCAAATTTTTGATGGCATATAGGTCAGCTGTACACGACTCAACATCGAGAACGCCAGCCAAAATTATCTTCGGGACGGAATTAAAACTACCTGGTGATTTGGCAGTTGGTTTTAAGCCAACTGTAGAGGAAGGAGCTATTACGTCCCAGGAGAAGGAGAACTTAAACGAACTGCATGAGTTCGTGCGCAATAGAATCAAGATGGTCAGTGACAAGATGAAGGCTAGGTATGACCGCGCAGCAAACTCGGAGGGATTTACGGAAGGACAATTGGTCTTACTGTATAACCCACAACGGAAGAAAGGATTGTCCCCAAAATTACAGACTCACTGGGATGGCCCGTATAAAGTGATTAAGAGGGTGAATGACGTTGTATAACAGATACAGAAGCACAATAGCCCAAGGTCGAAAATGAAGATAGTACATCTCGAACGATTGGCGCACTATGGAAGAGGTGATTGTATGCCTATTCGAGTCGAACAGGCTTAAGTGGGCGGCAGTGTTACAAAGATTAGAAATAGATTTAAATAAAAAGACAATGTGGATATATGTACTTGGCAGCACTGCCAATTAATCTATAGTTGTCAAAATGTTACAACCCTGGTCAACACTATGTAGATAATATTCAAATTAACGGAAATGGAATACTCCAGAATATACAAGATCATTCAAGGCTGTGCCAATAAGAGTAAACCACAACAACAACAAACATAGCAACAAAAATGCTAAGAGATGTTATTCTTAATGATCTTGTATGCAAATATTCGCTGCTAATAAAACTAAATAGATTCACAAGTATACACAGCCATATACCCATAGGCAAAACACCCAGAACACTCATACATTCAACCACACATAGTTACCATAAGCAAATCAAACAAGTCAGCATTGTCAAGTATACAAACACACACATGTCAAGTAAAAAACAACCACCAAACCCAGAACTTTCGCGAGGTTACCAGACAACGTCATTTTTGCTATATAAAGGCGCTGCCAGAGCTCAGCGATAATCAGTGTGATTTCAGATATAGAAGTGTTAACATCGCTGAGGGTTGAGTAGTACAAATACTCGTGTAAATAAAGTAGTAAATAAAGTGTTGCCGCATTATATTTTTAAAATTAATTTGTCCGTGTTTTAATTTGATGCAATAAAACGAATCCTTGAAGGATAAGTAATAAAATCGTTCTTACGAAAAGGTCTAAAAACGTAACAATATATATATATATATATATATATATATATATATATATATATTTAGAAATATTAATATATACATTTATATATATATATATATATTTAGAAATATTAATATATACATATATATATATATATATATATATATATATATATGTATATATATATATATATATAGTGCTATCACTGCTATCACTTTTCAACCGTCAGTAAACTAACAAGTAAAAGTGCTATATTCGGCTGTGCCGAATCTTATGTACCCTTCACTAACGTACGTCTGCTTACTAACTTATAAAATAGTTTCAGTTAGCATAAAATAAAAACAACTTCAGTTGCGTTTTTTGGTTAATCAAAAAAATTTCCGAAATTTCCCACCCTTGGAAACGAAATTTTAATTTTTCAAATTTTTTTTACCAATACAAGTCCTCATAATGTGTAAAGCTTTATTTAACCAAAAGTAAACATTTTTAACCATTTTGGTAACGTTCATGTTATACAAAATATTGCAGTATCCAAACCTGGAATCAAAATTTTTATTTTATATTTTAATTTTTCATATCAATTTTGTTTTGCCTAAATAAAAAATAATTTTTACTTGGAAAAAACGACATTAATTGATTTTTGGTTAATTATTGTATACAAAATTTTAAATTTCGGAACCCTGGATGGGAACTTTAAATTTTTAAATATATTTTTTTTTTAAGTTTTAAATGGAAAATTAAGGAGTCCCAAGGCATGAAATAGGTTCAATTTTTAACTACGCATGAAACTAATCGGTTTTTGGTGTTAATTTTGCGTCGAGAAATAGGTGTAAGCTTCCCAGCTCTGGAACCGTCCTTCCGATTTTTCTGAATACCACTCTAAGTTAGCTCACTTCCAATCGATCAGTCCAAGAACGAAGTCTCTAGCTCTTCTGGGGGCTTGGGAAAACCGATTTCACGTACAGACAGACGGACAGACGGACATCGCTCAATCGTCATCGCTATTTATAAGGATCCGACATATATATACTATATGGGGTCGCATATTGATATCGAAGAAATTACACACGGAATGACAAACCTAAATATACCCTTTCACATTTTTGTGAAGGGTATAAAAAGACCAGCCTTCAAACTATAGACTCGGTTGTTTCTCCAAAAAGAATTTTCGAAATATGTCATCTGAGGTGTTTTGTTCACAATGGCTAGAGAGATATAAGTCGCATGAGCTTTGCTTAAAGAGCCAGGATGCATAATTAGGAGAAAAAGTTGTAATAGGAATATTTATGTTGAGACTGTGCTCTAATTGGAAAGATCCGCATATAGCTGACGTGTATCTATATGTTCGTTTTGCTGCGAGGTGTTTCTTTATGTTATCATCAATTACACAATTATTAGAAAACATTTGTTTTCTAAATAATTTTAGCTTGGCTTCATTGATACGAAGTTCGATAAAAGGCAATCCTGCTAATAAGTTTTGTAAAGTTGTTGTACAAAATGCGTAAATACTTTCTTTAATTGCATGATGATATAAGCCCTTGATAATATCAATTTATGAGTTGGGTGCATTATCAACTAGGAAAAGCCCTTAATCAATTTTGCTAAGAACTAAAATTTTCTTAAAATAAGTTAATGTGTTGATGTGTATGAAGCTTCGTTTACTTGACAGATATCCAATTATGTTAATTCTTGGTTTTAACGACTTTTTTTTTAGCGAAAGGTAGTGTTCCTTCCAGGAATAAGTTTTCGTAAAAATTATTCCTAGAATTTTCCATTGGTCTATGTTACCTATATTAGCATTGTTTATGTTCAAGTTGTGGCATTAATAACCACACTACTTTCTTCTACATATATAAATAAATAAATATATATATATATATATATATATATATATATATATATAACTTTTTTGTTTAATACACCTTGCAATATATTATTGGCTTCTACGTTACAGGTTCTTTTACAAAAAATGTAGAGATCACCTGCATAAACACAATGGTTCAAGAATTTTAATTTATTGATTATGTGAAGAATATCATTAAAAGCAATTGTAAAAAGTATAACGGACAGTGGTGAATCTTGGGGTATGCCATTGTATAAGGTATGTATAGATGAGCACACACCGTTTACTCTTACACGAAATTTGCGTTGTTTTAGATATGCTCTTACATAGGTAAATATTTTAGGTGCAACCTTCCATTTATTAAGGGATGTTATATATGTACCGATCCTGTCAAAAGCCTTTTCAAAGTCAATTGAAAGAATCGATACATGGTTTCGAGACGAGAGACACTTAGTCTAGTGGAAAAAAATCAAAAAATTTTTTTAGAATTTATCAATAAAATACATATGAGATGAAAACCGACACTCCCACGATTCCAGAGGTGGTTTCGTTTTTCATGTGCGTTACACATATAAAAATTTACACGGCCTTAAAGGCGAACTATTTTCATAATTTTTTCGTAACTTTTAAGTAACAAAAAATGGGTTTTGAAAAATGAACATAAAAAATTAATTTTTCAATAAAAATGCATGCAATTATATTTGTTTTGTTCAGAAATGCAGCGGAAATAATGAAAAAATCCTAAAATTTAGATATTTATAGCAACACTGTAAGAAAAATTGTGAAGAAATTAGCCAAAATATGTACTAAAAAAAAGTCAGCTTCATTGGACCCGGAAAACTAGACACGTCACAAAACGACTTTTATGAATCAATAATCTTATTTTCTGATATATACATATATATATATATATATATATATATATATATTAAAATATGTATAAGGAGGCTTAAGTGTTTTCTATGCCAACTTTTAAAATATAATGATTTTAAAAATCATCCATATTTTACATTTTTATTAAAATTAGCAGCTGATATTTTAAATGTTTGGTAATGTATGATGCTTTAAACCAAAAAGTACCAAGTAGGATGATTCTAACACATATAAAACCTTATTCTCAAATATTTGGACACCATGTGAAACCAACCCTTTATTGATACAAATACGTACTTAAGCGAGAACCGTCAAAAAGTCGGGGTCGAAGTGCTTTATTTGACAAGCTAAACATAAAGATATGAACAAAATTCGCATTACTTATTCTCCCAACGAAGACCATTATAGATGTGGAATTCCACCTTTACATTGTTTGCTAAGATGCTGTGAGAGCATGTTACACACTGCATATCGATTGCCTTTTAAGACTTGGCAAGTTAGGAATGATAAGAAAATACTTCATAATAAAAGAAAAAAATGAATTTAAGATAAATTTCGATCTGAGACGGGATTAACAGTTAATAAAGTGAAGTCTAATTTTGGCACTAGTAATGATGGCAATACAGCTCGAAAATTTTTTAACAAATTCAAAAAATTGCAGAGAAAATTGTAATCAAGATTTAATGAATAATCTCCTAATTTTTTCTGATCCATTAATTTCATCTAATAGAAATACAATAAATACAAGCAGCTCTTTCTACAATAATCAAGAAATTAGTTGAATCTTTTAACACTGATTCAAACTCAGAAACTTATTTTAATGATTAAGAAATTGTCTACAATTGTTGTGTTATTTGAATTTGTTTACTTTATTATTAAGCTTTATATAAATATGTTTTTTATCTTATATAATAATTTAATTTTGAAGTAATTAGTGTTGTCAACTTGGCAACCCTATTCATATGTTATTTGAATACCAATGGTTGTTTTCAAAACTGTAAACAAAAAAAATACTAAAATGTTTAAAATAATGTTATATTAAAAAAAGATATACGGCAACCCTAAATAATTAGTGATTTGATATATTCCATAAAAAAATTATCACGCTTTATCATTTTGTATGTGAAATGATAGGTTAAAAGTCAAAAAAATAATAAATACTGAAATGGGGGAATTTTTGGTGTTTCATTGTCCCCGCACCGGAAAAATAAAAGGATTTCTAAAAATTTTAATTCATTTTCGAAAATAATAGGCCAAGAGAGATTTGTGCCAAACATTTCATTAAGCTACCATAACTCCTTCGATTTTTTTATATATGAAAGAGATTGTGGAAAAGCATCCATATTTTAAGAATTTATTAATACAATCATATGATAATGCTAAACCTATGCTGTTAATTGGAGCCAACAGTTGGAAACTAGCGGTTTCTACAAAAATAAAAGAAGGAGAAAACCCTGACTTGAGTGGACCCTATAGGGTGGTTAGAATAGTCGCTCAACCGATCCCAGATTAAACACACATAAATGCGCCTGTCAAAAAAATTATGACAATCTTCACGATTACGTAAAAAATTATTTCAACATAGAGTCGCCTATTTCGTCCGCAATATTATCAACAGCAGACAGTGATGCAATGGAATTTCTAAAAACAACATGTAAAAATATAAACGAACACTATGAGGTTGGCTTGCTATGGAAAAACGCTGACGCACAATTACCAGACAGTTACGACAATGCCTATCGCCGGCTAATGTGTCTTAATAAAAAAACTGGCTGAAGATGATTCGTTACGACAGAGCATGCAGATTCAAATTGACAATCTGATTGAAACAGGTTATGCAAAGAAATTGAGTCCGGCCGAATTAGATGTCCCCAAGAAGAAGAAGTGGTTTCTACCAATATTTTTAACCTTTAACACAAATAAACCCAAAAAAGTGTGACTGGTTTGGGACGCCGCTGCAAAATCAAACGGAATATCTCTTAATGATTTTATGCTCAACTCAACTCTCTATGAGGTATGTCAATACCAAACGTTCAGAATTGGAAAATTTGCGATTTGTGGCGGTATTGCGGAGATGTTCCACAGGATCAACATATGAGAAAGCGATAGGCAAGCTCAAAGATTCTTATGGTGGGACAAAAATGATAATTCGCATCAACCGAACACGTATGTAATGAGAGCTTTAACCTTTGGAGTAAGATGTGCCCCATGCATAGCTCATTACGTTCGCGACACAAACGCTGATGAATTCAAAGAAAAATTTCGCCGTACTGTGGACTCTATCCAGAACAATCACTGTATGGACGATCTTATCGATAGCGAAGACACTGAATTGTAGACTTTCACGTCTGCGCCGAAACGTAATTGACGAAGATGTAGTACCGACCAAGAGAGAATGCCTCCAGGTTTTGATGTCAATATTCGACCCTCTTGGATTCCTATCATGTCACACCATAGGCCTTAAAATTCTTTTCTAAGATGTCTGGCATGCCGAAATTGGTTGCGACGACACTCTAAATAAATACCTATTTACAAAATGGTCTCAATAGAAAGCGTACATACCACTCATCTCTGAGGTTAAAATTCCAAGATGTTAATCGAAGTTATTATGCGATACCGAAGATGTACAACTTCATACGTTCGTCGATGAATCTGGCAGTACAACTAGGTGAGCACGTAACCGTCTCCCTGTAAGCCGAAAAGTGCAAAGTGGCACATCTTAAGCCACTCTCGATACCTCGAATGGAGCTTCAAGCCGCACTCATCGGAGTCAGACTAACAATTCAGTGCAAAAGATACAACGCTTGTATCTTCAAGATATTGGTGGATATTGTAAAGACTTGGGACAAATGGACACATTAGAGTTGAAGCGCTATTGATCGACAAAAAATATGAAATTAAAATTTTTTTTTTAATTTTCAATATTTCTCCAGGAGCAGGAACAACATTCTTACCCTACATGAATAAATTAAAAGTCGCCTCTAAACAATAAGATTTCATTTATACAGATATCCACGAGATGACACAGCAAGCGAAGCGATATATTATAAAACAAGCACAGAGTGTTGAATTTCTTCAAGAAATTGTGGTTTCAAGCATGGAGAAACTGTAGCGAAATCAAGTAAATTGTACAAACCCAACGTCTATCTGGACGATAATGACATTTTAAGATGCAGCAGAGCAAATCGTCTCAACAATTACAAAGATGAAATCATTGTACCAGCTGCCCATCACATCACATTTCTTATAATACGTTCATTATATGAAGACTACCATCATCACTTTCACGAAGCAGTAATTAATAAAATAAAAGGGCAATATTATGTGCATTGTTTACGGGTTGTAATTCCTGCCACCTCAAGCACCTCAAATAGTGCAACTTCCAGTTGCTCGTCTAGGCGCCTTTCAACGCATTGACTTTTTTGGCCCATTATTAGTTACAGTTGGTAGAAGAAGAAAAAAGCGATGGGGAGTAGTTTTTACCTGCCTCACAATTCGCGCAATACATGTTGAAGTGGCTTATAATTGACACCAGTTCATGTATTCTATGAATCCGAAATTTCATGGCCATAAGAGGCACGGTACCAACTTTAAGGCGGTGGAAAAAATCCTCAAAGAAGAGGTGAAACAAATTGATCTTTCAAATATATCATCAAAGTTTGATAAAACCAAATGATATTTCAACCCACCAGGTGGGCCCCACATGGGCGGTGAATGGGAAAGGCTCCTCAGATCTGTTAAAAATGTTTTACACAGCCTATATCCCACACTCAACTTTAATGATGAAAGTTTATAAAGTGCACTTTATGAAATTGAGTCGATTACACTGGTTTCCAGCTAAAAAATACCAAGAACGCCACATGTCTAGATAAGTTAATTGGAACCTTCTGAACACGAAAAACGCTGTATTTTTTTCTTAAGTACAGTTTTTTAGATAACGGTACTTTTGTGTTTTTCGGTGTATGGTCCCCATCAAACCCTTGTGGAGCCCAACCGTAAAGTCCGATCGAAACGAATCGCATATCGTTGAAGAGGTAATTGAATGCCTTTTCCGTCGATATACTTAAAATTTCTATGAGATAAGAAAAAGTTCAAAATTTTCCTATTTTTTACGTATTTTTCAAAATTGTTCAGTTTTATTTCGTTTTTTTTCTACGTCATAGTAAAAGTCTGGAATGTTTTATTATTTTGCCAGATAGATTATTTAGTTACCAATATTTTAAGACTAATTTTAAAACAAACGGATGAAAAATAAAGTTTCTATTAAAGATTTCCTGGAACGACAATATTTTCATTTTCATTGCTGACATACTATATTCGGCGAAAATTAAAAATATTTAAACTAAAATGTCGAGCGACTTGAAGTTTTGCTGTTCATCCCACCAGCCTTTGTAACGTCTCTCGATTTCTTCCATTTCCTGGTGAAATCTTTCACCTTGTTCATCACTTTCGGAGCCTAAGCTCGTAGGGAAAACATCCAAATGACTAAATAAAAAGTGTAATTTAGGTGTCATATTAGAACCTAAAAGTAAAAGAGAATAAATTTTTAAATGATGACGGCCTTTTTGATATACATGCTTTCACTCAATGTTTACCAATGGCATTGAATTTCCGCAGTAATGCATCGATCTTCTCAGCGTAATCAGGACTTCTGTAGTTTCCTAAGAAGTTGCGAACGATGTCTTGAAATGCTTCCCATGCCTCCAAATGAGCTGGACTTAAACTCTCATTAAACGCTTGGTTACCGTACAGAGCCCGAATTTTAGGTCCATCAAATATACCAGCTTCAATTTTGCTCGCTTTGGCTCTCGGAAATTTTTGCCTAAGATAATTCATTGGCAACTTTTTTACAATATTTGTAAATAGCCCAAACTTAATATGTAATGGAGGAAGTATTATCTTCTCCTGAGAAATGAGTGGGTAATTTTTGATGTTGTACTCTCCGTGCGTACGTCCACTTCTATCGGGCCAAACTTTTCGGGTGTAGTGATTCTGACGGTCACGGCTATCCCATAGACATAGAAAACAGGGAAATTTCGTGTTGCCCCCTTGCAATCCAGATAGTATGTCAACTAATTTCACATCAGAGCAAACTTTCCATTGATGTTGGTCATAATGAATAAGATGGAGAAGTTCTTTCATTGCTTCATACGTTTCCTTTATATATTTTCCATATCCGATTGGAATAGATGGTTTCATATTCCCTTTATGAAGCAAGACTGCCTTCAAACTGTCCTTGCCTCCATCCAGAAAAAGACGCCATTCCTTCGGGTCATAATTCTGTTGGAGAGCATAGAAAATCCCACTTATGTTGTTACAAAAACAAAAGTTTGCCGTTTTTGCGAAGAAAATTGCAAGTTGTTTGCTGCGGTCACGGTAATATGTAACACGTGTCTCAGGAGAACAATATCCCCATTGTTGCAATCGCGATGCAAGTAATTTAGATTTCGACTTCGGTAAATACAAATCTCGGCACAAATCTTTAAGCTCGGCTTGAGTAAGTAAATGGGGTTTCTTATTTGAAGGCATTTCTGATTCACTGCACTTATCTGAAGAATCAGCTTTTATTGATCTTTTTCGAATTTCTGTGGCCCCCGCTGCAATCAGCTGCGGTTTGGGGCACGATACTGAGTGCGGCACTGGCAGCGTCACCGAGCTAACAACTGGATAAACTGGGTCAATTCTATGTCCGATAGCCTTTTCCGTTAAACAAAAATAACAATCTGTTGTATGGTTAATCTGGTTTCTCCATTGCATTGGCTTTCCAAATGTGAAGAAACATTCTTGACCCTTACCAATTTTATTTAATATTGTTCGGCAGTTGTTACAAGCATTATTCGGCGTCCATGGTTTGTCGAGGGATGCAGGTGGAAAGCCGAAATACTTCGTATACGCTTCAGATAAATTTTTTGTATTAATTTTTCTCATCAAAGATTGTGATTTCTGTTTCACAAGATCACCACAAACATAACAAAATTCGTTGGGATCGATTGAACACATTTTATTTTTTGCACGTACTAAGCCAAACTGAAAAGTATTTACTGTGATAGATATAGATCAATATGTCATATTTCGTCAATCAGGGCTATCTAGATTACGGATATTCAAATTTCCTTTTTTTAAGTACGTTAAAACTGGTGGACGTCGAATATACATAGTATGTGAGCAATGAAAATTAAAATATTGTCGTTCCAGAAAATCCTTAATAGAAGCTTTATTTTTCATCCGTTTGTTTTCAAATTAGTCTTAAAATACTAATAACTAAATAAACTGTCTGGTAAAATAATAAAACACTCCAGACTTTTACAATAACGTAGAAGAAAAACGAAATAAAAATTAAAATTTTTGAAAAAAAACGTAAAAAATAGGAAAATTTTTAACTTTGAGGGGACGTAACTCAGCCATTTCTTATCTCATAGAAATTTTAAGTAAATTGACGGAAAAGGCCTTCAATTACCTCTTCAACGATATGCGATTCGTTTCGATCGGATTTTGCGGTTGGGCTCCACAAGGGTTTAATGGGGACCATACACCGAAAAACAAAAAAGTACCGTTATCTAAAAAACTGTACTTAAGAAAAAAAAATTACAGCGTTTTTCGTGTTCAGGAGGTCCGAATTAACATATCTAGGCATGTGGTGTTCTTGGTATTTTTTCAAATTTAAAATTTGTAAAGCTGTGTTATTAATTCTCGACCACTCACTTTCGTGTCCGTTTACCAGAAAGAGGGCGATGCCATAACACCTAACCATCTTCTCTTAGGTTCGAGAGTTGTGGAAACATACATCAACGATGGCAACGATGCTTTTTGGCCTAAAGGTAAAGTCATCGACGCTGTGACAGCTGCAGATGGCCAAGTGCGAAGAGTGGCGGTCAAGACACAGTTTGGTGTTTTAAATCGACCGGTGACCAAGGTAGCACTCCTGAACGTCGGTAACGTTCATCAGCAAGCTCGCATCTCTGATTCGCTTACGGGAGGGGGAATGTTACCGCCGCACAGTGGACCATTTCGCGATAAGGCGAAATGGTCCAAAATATATAACTTTTGAACGGATTGGAATTTCGACGCGTGGGTTTTTGTGTTTTTTCGGCTTTAAGTTAAAGTAAAAACCTTTGAAATAGAGTAGTTAGAAAAATAGTTATGATGGACTTAAAACGAATTTTAATATTTTGCTATTTTTTGGTCCAAAGGTGACATATTAAAACTTGTTACATAAATATGTTTTACACACAGCCTGATATTTTAAATCATACTTACAACTTATACTTATTAGGAAATCAAAATTTTGCCAGAAATTGCTAACCTTTGGCCCCTGTGAAATTTTTAATACAAATCGTCAAAGGCTCATTTTTAGAGCAAGTTTGAGTTAAAATTTAGTTAATTAAGTAGCATAAACAATACAAAAATTGATTAAATATAAATTAAATAAAAAGATTTTAATGGAGAAGACGTAGGTTTCTATTTAAGTTCATAATGGACATTATATATAAACTTTTATGACAAACTTGTAAATTTACAATTGTCTAATGTATGTACATTATATCTTAAAATGATAAAAATAACGACGTTTTCAAGAACTATTATTACTCAAACAATTTAAGTAACTTTTTCTTCTAAAGAGCCTTGATTTTTATCTGTTAGAAGTAGTTGAATTTAAATATTTTGTTTTGTTTTTGCTTTCTTTTTTCTTCATTTTCTCACTGTTGCGCCTAACGGTCCAAAATACGAATCAAAACACATGAATTGTTATCGAATACATATCAAATGAATCTCACGTAACGAATCTTGCCATAAAACCTAAGCAATAGTTTCACTTTTGTGATGTGAATAACCCCTCTTCCACATGAAGAGGGAACAACCCAAATTCCGGGACAATTCATCTTCTGGAATGGGATGGCTTAATTGACTTGATGTCTTTTGGCATATAACGCAGCTTAACGATGCTTTTATATCAGTCAAAGCTTGTGCAACTTTTCCATCAATCATTGTAAGACACATTTTAAAATTTACTTCGATTTTCTTGTCATGAACTGTAAATACAGCAGGTTGAAGGCCATCAATTTGATATTTTATTTTTTGGACTTCTTCAATTATCACCGCTTTTGTTTCTTTTTTGAATGCAAATTTTATTGGTCTGCAATACTGTATTGATGAGGGTATTTAATTTTTCCATACATCAATATCTTTTGCTCTGCTAGTTGATGGATGGAACGAAAGATACCATAAATAAGTCAGCATCTGATTCGGCGTTACAATGCTTGTATTATCTTTGACCAGAGGACCCATCACATTCCCATTTAGCAATTTAAGTAATGCTGATATTTCCAAGTTTCTTCAAGCGATCATCATTTATTGTAACAGCCGTTCGGCAGTGTGTTTAAGAAGATCTTGCAATTTCATTTTTGTTGAAGTGGAAGTGACAGTTATATCAGTTTGTGGAGGTAAACATTCTTTTTGACTGAGACTAAATTCCTATACGTTGGGAAAATTCCAGAATTCTTTTCATTGGGTTTATAATCAATTCCTTATACTGGTTTTTAGGTATTTTCACAATAAAAAAACGAACACGTACACACCCGCGCATATGAAGAAAGCGAAGACCACAGCACAAGCAATAGACGTATACCCATGCACCCTTGAAGTATCGTTTTTCCAGGACTTTTACCTGCAATAACGCTTGTTGTAAGTTAATTGTTTTTGCCATATGTTGATATATGTTCTTTATTGGAGGCAGTTGTGAATATCAACATATTCATTATGCCCAAGCGACTCTGAAAAAATAACCTTTTTATACCTTTAAATTAAGGGTAATTAAACTAAAAACAAAAATACTTTTCCATCAGAAATCCGTCTTTCATAAAAACTATCTGATAAAAAATAAATTCTAAATTGAGCATAACAGGATATACATTTTTTACTCTAAAAATATTTGACCTTGTGTCAGAAAAATTGCTCTGGTGCACACGGTCGGATCGTGAAGGGTATACAATGGGATATAGGAGTGTAGAGGAGTGTTCAGGCTATAAGATAGTACTAGTCTCTCAACGAACTTTTACGAACTTTAGAAGTTATGCTCTATTAAGTGGGAGGATTTAGGAAAATTTGGACCTTAAGAAAAAACATTTTTTTAAATTTAATTTCAAAAAGTCTTAAACATTGTTTTTGCTACAAGCTTAGTTAACAAGCTAGGCAATTATACAAAATTTATTTTGTTTAGAAGTCTTTTAAAACAAAAAAGTTATAGATGTTTAAAAATTAAAAACTTATTAAGAAATTGCTCATTTCCGCAAAATTATGAAAATGTCCATTTTGAATCACCCTCTTCACGGTGATATAGTTAAAATTTAGTTTAAATTTTTTGGTCTACTTTCAAATGAAGTTTTACATTTTACAGTTGGTGATAGTCAAAAAAATTTGTTTTAGCCGCCTTCTCGCGAAATGGTCCACTGTGCGCCGTCAGCTAATATGTAATTTGTAGCACAGTGTGTTTTCGCAATTCTTCAAGAATTCTACTGTTATGTACATACATATCTGCTTACATTTTTAAAATTCCTCAAGAATTATTTTTATGTATTTACATACTAACTTTATATATATGTATGTACGTGTTTTGTTATCATTATGTATACTATATTCTCTATATAATATTTATTTTCTCCTGAAAGTAACGGTCCTTTCTTGTTTGTCAGGTAGGCATAAATTCTGGTTTTTCCGTATACAAAGAATAATAAATAAAATGCTTATTTAACTTGAGTTTGCAGATATAGATTTTGATAGTGTCGAAATCGTCAAACTTACCGGTAAAAATATTAAAATTTAAAGCGCTCGCTCTTATTCGCTCGCTAACCAATTACTCTTTTTGTAATTATTAATAGTTTTGTTAACATTACTAACTGGTTTTTAGCAAATAAATTAAAAAAGTATTTTCTAACAATTTTCACTTTGCTCCAAGCAACAAAAATAATAGTGAAATAAATTATGTGGAAGAATAGTAGAAGTAGATCTACGAATGGGATACTGGTAGAGATTTCTAAGGCCAGAAATAAAAGAGAGGATTCTATTGGAAAATAGTTCTTGCAGCTAGAAGCTAAAGGCCACAATCTAGAAAAAGTTAGATCTGAAATTGCACGCTCGAGCTACCGATATATATATATATATATATATATATATATATATATTCTCGATTACATCTGCGAGCGATTGCAGATGTCTCTGAGAGAATAATGGCGCTAAGCTATGACCGAAGTGTGCTATAATGTATCCTTAAACTGCTGTTTGAGACGGTTGCCAATAGAAATGGAGAGAATAATGAAGAGAAGGCTATAGAGCTAGGATAGTCTTTCGACTACTACTGGCGGTGTCAGTAAAAGAAGGAAAAAGTGATACGAAAATGAATTTTCGTATCACTTTTCGCAAAAGAACATAAGAAGAGGTAAATCAGAGAATTGAAAGCACAAGACGGACGAGAAAGGATAAATTGTTGCAGGAAGAGAAAAAATATGTTATTACTATTTGTTAATCGCACATTGACTGTGATAAAGACTGGTGAGCGGCACAGCGAAACGACAATATACGAAGAAACTTAACATTTTATTTAAAAAAAATTATAAAAATAACTTTTAAAAGTTAAACGAAAACAAAACACATTGTACATTTTGTCAATAAAATAAAAAAAATATAAATAAAATGCCATCAATACTTTAAAAGTTAAAAAACAAAACGAGTTCATATTCACAAAGTTGAGGTTTGTACATTTTATCAACAACTTCTTCACTCAGAATCGGTGGCCCTGTTGAGCTTTACTCCGCCTCTAAATTGTTTCAAAGCCTATTTAAATCTTCTTTCCTGCCTTTAAACATTCCACGAGCAATGAATCTTATTTAGCAAAATCTCTAATTGTATTTTATTTGTTATTTTGTACCGTAAAATAACAAATGCATTAAAAGTTATGTGTTATAAAATATAGGGATATCGATTTTTTTATAAAAAATTAAAGTATTTTAATTTTAATTTCGGCTGATTCTTTTTTCCCAAAATTTTACTAATTTCAAATGTTACTAAATTCAAAGTGATCAATTGAAGGTTTCTAGCTAGTTCCTATGCGCATTTAACTTTACACAACATTTCTTAGAATAACTACAGATATTTGGGGGATTCAAACTATAGTCATAGAGTCATAAGTCATAAAATAATAGCACTAAACATATGACTAGTGTGAACAACCCATCATAACTTGGTGTGCTAAATAAATTTGTATATATAAACTCTAACAACTGCTGCCTTGTTATGAGCTGATTAATTTTTTTTTGCGGCGGTATACAGAAAAACATTCAGTGGCTGCCAGGTAAGTAAGTTGAACGAGAAAAATTTTTCACTTATATAAATTAAATTTTTGGCATTTAGTTTTCTTTCAATATTTTTTATGTTATAAAAATGTGATTTAATGTACAGACATATAGGTATGAACAATTTTTTTCCCGTTTTTTATTCGTGAATCATATATAAGTATCGGCGGCAAACATATACTATCGCCGTCTCGCCTAAAGATTCTTAGCTGTTCGACTCAGATCTCTAGAGTATTTTATGACAACACAAAAACATACCTGAAAGAGTGCTATTATTTTATGACTTTTTACTTGCAGCACAAGAACAACTTTTTTAAACTGGTCTAAAATTTTATGATTTTATGACAATATGACTAAATAGCACGAAGTGTGAATACCCCAATTATTTCAAACTTCCACTGTAATAAGTGAGACGGCTAAAAGAAATATCAAAGTCATAAAAAGAACTCACTGATCACTTTTCCGTTTTTATTTTCTTACGTTTTTATTCTACAATTGGTTGACATTTTGCCGATTCTATTTGCAGTTGTAAGAGAAATAAAAATAACAAAAACTAACCATTGTTTTAATTTATTTAGAGTGTTGACAACATACTTTGTTTTTGTGCGGGCATTCGCTTTTTGAAATACTTTAATTTTTTAACACAGCTCTTTTGCAATTTACATTCTTCCTTTAACTGGCATTAATAATACTTACATTTTCCCCTGTGAAGTTTCTTATATTCGAATTTCGCTTTGAAACAAGGAGAAATGAAAAAAATTAAAATGGGTTGATTTTATTTAGAATAGGCTAATAGGTAATACGGATGAAATTCGCGGGGACATACTTTTCATAATTTGGCTGATAAATTTTCAACAATCGATTCCAATTACTGAGAAGTGAGACCCACACTGAAACCCATAAGCTGGTTGAAACGCTAGAAAAGAAGGCTACGCCTATTGCTGGTCAGCTGTAGTTTTCAATCCTGGCTATCGTAATAATTAAGCTAATCAATTCAGGTATTAATTTAATAGTTTGAATAATATTATAAATTTACTTACAGTTCTTTAACTCCGAATATTTAAATACTAATATGTGAAACGACCTCTCGTATCCAAGTGGAATATTTTGTCTTAACAATCAATAACGGAAATTGCAGATATGTATATTCAAATATCAGCTTTGAAAAAAGATGAAAAATAAAATTTTTTTCTTGAAGACGATAAGTCTTAATGTCTCTTCTCATTTCATAATTTTTTTAGTAACGAAATAATGTAATAAGGGTGTTTATTTTAATTTGCATGCATATGTATAAGATTTGTAGAATGTTCATAATATAAAAGCGCTTTTTAAGTAGAGGTAAACCGCTTTTCGATCATAAATAGTCCCCAATCATGATGATATACAGAAATTCTGTATACATTTCAATCGATTGCCCTCTTTTGAAAATTTTGTTAACTTTACCTCAGATAATTGTGTTACGCTTCTTCTAAGGCTTTACCGTGGTCAACTACGTTGCTACTTCTTATGTGAAGCAGAGTCGTGTAAGGGATAAAATATTGTTAAACAACATCGCCGCAATGGTCATAGTCACTAGTCGGTATCTAAGCACCGTTACTTTTAATTCACTAGGGAAGAAAGATACGAACTGCGGCATGGCACCTCGTGTAAATCGGTGATGTCATAACAGTTCTTCGAAATAGCCAAATAATTTGAAGAAAGTAACAGAACAAAGAGGGGAAATAAGGCAATTTTAAAGTTCTAAAATATATTTACTGGTGTTTGACATTTCAAATTGAATAAATATACAATATTCTACTGCTCGTTTGAAAAAGCTTGTTTTTCTAATCGATTTGAATTTTTATTTTTAGCCTGATCAAATCCCTCAAGACGAACAGGTGCTAGCATCGAAGTATGTTGCGGATCCTCTGTGTATCGATGGACACAAATGCGATTTGCGCGTCTATGTTCTGGTAACATCATTTAATCCGTTAATTATATATATCTACAAAGAAGGTTTGGTGCGTCTCGCTACGGTGAAATATGATCTAAAAGTGGATAGCTTATGGAATCCTTGTATGCACTTGTGCAACTATAGTATCAATAAATATCATACAGATTATATTAAGTCCAGTGACGCTCATGACGAAGATGTGGGTCACAAATGGACGCTATCAGCACTGTTGCGGCATCTCAAATCTCAAGGTTGTGACACACATTTGTTAATGAGAAATATAGAAGATCTTATTATTAAATCCATTTTATCGTGCGCCCAGTCTGTAACATCGGCATGCCGAATATTTGTTCCAAACACCAATAACTGTTTTGAATTATATGGCTTCGATATATTAATTGATGACAGCTTAAAACCATGGCTTCTTGAAATAAATTTATCACCGTCGATGGGAATTGATAGTCCGCTTGATTCCAAAGTAAAATCATGTCTAATTACTGATCTTTTAACGTGTGTTGGAATCCCGGCTTTCGGTCCTGAAATGCGCGCTTACTACAACACGAAACGGACCAAAGCACGTAGTACTTCGTCTTTGAGGCGTACTACTTCTACGGAACCAGCAAGATGCAGGGGGTCTTCAAAACGCTCTGTATCGGCTAGTGGTGGAAATTTTGATGGAAATCAATTAACGTCAGAAGAACAGCGCATAGTACGCCATTTACGACAACAGGATGCTCGCCGAGGAGGATTTCTTCGCATTTTTCCTTGTGATGACAGCATGTTTCGATACGGTAATTTTTTGAGCACCACAACCGGTATCCCAATATCGATGCCTGTTTTGCATGGACAAAATTTTCACACAATGCCACTACAACATAACTACAATCAGATGTTGTTTCGCCAACTGTATGGAAAGTTACATAAAAAGGAAGCCACGAAAGAAAGTAATTCATTTATAGAACGAATAAGTCAGTATGAAAGGGCATTAGAAGTAGTCACACCTTTGTTTTTTGCGGCTAAACGCAGCGAACCTAAGTGCGAAGAAAAACGGGTACGACTTCGGAAACAAATTTTGAAAATAATTAAATCTGGTTTAGAGCTAACGCAGCTGCAAGCACGACAGACATTTGCATTATATTTGGAATGGGTATTACGTCGATTAACACTAGATCCTATGGATTATCATCAAATAATAATTCTGAAGTTTCTGAACCGTGTGGGAGGTCCTGTTAAAGCACCTATATTTTTTCGAGATCCTCATAACATAAATGTAGTCAGCAAAGCGCGCTCAGCTATGGTTGCGAAATTGCTTGGTGATTTCCTCGAACAGTATAATCGTGATACCGAGGCATATAGCGATGCTTTTGATCACATTGGCATGATATCATCGGAGCTCTTTTTTGAATTTTTAAATAATGCACAAGAGGCAGATCTAGAAGCTGTTTTGGTACTGAATACAAATCTTACGGGAAGAATGCCGTATCTATATAATAGATACAGTGCGTCAGGTCCAGCAATTCCTTTAATATCATCCGGTACTCACGGCTTTCTTAAAGCTTTGCCATCAATGGTTCTAGGGGGATCTGGCTCTAGAGACTTTAATAAAAGCGACAGCTACTACAAATCGAATGTTATGAAAGAGTTACCAAAGTTTCCCATAAAAAAAAATTACACTGAGAAATAGGCGGGAAATAATTTTCTGTCATAATTACAGGCACAAATAATATAAACGAAAAGAAAATAGTCAATATCTAGTAAACGAGTGCCTATATAGATTAATGAATGTAGTTTTAAGATATTAAATACTTCCTTGCTTTATTCAAAATGCTTATGATTAATACCAAAAATATGTGATATAGCATGCTTATGGCCGTAATAGTGATTAAATACTTTATATTACTAGGGAGTTAATTATACTTTTATTAAGAAAAATATTTAGCATTTAACAAATGTAACAACATAGTATTGACTAGGCTTTTTTAGTTTCGTAGTAACTAATTTGATTATTATAATTGTTTTATATGTAATTTCGCACACAAAAAGTAACAGCATAAGTGAGTACTATATCCTTATAAATAATAAGAAATATACATTTGGATCACAGTTTACTTTTTAGCTTAAGTTGAATTCTTAATTCCTAATAATAAAAATATATATTGGTTATCAAGAGGGCATTAACTCAACATTAACTAGTAACAAGAAATTAGCTCAGAAATTATTCCGATTCCTCTTCTATAAACGCAAAGGCAATTTTTTAGGTTTGTATTATTTTCTATCTATATACATATATATATATATATATATATATATATATATATATATAAATATATATATATATATATATATATATTTAAATATATATATATATATATATATATATATATATATATAAATATATATATATATATATATATATATATATATATATATATATGCATTTGAACATGTTATGATCTTTAGCAAAGTTGTTGGGCATAAGCCGGCGAAAGCTTCTAAGATATTATGACCAATTTTCGACAGGTGGCGCCACTGAAAATTACTCAAATTGAATTAAATCGTCAACTATACATCTGATTATGCTATAACCAAAGACTATAGATTTATAAAGATGTTGCACTCGAACATTTTAAAGAACAAAAATTGTAAACTTCTTTTATGATTAGGAGGAAAAGCAACAAGGGAAAAGAAATATTACTCTCAGTCCTCTGAGCGAAACCAACAAAGAAATAACATTTTCAAACACATTGTGATGCTTGGTATGTGTGTATGTATTTGTTTTGTTTTTGTTATTAGGGATTTCTTGCCTACATATTTTTAAAAAGCTTTTTAATATATTGTAAATGCGTACCATGTACTTGTATGAGCAAGTACTATTCGAATAGACATGAATAGTTTCATTATTGTAGGGAAAATATATTAATTTTGTTTTTGTATGAATCGAAATAAAAATATTCACACCGAACTCATAATCCTCTTTTTCGTAGTATCATATATCAATGTTTCACTACTTACATTATTTAAAATGAAATCCAATAAAATCAAAGACATATGTAGGTATTATATAAAAATTTTTACTTGATATATATATATATATATATATATATATGTATATATATATTATATATACATATATATATATATATATATATATATATATATATATATATATATATTACACCTAGACATATATATATATATATATATATATATATATATATATATATTTAGAACTTCCATTTTGTGGTAGTAACAATTATTTTTTTCCTCAAACCAGAACAAATAAATAGTTTCTTGAGTACATGCTACACACTGTTCCATAATAACTTATTTAATATTTTTCATTGGTCTGTTCTCAAAGAATACCTCTTCGAACAAATTTATATGAATTTTACATACTACTTCAAAAAATAAGTCAGAGGGTGAACATAAACTTCCAAAATCTGATTTATTTTCATAGTTTTTCGTATGGATATACATTTCTGATGGGCATGTTAAAATTTGAGAAGTTTTAATCATATCCATTCGACATTTAATGCAAGATACTTTTGCGCTATGTAGCCAATGAAATATCGACTTGAAGTAAGTTCTATCGACACATTCTCAGAGTTAAAGCTGAAATTTATAGCAAAACATCTTTTTTCGTAAATTTTCATCAAGTGTAGAAATTATTAATGTATTTGAAAAACCGTTTTTTTTTATGTGTATTGAGTACTATGCTACTATTTAAATTCAACATTCGTTTGCTGCGGCAACACATATAATCTTATTTGTTTCGCACATAATCACCCCTATTCTGCGTTTCGATTACGTTCCCGTTCTCAGTTACGTTCGAATCGAAAATTGGTATTCTGGAAAAAATCCTAATCGAAAGAAAAAGAAGAAGAGAGGAGTATGTTTAAACCAACTGGTTTGCTATGAAACGTATGAAAAAGAAACATTAAATATATATATATAAAATTTTTTAAACATTGGTAATTGCAAAATTATAAAAAGTTAAGTGCAGAAAGGAAAAAATAGCAAGATTATAAGCAAACGCCATTTGTGGCCAAACTATTCCAATGTGAGGAATCCTGAAGCGGCGCAGTTAAATTTTCATTTGCTAAACATCATTACAAAACAAAAATTTAGTTTAGAGAAGAAATGGAATCGATAGCGGCGGCGATGTTGTTGGAAGAGGAGAACAGCCTGCTTCAGAATGTATTTAATATGCATACATATGCAAGAAATTATTAAAATGTCATAATTTCTTCCATGCAACGTCAGTCCTTATTGGTGGCCCTATTGCGTTAAATGCGTTTGCAACTTCTTCCCAGAATGCCTGTACTTCTTCCTAAGGATGCTTATGATATCCAGACGCAATACCATCCTTCGTTCCCATTATACTCGGCAGCTTTTCATACAGCTCAGTTGTGTTTGTTCTTTTTAACCACTAAAAAAAATCGAAAAAATCTCCGCTAGTACATACACAGAGAATACATACCACAAAACCTGTGATACATACAATCGAAAAACAAATCAAATAACATGCGGGAAACGGAACGCAGAATACCAAATTTGCCAAACGGAGAAATTTACGATCGAAAATGTATGGCAGTGCAATATCTTTAATAATCTCTAGTCTTTGCTGTAATTTTTAGCAAAGTCGACGGATGTTTCTAAATTGGTGCGATAAAATTTATTCAAAATTAATTGATGAAATTAAGTGATGATCTCTAGCAAACTTGTTGCGCATGAGCCGACGAATTTTTCTAAGTTTGTATGACCAATTCTCGACGGGCGGCGCCACTGAAACTTATTTCAAATGAATTAAATCGTAAACTGTGCATTTGATTATTCTATGGTCTTTAGCAAAGCTGTTGCGCATGAGTCGACGGATGTTTCTAAGCTAGTGTGATTAATATACGATAGATGGCGCCACTGAAAATTATTCAAAATGATCTCAAAATCGTAAACATTTTGAGATCGTTGTAAGAAGCATTTTTAAGTTTTAAAAGACTAACGATTAGCTTTTTTTGTATTTCATTATATTACTGCATTGATTCCCATCTTTCATTCTTTTCTTACTATCTTTTTATAACCTCTCCTGTTGGTCTGTTTCTTTATAAAATTTTTTTGTTCCCTTACCTAATTGAAGGCGATCGGTCGCACAAAGATTGGCTGCCTCGATATTGTGCGATAACTGAAGCTAAAGCATTGATCTTGTTGTCATGACAAAAATTTTTTAATGCTCTCAAGCCTGAATTTATTTTACCTTTATAAGATTTCTTTATCGTAGGACTTAATTTTTTCGGAGGTTGCTTTTATTTCCATAGTGGTTAATATGTATCTCTTCTGTGTCGAAGAATTTTTTATTCTTTTCTTGGTTACCTTTTCCTAAACAATGTATTTGCTACCTCCAGAGCTTTCCGGCCGATGTTTTAACTCCAAAGTAAATTGGCTACCTCCTGCTGCCCAATTTCGAGCATACTACTAACCACTGGATGTCTTTAAATAAAACCACTAGATTTAACACCACATCTTTATTGTCTTACACCTTATATGCACGCTATAAAAAGTGTTCCTTTGTTTCAACTTATGTTCGGTGGCAGGCGCATTGGGCCGGAGAGTATAGAGTTTGCATGCATAGTGTAGATGGGCTTAAGATCAGATAGTGTTTACACCTATCAATCGTAAACTGACATGAATATACCACCCATTTTGCGCTATTAACACAACAAACAGCCATACAACTTATTTGCTATTCTATTCAATTCATAGTAAATAATACAGCTCATTAAATGGACGCGAAATATTATGCGAAAGTTAAAATATACTTAGGTTTGATGTATATGCGGTATACATATACTTCGCATCGTTGAGTTACGACTTCAGCACCCTGTGAATTGTACAGGATCCTCGCCGATTGGTTGGGTATTGATTAGCCCCAGCTTGTCTTCAGCTCGAAAGGTTCGAAAGGCGTACATATATTTTCAATGCTCACGTGATCTGAAGCTTTTGTCGACTATGGAAGCGCTGTCCCAACGACACTAGTATCCTTTTGGTGCTGATGCTACCAGCTTAAAACAACGCTTGCAACAATTAAGATTTGGGCAGTCGGCGCAGGTATCTTTCGCCCTTTTAGCTCCACCCGCATCGTCATAAAACGTATACTATTACGGATGGTTTGTAGTCTTGAGTACATCGGGTAGCGCTATTCTGAGTTAAACCATGCTTGGGCCATCCTACGCTGTAAGAAATGAAAATATGAAAGTGAAAATGAAGATTAATTTTTTTCTAATTCATCTTATAGTTCGGGAGAACGTAATAACAGCACCAGTTAATGGATTGGCGTAGTAATTGTGTCATTTTGTGTTCTAACGTCTGCTATACGAATGCATTTTTTTCGCCAACTATTTTAATCTTTCTTGCCGAATTGAGCTCTTCGAGCTTAGCTAACGCAAGCAACGCACCCCAATTAAAAAATTAAAAATTTGCGATGAGATTAGAAAACTCTCTGAAAGTGTATTTGACCTGCCCATTCCATTTTTTAAGTACATTTTGCAACTCTTTTCTGCGCCTCCCAGAGTCCACCCATATATTAAACTTCTGCACAGCGTTGTCACGTAGCTACTTGATATTTTTGTCGAAGTTCACATCGATTTATTTATCCGCGCTGACAAAACTCTTACGATTATCAGAACACATATATATGGTATTAGAGCCAAGGTTGGAGAAGATAAATCACGGACGGCTTCAAGTTGAATCGCGTTAGTTGCGAAGCAGACGAAGAGGCACTCATAACCTTTTGTAATTCGACAGTACCGACCAGTGAAGCTTTCAATATCAAAAGGCTCAGAAATATCGACGCCGATGCTTTCGAACGGGCGACTTAAGGTAGTTATTTCTTTGAGTAATGCAACCGTAATTTGACTCTATCTCGTCTTACGATACAAAATACAATGTTTGCAGTTATATATGCCTACTTTTATTATTTTTATATACATTCATGTCGAATCATGTTATGAAGCAGTCTTAAACCGACATGGTGAACTATTTTATGACTGAATATTACGTCCGGATAGAGTACTACTGTGGGCTAATATTATCGGATATCGGTCATTGTACGACAAATTATATGATGTAAGACGGACATCGGCACGTAATATTTTGTACTCATCAAGAAAGGGCGTAAGGGGCAAAAGAGGGCTGTTGTTTTCTCATGCATGCATATGAAGTCATTCCCTAGGTATATCTCTTTAAATAATAGAGACATAAGATTTCTGACAAAGATCAACTCTTCTGCTGAAATTTTCAGCGTCGAGAAAGTGGTTTTAGCGTTTGATGCCTACTTTGCAGTATTGAAAAAAAAACGAAATATGAAAGCGATTACATGCGTCCCATGAAAAGTCAGATAACATATCCAAAATCTCTTCCTTGAAAATTGTTTCTTTCCTCAGCAATTTACAAATACTACAGTGGAGCACGATCGAGACGATTTCTCTTGCTTTAGCTACTCTGGACCATTCTACCAAAGTTAGCATTCTTGCACCACTGAAGGGGTCAGAACAGGAGTTACTAGATACACGGGACAATCTTGCGATACAATATGGTGCCAGTTTCGGTTACCAACTTTTTTCAATATTAGTGGTACTCTGTTTGCTAGAAAGGTTTTCGAACTTCATGCAGGTTTTCAAACCATGCCAGTACTATAGTCGAATCGGACCATATGTACAACACGTGATTTGTTAGACTCAACTGAGGCATTATACTGTCGACGAGGACTGCGCCGCACAACTCTAAATATGGTATGCATGGTTTTTTGGTTGGGTCAACTTTTGTCTTTCAAATGAGTAAAAGCAAATTATACCTTTCAAATGCCGCGGTTCATGAAGAGATGATGGGCCTATTGAACTGAGTAGGAAGAAATTAAAGTTGAGTTTGATAAAATGTCGCTGGGAACTGTTTCTAAAGTCAAAAAATTTCCAACGTTTTTGACATTGGCCTGTTCCCTACAAGAATACTACCGGTTAAATAACTGTGTTAAATGATATATCGGTTAAAGTTTCAATTCATTTCTTAAGAGCAAAATTAACTTAACAAAATTAACCGAAACTCTTGTATGCATGTGATCTTGCATCTTTCTCTAACTCCGTCTCCAGTAAGATGAAACATATATCTGTACTGCTCACTCAAATGCATATTAGCATTCATAGTATTGGTCATATATAACCAAAATGAGAAATTACTAGATTCACACTCACTCGGACAAAGCGCAGAAGCCACGAAATTTATTGCATCCACCTTAGAATCTCTAATGTAATCTCGCTGTAACGATCGACAAACGTTTGCCAATTTCGTAGGGAAATTTTGGTGATATCATTCAAGCCTATTTTATCGTGCCACATTTGTTGCATCAATACTTTCGCTTGGTAACTATGTATGTGTGTATGTATAATGTGCTGTGTACACTGTGTGATATTTTTATAACTAGTATTGTTTTTGTGTTGGCAGCACTTGCAAATACTGCAGCATAAAAAATTTCGTTTCCTAATATTTTTCTTTTATTTTGAAATTTTTTATTTTATTTAATTATTTGTCAGTTTTGTTCCAATAATAACTGTGAGTCAAAAGGAAAAAAAAACTATAAAGTAAACTTCCTTCGAGGATGGAGGAAGACGCTGAGATTTGTGACAATGATAGCAAAGTAATGATTGGTGAAAATCATATTGTGGAAATGGGTATTAAAATATTGACGTCTCCAAGCTGAATGGAAAGCATAATTTGAATGAGGATCCGAGCCGTATAGATTTTCAGTCCTTGCAGACTTAGAGATGGAAAATGTCTGCCCTGATAAAATCAATGTACATTAAAAAACAACGACATATAAAAGCAACAACACCTGTGAAAATGGCGCGACTGTAGCAAACAATCATATCAGTTCTATCGGCTTTTGCGAACAGCTTGAGGCAAAAGCTCTTAAAATACATTTTAAAATTAAAAACGTAAATATTCACAAAAGCAAATTATACCTTTCAAATGCCGCGGTTCATGAAGAGATGATGGGCCTATTGAACTGAGCAGGAAGAAATTAAAGTTGAGTTTGATAAAATGTCGCTGGGAACTGTTTCTAAAGTCAAAAAATTTCCAACGTTTTCGACATTGGCCTGTTCCCTACAAGAAGACTACCGGTTAAATAACTGTGTTAAATCATATATCGGTTAAAGTTTCAATTCATTTCTTAAGAGCAAAATTAACTGAACAAAATTAACCGAAACTCTTGTATACATGTGATCTTGCATCTTTCTCTAACTCCGTCTGAAGTAAGATGAAACACATATCTGTACTGCTCACTCAAATGCATATTAGCATTCATAGTTTTGGTCATATATAACCAAAATATTGGTCATATATAACTCGTTAATAATAACCAAAATATTGGTTATATGTAACTAGTCAACCCTAATGAAGAAATCCATTAAAGATAAAAGTTAAAATATACTATTTAAATTAAGTTTTAAACAATTTTTTAAGTTACTTATTTTTTAATATATTCTTTTTGTTTTGACCTATTGTAGCTGCGGTCTACAGCCTTCTTAAACGCTTTTTCGAAGTCGGTCGCAGATAGACTTTGGAAAACATCTGGAATGTAAAGCAAATATACTAATTTATAGACATTACTATAAATTTTAGTACATAAATATATGCATATATATATATATATATATATATATATATATATATATACACATATATATATATATATATATATATATATATATATACCTCGTATAATTTTATTTGACATTGCGAGATCTGCGAGGGCATATTTTTCCTACCTACCAACCCAATTGTACATTTGCAGTACGTCGTCAGTGAAAACGCCACAGATCACTGCATTAATATCGTCTGATACTCTCTTTAGTCTGTAGGTGTACGTAAGCTATAAAAGTATTAATATTTAAATATATTTATAGCCTTCATGTTAAGTAAAATTTTATTACCATTGCTTGGGCGAAATCCTCAGCCTTTATCTTTTCTTCCATTACTTCTGTTTCTTCCAATGTTTTAATTGGAAGCATGGACTTCATGTATTTTTTAATCTCCCTTTTTTTCTCGTCATGCGGCATACCGTGGACTCCACTTTTCGTAGCACCACCTTACACCCCATAAGCGCATTTGTTTGGGCCATTAATTCAGGTTTCAGTGAATGATAAAAAAAATTTCATTAATGACATGACAATAGTAAAATTCTTAAATTTCTGTCCATCTGCTCTATCCTATTAGCTATAGCCTGCTAGTTGGAGACTATAGTCGACTGCCCATTGATCAGGATATGCTGGTTGTAAGCAATATTGTTTTTAATGGCTAGTAATAATAATAATAGTAATGATATCAGATAACATATAAATAAAAGTTGTTAATAGGTAGTATGATAATGTTTTTAATAATTGATTGATATATACCTTGATTTTGAGTAGCGGTGTACGTTGTTTTAGGAATTCGTTCCTGGCTTGGACCACTGAGCTCCACATCACAGTCTTCTTTGTGTTTAGTCATTTTTTAGCTTGTTTAATTGATTTTATTAACAATTTTTAATTAAATTACTATTTAGTGTAATTGCAAAACACTAACTTCATTCGCGGATGGCGGCGCTGGTCCACCGCCAGTAGCATATGTTTACCTTTTGTAGAAGGCAAAATTTTGCTTCGCTGTTGCCTTTATATTTCCATATTTTTTTTCAGCACTTTGTGGGAGCGGAAAGTATGGGTGAATTTACGAGTAAACTCACCTTATATGATCTTCCAGGTATTTAACTTACCTCCCGTGACCACTCTATCTGTTTTTTTGTATTACACTGCTGTATTTCTTAACAGCATCCAACAAATAATCTGCTAAGATTTCATTTTTTTAAATTTTATTTATATTTTGTTTTTCTGTAATTTATTTATAAGCTGTTTTTTTGTTTTTTAATATAATTGTTGAATATATTTATAAGTTGTTTTTTAATATAATTGTTTCTTTTACACTGAGTTTTTTTTTAGTTTTGTAATATAGTTGTTTTAAATTGAATTTGTTTTTTTTACTTTAATTAATAAAATAAAAAATTGAACTGAAATTTTAACTTGTTTTTTATGTATCGCATGCTTTACATTATAATAGGTTTTTGAAATAGGAATTTATTAAAGAGCGACGGGCTATGTTGTGTACAGCCGAATTTCCAACGTTTCTACTTCTTTTAACGTTATCTACAAAATTGACATCCGGTTCAAAATTACTTGATAGAGGCGGCAGTCTCATTTCTTTATTTATACAGCATATGTTATGCAATACAGCAGTCGCTACAATAACGCCTTCGTCTTGGCTATGGTTTAGACGAATGGCTAAAGATAAAATAGGGAATCTTCGTTTCCAAACACCGTAGCTTCTTTCTACACAGTTTCGATTTCGTATTTGTGACTCATTGTACTTTTAATAGGGGAGTCATTATGAAATCCTTATTTGGGTACCCACTGTCAGCCACAATCAAACAATTTTCAAATTCTTTGCTGCAGAATCTGGAATATATTTTTGAATTGGCCAATATATTCGAGTCATGTGAGGATCCTGGCCATCTAGCAACTATATCAAGTATTCTTAATTGGGCATCACACATTGTTTGCACGTTCATGGAAAAAAAACCTTTTCGGTTTCTATAGAGCTCTGCATTTTTACCACCTAAAGAATAAAGATAGTTAAAACAATACAAAAACAGTGGCAGATACATACGTGGAGAAGTTATTTTGATATGCGTACAGTCAAGTGCTGCAATAACGTGAGGAAATTTAGCAATATTGTAAAAATTTCGCTTCTTGCTTGAAATTTCTTCTTGTGTTTTCGGAAACACTCCGTAATAGGGCAATGTAATGCGTTGTTTTCCTAACAACATTGGACACAGTTGTTGTTGAAACACCGTACACATCGGCGATCATTTTGAGCATCCCGCCGGTAGCGTATACTCTTAATGTGATGAGTAGCATGTTCTCCTCGCTTATAGAATGGTTCCTAAAATATTTTGGTATTAATATTTTTCAAATATTGATATTCGTACGTACATATATGTACATACCAAGTGGTTGGGTTTTTAATGTGAGGTCCAATAAGTTCCAATATGCTGTAAGCAGATTTTTTGGACATTCTGAATCTCTAATAAAACTCCAGTTCTGTGGTTGGGTCGTACACGTATAACGCGTGGTTTCCTCAATCTTGCTGTATTCATTATTGCAGCAATTTCGGCATCACTCATGTCTTTTTCATCGGAACTCATTTCAATTTTATTCATATTCACTTTAACTTTTTATAATCTTTAAGAAAATTTTTTACAATATCACAATGTTCTTTCTTTTTTTTTGTTAAATGAAACAAACGTCAAAGTCATATGTTTTCTGTGCTCGATTTAAATAGCATTTAAATGGCCATTGAGGAGCATTTAAGTTTGCGGTGAAAAAGGAAATTTCGTATTTAAATGGCATTTAAAGTTAAATGACATTTAAGAAGCCACTGATTTATTGGGCATAAGTGCGTTAAGTGCAATCTAACTCATGAGCCAGGAGCTTGTCCGTGGAACAATTGTAAAGAATCTGAGCCATTTTGTGTCAATTGTGGAGAAAGTGGTCATCCAGCTAACTGAAAGGGATGTTCAGTATATAAAAAATATATGTTAAGTAACATAAATCAAGCACGTGAAGCAAAAGAGTCTGCACATATTAATGTCAACGATGCAATTATTTCTTCTGGAACCGCACCAAGTAAAGCGTTTGCAAATTTGTTTCAAAGTTAACCAGCCCAAAAGAAAAAATCTGCTACCGAAGAGTTCTTAAAGCTCGCAAACCACTTCTTAGAACCAGAAGAGCTAACACTAGAAAGAGAAATAATTTATTAGTGAGTATAAAAATATATCTGCAGCCGAGGCCAAGCTCGAATTCTTGCACCTACTTAACAAAGTTAAATATATCTACAGATCGTTGACGCCTGAATTTTCTTACATTTAACGTCAGATCACTTGTTGACCTGAGTCGCCAGGTGCAGATTCAGTATGATTTTAATTCAAATCGATTTTGAAAAAATTAATCAAAGATGCAATATGAATAGTTGTCAGCTCTACGATGGATTGGATAAATTATTGCAATTAGTCTCTAACTACGATGAGTTTTTATTTGGTGGTGACCTAAATTCTAAAAGCATTATATGGGGAGATTAGACAGATAACGGCAATGGTAGAGTTTAATGCAACTGGTTACAAAACCACACCATGGACACAATTCGCCTTTGCGACATCGTACCATCCTTTCCTAATGGCTCATTTTATCTCGACCATCATCTTCTAAGTCCAAACCTCATTAACACATTGTATCCCAACTACATTATTTCATCACTACCTACTTTTTCAGACCATTTTCCCTTGAAAATGGAGCTGGCATTGGAACCATTTAACTTCATTATACAAAGCCTACGTAGAACAACATCTTATAAAAATACAAATTGGCCTAGTTTTAAACGTGAAATGGAATTTATCTCGCACAAGTTAATGCCATCCAAGAATACAAACCGAAGTAATTCAGAAATTGGCAGACTTTTGGATGAATTCTGCTCTAGTCTGAATTTGATACATAACTCCCACTCTCAGCAAATAGAAATTAAGCAAAATAAAGTTCCAGTTTCTGAAAACATAAAAAAGTTTTTTAAGGTCAAATAGAAGTTGCAAAAAAAGTTGGTAAGAGGCAAAGCCAGGAGTATAAAATACTTTCTACTCAAATTAAACTTTTAAGGAATATAATAAGTGAATTGACTAACATGGAAAATGCAAAGATATTTAATAGCAGACACGAGAAAATTAAACCATGGCCTTCCATCAAGTTTACCAAATTTTGGAAAAAAATCGCTCTTTTGTTATGAATTATGTTATAATGAAAACACAGTTTCTAATAAAGCCGTCAGTGCCGAAAGTTTCCGAGAATATTGCTATTCAGTCTTTAGGGAAATTGCTCCAGAATCGCCCATAGGTGGAATAGATAATCGTCTGTCAGCCTGTCTTGAATAGTTCCCTAATGAGTATAATCCTTTAATCAGAATTTTAACTCTTTAGATAATGGTGATGACTATCACTTCACATCTATCTGTACAATTCAGGAAATAATAATCAAAATTAACAACAAAAAGTCATACGGACTTGATAAAATATCAAACTTCTTATTGAAAAAATTTCCTGAGAGCTCTTTGAAACTGCTCGCTATTATGTTTAATAGTTGTCTTAACAACTATTATTTTCCAGTAGCTTGGAAAACTGCGAAATTAGTTCCATTAAAAAATAAAGAAAATAGTACATTGATGGAGGAATTTCGTTGCTTTTGTTAAGCTAATGAAATTCAGCCAACATGGCAAGGCAAACTTAATGAAGGCAAAGCGAATAACCGGAATGTTCTCTGTTCTAGTAAACAATAAATATCTTCCCAAAAAAACAAAACTTTTACTATATAAAGTTGCTACTAGATCCGTTATGGTATATGCTTTCTCACTTTGGTTTTTCACTTCCCCAATGGTAGCAAAGGAGTTTGAAATTGTTGAAAGGAAAATGTTAAGAAGGTGTATTGTTGAAAATGTCTAGAACTTCAATCGCCGATATTCCAATATATTTATCTACACAGAAGCAGAAATTAAACCATTGTGCAGATATTCCCAGGCACTCCACAAAAAATTTGTCAACAATCTTGCTCTTCATGATAATTTTCTTTGAACAAGAAATAAATATTGGACGGACAAGCAGCATTCGGAATAATTACTGCCTCAGATGTTAACAAGAGCTTGGAGGTTAAGCGATATACAATTTATATATATATGTATATATATATATATATATATATATATACATATATATATATATATATATATATATATATATATATATACATATATATATATATATATATATATATATATACGTATATATATATATATATATATATATATACATATATATATATATATATATATATATATATATATCTATATATATAAACATATATGTAAATGTTTTTGTCGCGATTTGATACTTTTAAACCATGCTTTCGTTTGTTATTAAATCTGTATGAATTTACCTTTAATCTAATTTTTTTATTTATTTTTATTATTGTTAGATTTAATTGTTATTTAGTGTTATATTATATTTTATTTAACGGACCTAGCTTCTTTCATTTTGAGCATGTTGCTTATTTAATTGACGCCATTAGAACAAGACAAATATAGATCTAAGATTTATAGATTACGCTGTCGATTTGTATATCAATTTTTGAACGAAAAATAAAAATAAAAATAAAGAAGAAAAGAAAGTTTTAAAAATAGCTTTATAAATAGGTTGTAGTTATGTGCGTACATGTGTATATCACTTCTGTATATTTTGTGTTTTGTACTATGGATGTATGTATGTCATTATGTGTATTTGAATATATGTTTAGTTTCATTTACAGGGGAACTCCATTACACAGCATTGATGTTGTTAAATTTATCTTTGTTGTTGTCCACAACTGTTAGCATTTCTTGATGTTTACTGATTGTTCTATTTCCGCCCCTTTAAGCTTTTTCGTCCCGAATAGGCATACAACCCCCTTTTTCATAGTGCGCTAATCGTCCAAGGTGCACTACCTTTAATTTAAACCTTGGGTTATAGTACTTCCGTATCCGGTATACGACGTCATAAGCACTTTATACGGTTCATCCCAGTGAGTATGTAGCTTGGGGAACAATCCTTTCTTCCGTTGTGAGTTATAAAGTAGAACAAGTTGACCTTCGTTAAATCCCTCAGAACTTGCAGCGCGGTCACATGTAGCTTTTATCCTGTCACTGACCATCTTAATTATGTTGAGTACAAACTCATGCAGGTCGCGCTCTTGGGAGGCGTCCGTGCCTTTTTCACCTGCTAGTGCTAGCCTTACACCTATTTCAAATCACCAGATTCCGCCTCGAAGATAATTTTAGTCGGTGTTCTAGATGTTGAGTCGTGAATAGGTAACCTATAGCCCATTAAAAATTTAGGAATGTGCCCGGCCACTTTTCGCAGGTACTTCTCTAAGGTGTGATTGAACCTTCTTACTATGCCATCAGACGGTGAATACAGCGGCGTCGTTCTGGTTTTCTTGATCCCATACAATTCCCACTTTTCCCAAAATATGGCTGACTCAAAATTTCTCCCTTGGTCAGAATGTAATTCTATTGGGACACCATAGCGACATACCCAGTTGTTGACGAATGCATTTACAACTGTCTGTCTGTCTGTGTTGATTATTGGTTAAGTATGGAATATACCTCTGGCCATTTACTGAAATAGTTCATTACTACCAGAACATAACAATTTCCAGCTTCTGTGACAGGAAAAAAGCCATCGCTATACGCTCGAATGGTGCACCTCAGTTGTACTGTAGTAACTATCCTCGGCTTCTTCTTGCTGGACTTTTTGCTGCTTTAGTTTCTATAGAGTTTTTGTGACTCCAAAATGACCGCCACTAGGAGTATTATGAAAGTCTTGCAAAACTTAGACCATGGCACAAAAATTAAATTGAAGGCTGCTCCACCGAGCCCAATAAGATTTTGCGAGGGGACTTTCAGCTGAGATTTCATTCCTAGATGGTCTATTGTCCTCTTCCTAGGCCGCTATAATTTTCTTCAGTATACCATCGTCTCTCTGTGCCGTAGACCAACCCTCATTAGACTCGATGTGCAATAGTCGGACATCAAGAACATAGCGCAATGCCTGCCGCCTCTATACAGCATCCGCGGTGTTATGTTTTGTGCTCAATGCTGAAGTAGATCTGTAGCCATTCAGTCCAGCGCTAGCTGCCCTTCAGGATTTTTAAACTGCAACAGCCATTTCGAACCTTAACGTGAAGTGCTGACCATACATTCAGTTACTTATGATAGTGTTTTATGCATATCAATACTGCCACGTCGTGTCACACAGTGATTCTTATCAGGCTTCGAGAGTATACGGCTATAATAGGCTATAACTTTTTCTGTGAGATTAAATATTTATGATAGCACGCCTTTTAAGTCAACCACCCATTAGAGGACGAAATAGTGTACATGAAAATTTAATGTACACCTTCAGTACAATGTACACCCTCAATACATTATAGGCATTGCCTTTCTTTCGTTGTGTACACCTTCTGCCTGTACTTGTGTACATCGCGTGTATATGCTTTTGAAAACATACACATGAATGGTAGAGGGTTATTTTCTCTACTGCGCACACACACACACTCATTTTATGAAGAAGCAAAAACTAATATTCTCTACTGAGCACACATCCATTAATTTTATGAAGATAGAAAAACAAATATAATGTTATCATCACCGCAAATGTGTATAAGTACATAAAGTGAATTCAATGTTTTCAATGTCTTCAATGCACAGTCCCGTACACTCAAGATGTATTTGTGTATAAAGTGTGTCATGTATACATTTTTCAATGTCTTTTTTTCGATGTCGTTGATGTAAATTTGTATAAAGGGTAAAAATGTACACTATTTCGTTCTCTGCCACCCATTCCAATAACTCAACATTTTCACTTCCTATTCATTGGCAACAATGACAATATCAAATGTCATTTATTTAACTAACTTCTTATTTGCCAATAGGTCTGTCTGTGTACTTTTCTAGTACCAAATACTCAGTAACTTTTTTTGGGAGAGTAAGACCAATTTTACTATGTCGGCTGAAAATATCTCAAAAAGTACGTAGACAGCATCCAGTAAAATCTTACAAGAAAACAGTTGATCGGTGTGTAAACAATTAAACTAAAAAAACAAAAGAATCTTTGCAAAAGTGAATTCTCGCGGTAAATTAAAAAATTATGAATTAAAGTGAAGCTTAAAAAGTGTTGTAAATAAAAAAACTTGTTTATTACACTGTTATTATTTTGGTAAGTTCAATTTCTTCTTAATTTTTAGTTTTATATGTCGGGTTTTTTATAAAACTTCTTTTGCTTACATTGCCCAACATAGTGCCAGCTTAACAATGGATGGCCTGTTTCGGGAGGAAAGATTGGTGAATCCTGAATACTGTTGGGACTTTTTTATTTACTTATGTATATATATTTTACATTTGCATGTACAGAAAATCTAGATATAACGGCTTCATGCTCTAAGCGAAGGAAAACGTCTTTACAAGAGTACGTGGAAAATTCAGAGACATGCGGAGCGGAAGGAAGCCAATGGAGATAAGATCTACAAACTATAAAAAGCTATTATAAAGGAGCAGAGGAATGCAAGGGCAGAAAGGAAAGAATGGGAAGAGAGAAAGGAAACAAGTTATGCAGAAAAATAGCATTATTGGAATCATTGGTTCTGCTCTTTTTTGTTGTTTCTGTTTAATATATATAAGTGAATTATTTTATTTGATTTTTTTTTCTTTACAGTGACTAATAAAATCGAAATAAAAATAATGCCTAAATGGCACTGAAGCCGATTACAAAATGTATAAACTTAAGAAACACATACAAAATAAAAATGGAAATACATACATACATATGTATATATTAAATCAAAAATTAAAAATATTCCTTACAAATAATGAAATTAATTTTTAGTTATTATCTGACAGAATTTGCATTGCTTGGCAGATTTCATCTCGCACACTATTTCCACGAGAAACCTTTTCGCCTCTTCAGTTGCAAAGTTTGTCCCAAAAAGTTCTACTGATTCCAATGGTTCTGCCATATCCAATCCACTTAAATAACGGTGACACTGTATATTTGGACGTTTCTAGCATGTTTTGTTTATTATAATTTATATTAAATGTTAAAAATCAACACAATTCTAACTACCTACCTCTGCCATTGTTAAATTTAAATTTTTATTTCACAAAAATTATTTTATTCAAATAGTAAATAAAAACAGCTGTTCAAACTAGTTTCTCCAGTAAAATTTTGCAAGTTCTCTAACTTTCAACTGTCAAAAAATTCTCTTTTTGGGTCTCTCATTGCAAGAGATTTGGATTTTCATTTCTGATTTCCTCAATATAATGCGCTATTTTTTAAGTTCCATAAACTGAAAAATTTTAATAATAATATTTCCTAATTGAGTTGTCAGCATTTCCGTAATAATAAAAATTATTTTGTAAGTTAATATTTATTATTATATAACATTGTTAAATTAGCAAAAAGAAACCTTTATCAAACATGAACTGAATTGAAGAATAAAATTAATTCATAAGCATTAATTAATTCATACAAACAAAAGAATAAACATATTTAAAATAAAAATAAAATTATTTTCTTATTAATAAATGCGCTTAGATACATTATTGGCTCAGTCGCAAAACGAATCTAAAACGAAAAATAGTAAAAATCGTTAAGGACATTATACCGTTGATGGTCTAAGGACTTTATCAAAAGTGTTGGATTTTTAAATCGTCTTAGGACAATACAGCACTATATAAATAGCTGTACTGAAAAATAAACCATAAAAACCTTTTATATTGTGTCTGAAAGACAATTTATAAACTAAAAGTGGAAGCGGAAGTGAAAAAAAATTCACAATACTAGTTTGATAAAAATGGCCAGAGAGGAAAACAACATTAACCAACCCGCAACACTATCCGGCTCTGAACTTCTTAAAGAGGCAGCTCGTATCAAGGAGTTTCATGGTACAAAAGAGTAAGATCTATCTTTCATCAGGGAAGTGTAAGTGATATTACTATTGTTCCAAAGAAATGTTGTCCTATAGTGTTTCGTGTTTGAGAGGTACGTAAAGAACCAGATTCAAGGACCACCTCTACAGGCAGTGAGAGTTCTAGAAGCAGAAGCAGTATGGGCAAGGATAAAAGAAGAACCAATAAAATATTTCGGGATCAAAGAAAGCTATCATTGTCTCTATCACCAAGCTACAAAAATGAGGAACAACAACGTTAGTGATCATTTTCAAATTGAAGACATATATAAGTTAAGCTTAACATTAAATATGATTTCGACATACATAAACCACAGTTTTCACTAATTACCAACGAATCAATTATATTAAAAACATTTTGAATGGTTTACACCCAAAATTATCTAGTATCATTTATAGTAGAAATATATCCACACTTAGGGAAGTTTATTACGTTTTAGAAGAAACAGGAACACTAAGACAATAGATTTCAAAAACATACTTATACACGTCAGCAGAACCAACAACAGAGAAACTAAAACGAAATGGACAGAACAAGACTTATCAAAAAAAACTTTTTAACGAAAACCATTTCAAAATTCGTATAACAGTCATCTTTCTCAAATTCGGCAAAATAATAATTCTACTCAATCTCAACAAAATTTTTCCAACACAAATAATAGCCCTACTCCAATGGAAGTAGATCATATAAACAACAATGATGTAGGAAAGGCATATTTTCAGTATCAGGCCCAAAAATTTGTCTACCGATAATTGAATTAAAAATTGAAAATACAACCCTCAAATGTTTACTCTATACAAGCTCAACAACTTCTTTACTTAACAAAAACTTACACCTCAATTTAAAAGAACAAGACTAAGGAAACCAATATCTTTTTATATAATGAATGGAAACTTTTGCATTGATGAAGTCGGACAACTCAGGTAAGAAAAAATGGAAAATCGTAATAGATTACACAGCCTTGAATGAAACAACTATTAGTGACAATTTGTCCAGAACAGTACTTCACTACATTCGATCAAAGAATATATACTAAGGTATAAGGGTAAGGGAAAAAACGAAGAAAAAAGCAGAAACCACGTGTTGGATCGTTGGTCATCGAACATATTTAAAGTTGGTTTCATCAAATTTAACTTAATGTACTGAAGGGAAGGTGGAAAAATATATAAGCAAAAAACACATGAAAACTTTGTTAAATCGAATTCAGATTCATAGGCTAATTGTTCGAACTTAATTTAAATCTCGGAAAGACATGATGATAAATATTCAACTTACACAGCAGAGCAGAACAGCTGTTTTGTTTGCTGACTTTCCTTTGTGCCTTGGAATATTTATTATCATGTCTTTCTGAGATTTAAATTAAGTTCGAACAATTAGCCTATGAATCTGAACTCGATTTAACATAGCAATACAAATGTTCGTTAAAATGATCACCACATGCAATCTTGTTTGAAGATATTTACAGAAAATTCTACTTTCATTTCAATAATTTTGTTAATAATTGAGCTACAATGTTTATGTGCGTGTGTAATTTCCTTTGCTTTATCTACATGATGAATGCAAGTGACAGAAAATAAAACAATTTAATATCGGGCGCGAAATGCTGGGTAAAGATGTGTAAAAGATCTAGAAGACATTTTAAAGGCTTACGATTTGTTATACGTTTTAGGGCAAATTGATCCAATTGATTATTTATTATATTTCTCATGTGTTTTGCAAATATAATTTTTGAGTAACTTAATATATTTTCTTACGCTTTGTGTTGTGTATGTTTGTATATATGTACATTAGTGTGACCGCAAGTTATATGGAAAAAATTTTTTTTTTTCGTATTTTCACTTGGGAAACCCCTTAGATTGATTTCAAATTAGAAAAAAATATATATATATAAAAAATTTTAGATCGTTTGCATAATCATTGGGCGTGCCTTGAGCCCACAAAGTTTGCTAAAAATGCTATTTTTCTTACTATGGCTCGTTTTAATTGTTCATAACTTCAGTATTATTTATTTTAGAGAAAAACCTTATTCACAAATATTCTAGGGCTATTTCTGATGAACAATGTTGCTCGGTATTAGTTTTCCTTAATATTAATATTTAATCCAGAAAAAAACAAATTAAAAAATAACAGCGAAATTTTCACATATCTTTGCATTCTTTGCCTGGTGATTATTTGTTTTATTAAATGGTGTAATTATAAAAAGTTTTGTGATAAAATCTCTTTCGTGCTCATAGAAAATTTTTTTTGATAGTTTTTAACTACTTGTAATATATATTGTTTTTGTTCCTCGTCTTTTGTGAGCATTGGGTTGTAGTCCTGCATCAATTTCACCGCTCGTTCAGCTGTATCGTTTACCACGTTAATGTCATTAACAATTTGAAGACCAGCTTTAAAATTATTATCCGCAGGCCATGAAGTTGGATCATTTTTCAAAAATTCTGTATTGATTTTAAATCGAAGAAAAAAATTGTTTGTCTCAGAAGAAATGAACTGATCCATTCCGCCTTCGATAACCTGCATAACATTTAAATTTTGAATTGAGGCGCGCTTTACATCTTCATCTAAAGCCTCACGACTCAATGCCTTCACCATCTCTTTTTTCGACTCAACAGAAACACTGTTATCAAAAAATGCTAAAGCCACACATTCAGGACTCAAGTACCATAAGTGGTTTTTAAATTTGTGTAATGCAACTTAAGATATATCAGCATCAATTTTTTTAAAAGAAACCAGTTTTTTCAAAAGCTGGAAATCTTTGTATGGTGCGTGATTCATTCTTCGACCACTAATTTAGCACTCTCACGTAAATTTAATTTTACTGCTCGTAAATTAAAAAATAATACCTTCATAACTTCTTTGTTAGAAGGTAGCTTACACCCACTTAAGGAAGGAGAAAAATAGCCTAACAAATAAATTTTTTCACGCAAAATTCTTGAAGACATGTCTAATTACTTTCAATACACGACAATAAATGAAATGTAGTCGTCATTAAGTAACAACAAAAATAAAATTCTACTCTGCTACTCAGTAAGAACTAACGGTAAACTGTTGCAAATAATTCGCAAGAAATCTACAACGATTTGAGTATTTACTCGAATTAACAAGCCGGCGAATGAAGGTTGTTTTGTTTATTATTACTCATAATTATTATTATTCTATTTTATTTTTGACTTTTTTTAATAACGATGATTGAGAAATAAAAAAAAACATAACGCAGATGAACAAAAGCAATATATACTAAGAAAATAGGTACGTATGCAAAGATATGTGAAAATTTCGCTGTTATTTTTTAATTTGTTTTTTTCTGGATTAAATATTAATATTAAAGAAAAATAATACAGAGCAACATTGTTCATCAGATATAGCCCTAGAATATTTGTGAATAAGGTTTTTCTCTAAAATAAATATTACTGAAGTTATGAACAATTAAATCGAGTCATAGTGAGAAAAATAGCATTTTTAGCAAGCTTTGTGGGCTCAAGGCACACCCAATAATTATGCAAATTATCTAAAATTTTTTATATATATTTTTTTTCTAATTTGGAATCAATCTGAGGGGTTTGCCAAGTGAAAATACGGAAAAAATAAATAACGGTCACCCTAATGTACATACAAGTTTAGAAACAATGTTTTTGTTTCTTTAAAAATAAAATAACTTCAAAATACTATCAGTACTTTGAAGTGTTCTTTATTTATATATATTTTTTTTAACACTTACTTAATTGAGTATGATTAAGAACTGTTTTTTTTTTTTGAGTTTTCTTATGAACTATGAACTAGCTGTTTACATATGAATTGAAGAACGGAAGTATTTACATTTCTATTTATACTTTCGTTCTGTATATCTTAAATTAGTTAAATGTCTATTGTTGTGGTGAAAGGCAAAGGACCTATTCTATTATTTTCCTGCATTAAATTATTTATTTCTAATTCGTATTCTATGTCTATGACTGCATTTAATTGTTTTAGCCCTTCAACTCCTAGCATTAAATCATAATCATCATTACTTTTGATTTCCAAAAATTCTAATTCTTGTTTAAATAATTTTATTTTCTGTTTATAATTAAAAATCGATTCACCGTGCATGGTGATCATTCTAAATGGTCTTGTTCTTATTAATATAATTATGGGTTGCACCACAATCTATAAAAATTTTATAATTTCTTTTATCTTCGTCCTTCATATATATATAGAGCAACCCATCTATTAGTTTAAAGTATTATAAATACTACTATTATTATATCGTGACTTACTACTCTTTTTTGTTGTGGTACTGCCGTTTTCATCTCTATTTTGGGTTGTCTCCATTCCATTGTTGCGCTGAAATTTGTTGTTGTTAAACTTTCCGCTTTGGTATCTCATTCTTTTCCAGGGTTGGCTGTGAAATCCTTGTGGGTTGTATTGGATTTGCCTGGTGTTGCCAGAAGAGATGTCCATTGGCTCTGGCTTCGGAAAATGTTTGTGTAGTTGACGTTGTTGTTGATTTTGTTGATGATGTTGATTTGGTGAATGATAAGAAGGTCTTTTGAAGTGTTGATTACTTTCGAATCGTTGACGTGGTTGTTGGTTTTGCTGTACTTTTATATGATGGCCTCTGTTGTTTCCGTGATGGATATTATATTGAGAACTTCTGTGGTTCTTATCATGCTCTATAGTTTGAGCGATGGCATAGGCGTGTTCTAGATCTTTTATCGGGTTTGTTTAACGGATGAAGTTATCATTTATGCCGTTCTTAAACGTTCGGGCAGTATCTTCCATTGCATGTGCCGTCATACACTTGATTGACTCTGGGGGATCTCCAGACATTGCAATTTTTGATGTTACCACTGTCAGTGCTTTGCTAACTTCATCATGAAATTCTCACAGTGATGACTTGCCTTGTGTTAATTTTGTTAATTCGTCCTTAAAGACATACAGTGGCCGTTGATCACAATAAGTGTAGTCCAATCTAGTTAAGATTGCTTCAAAGTTAAAAATCGTATTGTGGTTCAAGAGGATATTTGCTGCGGGTCCAACTATCTTTGATTTGACAATGAATGGAATGTCTGCTAATGCCATTCATTAGACGTGTAGCATCTTCTCTCCATAATCGATAGTTGCTCTTTATTCCATCAAATGTGGATAGTGATTTGAATATTTGAAGATTTATGTCGTTCGGGCTATTATATGCAGCTACCCTTGGCTCTAAAGCTACGGCATATGGTTGATTTACAACTGGATTTATTGGGATTTATTCCAATCTGCTGCGTAGCGTAGCATTTTCTTGTTGGACGGCTTCTAATGCTACTTGGAGGTTTGCCATCTGCTGCATCAATTTGTTTATGTTTACTTGCTCCATGCTTCTGTTTGTATCGTATATGTGTCCTCTGGATGCTTTTTTCATTAAAAACTTTATTGTTTTATTTCAATTTATACTTTACGTTCCTTTCTATGAGGAATTCTTTTTAAGTTTGAAATATCCTGTTTCTATGCAAGATTATTTGTTATCCTTGCTGCGACAAGGAATTTGGTCCGCTCCACTAGAGGATATCAATGTAATATCTTCCTGGCAGGATCGCCAGTTAAGAAATAATGTTTTTGTTTCTTTAAAAAAATAAAATAACTTCAAAATACTATCAGTACTTTGAAGTGTTCTTTATTTATATATATTTTCTTAAATTAACACTTACTTAATTGAGTATAATTAAGAACTGTTTTTTTTGTGAGTTTTCTTATGAACTGTTTTTTGTTAGTTTTCTTATGAACTATGAACTAGCTTGCTTAATGGCTAGGTTCTTCTGAGTTTACATATGAACTGAAGAACGGAAGTATTTACATTTCTATTTATACTTTCGTTCTGTATATCTTAAATTAGTTAAATGGCTATTGTCTACAGATAACTAAAGTATTTACATTTTGGTTTATACTTTCGTTTAGTATATGTTAGGGATGAAAATACTTAGAATTGTTAAATGTATATTGTTTATCAAATATGTTTCTTATCGCTAATGTCATAGCAATGGTCATTATAGTGTGACCTTGATATTATTTTATTACATATGTTATGTTTATGATATTTGCCTTATCTCTAGCTTAGCGTAGTTATAGTTGTTTTATGGATTTGTTTTATCTTTATTACTTTCTTTGTTAATTAAAAGTATTTAATGTTACTTCAAGTGATACGGGATGTTAACTTACATACATAAGTATGGTTGTTATATATTTATAATAGTTCTTTCATACTATTGCAAAGGCCGAAGAAAACTGTCCTTTTATTGTTTTGTATTTTACAAATGTACATACATTTTTATTTTTCATATATTTTTCTAAAAAATATTTCTATTATTATATTTAGATAAAAAAATATTTTATAATGAAAAACTGTTTATAGTAAAAATTTCATTCATAATGAAAATGTTAGTAGAAAATATTTCAGAACAAAAATGTTTCTAGCTACATGAAAAAAAATGTAATAAAAATCTTTCAATATAAAACATTTATAATGAAAATAATTTTGTAGAAAATATATACAGAATGAAAACTTTTTCATTACAATTCATTTTCTATACTATATTCTGTATCGATAATTTTTATGTCGAAAAGTTTGTGTATCAAAAAATTTTCCGTAGAAATGCTTTTATACAAAATTTGTTGTACATAGGATAGAAATGATAAATCTTCTTATAATAACTTTACTGCGTAAGCATTCTTCATGGGAGATCTATAAGATCTGGTGCTCAGAAGGTTAAAATTTTAAATAAACTTTTTTGTAATATGTTTTATTGCCAATAAAGTAATTTGATTTAAATACTATGGATATTTTATTTTACGAAATTGAAAGTAGTTCTTAAAAAATTGCATCAGATATTGCACGTGTATGTATTAACACTTCGTACGAGTTGATATTTATTTGTTTCTCCACAAATAAAACACATATTCTTTACCGTAAATTAATACAAACAATTGTTAAGCTCATTTTCTTATTCGCATACATATTTTTTTAAAGAATAATGCGTTTGAGGTCGTAAAGCAAAAATGCGAACAGTTGGACGAAAGAGATTCTATTTAAATGGTTTTGGTTTTGGACGAAATGATCATAGGAAAAGAGTTAAGGTATAATAAGAGTTTGGATTTATTAGACGGATTCGAAACATGTTTTGTAAGAACTAAAGTATGGGTACTCATGGGTGTGTTTTTATGGTAAAAGCATTGTTTTCTAATTGGAGTATAATTTGAAAAGATTCGCGTGAGATTCGCAACTCAATTTTTTAGCAGAATTGTTACAGCTTCTATTAAAACAATATGCAAACCTACACAATTTAAGAGCTGTTCCGCAGAAGTGGCCCTTTCCACAGCTCACTTTGTGGAAAAAATTAGTAAGATTTTCGATTGTCTTAATAGTGGTTTCCTTTATGGCGACAACTGTTAGATTTAATTTACTTTGTCAACAAAAATACTTTTCTGAATTTATATAATCTAGTAACCTTTGATAATTATATTATGAAATATTTTTGCATTTTTTAATAAATGATTATTCTACTGTTGTAACTTTATAATAGACGGTTGTTGTATTTTCTTGAGGTTCCAATAGGTTATGGGCCCACTACGTGAATAATTAAAATCGTAGAATCGGCAAATTTTGTGTAAAATGGAACAAAAATTTACATTACCTTTGTTGAACTTCACAAACTGTTTTACGTGGAAGTTTAAAATGCAAATGCATTTAATTCAACATGACTTATGGGACGTAGTGGAAAAGCAAACCACGAATCCAACTACTCCGCAGTTTATAAAAAATTACCAAAAAGCAAGAGCTGCAATTGCAATGTGTGTGGATAATTCCCAAGTTCATCTGATAAGAACGGTAACGTCAGCAAAAGCGATGTGGTCAAAAATAAAACAGACATATGAAAGGAAAACTATGACTTCGAAGTTACATCTTTTGCGCAAGATATATGATAAAAGGATGACTGAAGGTGAAAGTATGCAGGAGCATATTAATAGTTTGAATCTTTTGAGAGCTCAATTACTAGATAGAGGAGAAGACATCAAAGATAATTCAATGGTACCTATTATGCTAAATAGTTTGCCGAAATCTTCTGGAGCTTTGGTGACATCAATTGAATGTCAGCCTGAGGATACAATAAAATTAGAATACGTACAAGAAAAACTGTTAGATGAAGCTGAACGAAGAGGTGGGTCTGAAAATGTATCAAATGATACTGAAAATGAAGTATTAAAAAGCCAACACGCAAGATTCAAGAAAAGAAAGCAAAAATGTTATCATTGTAATAAACTTCGCCATATCAGGAAGGATTGCTACAAATTTAAAAAAGAAAAGGAAGATTTTAGCAATGTAGCGTCTACACAAATCTGTTTAAACGTGTGATATAAAAAGAGGCTGGGTAATAGATTCTGGTGCTTCAATTCACATGACAAATGATCCTGATTTCTTTCTAAAAATGGAGAAGAGAGATAACAAAGTTCACATAGCAGATGGTAGAGCTTTAGATTCAACTGGAATAGGTGAAGGTTTAACACATGGTAAATATAATGAGATTTTACTCCAGAATGTACAAGATTATGTTTGAAGAATATATATGTAAATTTGCTAAAAACAACGTAATTATTGCCGATGGCATATTTAAGGAGAACTTGTATGTTTTAAACGAAAATAATAAAAATAAAGAGCACAGTGCCCAATATTCAGTTGAATGCGTTCATTTGTGGCATAGAAGATTAGGCCACCGTAATATAGCAGATATAAAAGAATTACAAAAATTAGCTGATGGTATTAATATTAAACATTGTCATAAAGAAAAATTTTGTAAAATTTGTGCAAAATTTAAATTAACTAGATTACCATTTTCTAAAGAAAGCAACACCAAATCTAAAGAAGTGCTTGATCTTGTGCACTCAGATGTATGTGGACCATTTCAAGTTAATTCTAATACAGGTAAAAGATATTTCCCAACTTTTATCGACGATTTTTCATGCTACACAAAAGTATACACTATTGCAACGAAAAATGAGGTGTTCTCTAAGTTGAAAGAATTTCTAATGGAAGCTCAGAATTTTATGGGTAAGAAATTAAAAGTATTTCGCTGCGACAATGGGGGAGAGTTTGTAAACTCTGAAATGAAAAAGTTTATGAAAGACAGTGGTATAATATTGCAAAGCACAGTACCCTACTGTCCGGAACAGAATGAAGTAGCGGAAGAACCGAAGATTAGTGGAAATGGTTAGAGCCATGCTTAATGAAGCTAATTTACCTAAGAAGTTGTGGGCAGAATGTGTAATTGCTGCTAACTATATACAAAACCGATTGCCTTGTAAATGTATTAGTAAAACTCCTTATGAAATTTGGTTTAACAGGAAACCTGACATAAGCAATATAAAAGTATATGGTACTAAAGCGTTTGTGCAAGTGCCGAAGTGTAAACTTCGTAAACTCTATAATGTATCAGTTGAAGGTGTGTTAGTTGGTTATAATGCGCATTGTAAAGGATATAGAATTTTACAGAACGAAAGTAATAAAATTATAAGCAAAGATGTAAAATTTATAGAAGATTTTAAAAAGCCATTTAAGACATGTAAACAAATCGATGAAACAATATTAGTAAATATGAAAAATAAAAAACCAGAAGATAACGGATATGAAGAATACAATTTGTAGTCAGCTGATGAGTTAGATGATTTTCCTGAAGAAAGCGATGAATTTTATGAATTACCAGGTACTCAACCTGAAATTCGCCAGTCTGAACGACTTAAGAATAAACCGAAACTTAATTATAAGCAAATTGCAAAAAGTGCAGTATTGGACACTCCAGGTTCGTGGAAAGAAATAGTAATTTTATCTAAATCAGACAGGGAACTCTGGATGGCAGCTACCGATGCAGAAATTGAGTATTTAAGAAATAAAGAATCATGGAAATTGGTTAATCTTCCAAAAGGAAAGAAAGTGATTGGATGTAAATGGGTGTTTCAAATGAAAAGTGATGCAATAAATAAACCTAAATATAAAGTTAGATTAGTAGCTAAGGGTTATACACAATCTTTCAGTGAAGATTTTGATGAAACATTTGCTCCAGTAGGCAAATTTACAACGTTACGAACCCTATTAGCAGCAAGTTCAGTTAATAAATATATAGTGAAACATTTAGATGTCAAATCAGCCTTTTTGAATGGAGATATTCAGGGGGATATATACATGGAACAAGCTGAAGGTTATATAGTAAAAGGTAAAGAACATCTTGTTTGCAAAATACAAAAATCACTTTATGGACTAAAGCAGGCAGCGAAGTCCTGGTATAATAAATTAAGTGAAGTTTTGTTAAAAATTGGATTTGAAGCTGGAAAAGCATACATATGTCTATATTCAAAACTAATTAACAATGAAATGGTATATTTACTTATATATGTTGACGATATATTAATTTGTGCCAAAAAGAAAGAATATATAGAAGAAATTAATAATCAATATTTTGAATGCAAGAATCTTGGAAACGTAAAAACATATTTGGGTATACAAATAAACAGAAATTCGACCGGAGATTTTCTACTTCATCAAGAAGACAAAATCAAAATGCTGATTAATGAAATAAAGCTAGAAAACGGAAAGTTTAGTTTAATTCCAATGGATCCGGAATTTATAAAGATTAGCCATAATGAAAATTTATTACCTAGTAATGAAAATTATAGGTATATTATAGGTATGTTACTTCATCTTTCAATAACTACTAGGCCAGATATAGCAATAGCAGTTTCAATATTGTGTCGAAGAGTTGAAAATCCCAGAAAATGTGATTGGGAAGCATCGAAGAAAGTTGTAAAATATCTTAAAGGTACAATTCATAAACGACTAATAATCAAAGCAAAATCAGATCTGAAATTAAAATGTTATACTGATGCTAATTGGGCTGGAGATCACAATGACAGGAAGTCCACCAGTGGCTTTATATTTTTATTAGACACAAGTACTATTTCTTGGTCATCCAAAAAGCAGACAACAATTGCATTGTCATCTACTAAAGCAGAATTCATTGCTGCTTCATTGGCAGCTCAAGAATTATTATGGATTAAGCAATTACTGGAAGATATGTCAATTTATGTGGACACTCCCGTTCCAATGTTCGAAGATAATCAAAGCTGTATTAAAATAATGGAATCTGAAAAATTTAGTGCAAGAACGAAACACATTGATGTGAAGTATCATCATATAAAGAGCCTTCATAATAATGGTATTATCAAAGTTACTTACTGTCCTTCAGAAGAGCAAATAGCAGATTTCCTTACGAAGGCCTTACCACTTCCAAAACTTAAATATTTAATCAAAGAAATGTTTTGTTGAGAGGGGATGTTAGATTTAATTTACTTTGTCAACAAAAATACTTTTCTGAATTTATATAATCTAGTAACCTTTGATAATTTTATTATGAAATATTTTTTCATTTTTCAATAAATGATTATTCTACTGTTGTAACTTTATAATAGAAGGTTGTTGTATTTTCTTGGGGTTCCAACAATAACTGCTACAGATCTGCAGTTCAAGTTAACAATGAACCTCATAAATTTATACAAAACTTTATGAAATGTCTGGGTGACGTGGAATTCGTTGAGCAGAAAAAGCGTGTTTTCTTTTGAAATGGTATGAAGCTCACTCTTAATTCAGTCCATTTACTGGTAAATGACATTTTAAAAGAAGGAGGTGAATTTTATTATGACATGACAAAATTGCTTAATCAGGGCAAGTCAGAAAATATATTTTCTCTACTGCGGCAAAAGGGAGACAATAATAGCAACCCTTCCGTAACCGAGTTAAATATAATTTTCGCAAATGTTATGGTTGCTAAAATTATTTAATCAAGTTTTTTCTGTAAATGTGAAGTCAAACAAGACGAGATGGACCCAATTGATACTTATGATATATGTTTGCTTACCCAAGAGTAATGATTATGACATATAGCTTTTTATATTCTCTAAGATCTATCAGTCTATGACAGATTTTGGAAATTTAGCTGCTCCATCAGACAAACTAATGGATGCAAGTAAGAACCATGTTTTAATATTTCACTATATCTTTAAAACTGAAACGGAACGAAATGGTATTATTGACTTTTGCAAACGCTCAACCCCAGAATGGTTCAGTGATGATTGTTCAGATTTTACCAAATAAGTAAAAGCAAATCTATAAATACTTAATAAAAAAGAAATATAACAAAAAAAAGGTAAATAAATAATAAAATAAATAAAATATTACTATTAAGACTGGTTTACATCCAAAAAATACCAAGAATGCCTAGATGAGTTAATTGGGACCTCCTGAACACGAAAAACGCTGTAGTTTCTTTTCCCAAGTACCGTTTTCTTGTATCATAGAAATTTGCAGCATATCGACAGAAAAAGGCATGTAACTACCTTTTTAACGATATGCGATCGGACTTTTCGGTTGGGCTACACAAGGATTTGAGTGGGACCATACACCGAAAAACACTAAAGTACCGTATTTTAGATAACGGTACTTAGGAAAAAAATTTACAGCGTTTTTCGTGTTCAGAAGGTCCCAATTAACTTATCTAGGCATGTGGTGCTCTTAGTATTTTTTAAAATTAAAAATTTGTAACTGCTGTGTAACTAATAACAACTTTTCGTCAATTGTTTGTCGACTTCTTCAGGGGCTCTTTTGTGATGTTGTAGTTATTATTACATTAGATACATACATATTGATAATACTAGTACAATTTACACTATATTAAATTAAAATCACAGGTTTATTTTAAGCACAATCAAATTTTAGAAGTTGTTATTGCAGTTTGTCTTATTTTATACCTATAATATAGCCAAAAATATTAAAGCAGCAATAAAAATGTTTTTCTATACAAACATTTTTAAAAGGTTTAAATTGTTTTTATCAAAATCTCCAAATCTCTAGATTTTACCAAAATAAAGGTATCCTTTATTATATTATATTTTACAGAAAACGTATATGTTTTAGCCTTAAAGTATAATAACGTAATAGAATTTATATATATTGCATATGACCATTTTATATGAATAAAAAAAATATTTATTTTCTTTTAATTCCTTCAAAACTTATTTCTAGTACAAAATAAATTCTATTTTAACAAAGCGAATGTATTCAAAATTTTTAGTTCATTATGAATTAATTTATACTTCAATTCAACTCATATTCAAGACAAAATGAGTTCATTTAAATTAAACCGGGTCAATTCCTGAACGATTCACAGATCCACTAAAAAATCATTCAATAACAGCTTCGCCGTCTATACAGAATTGCTTCCACCACCAGAACAGTTGGCATCATTGTTTTCCAGCCAAGACCATCTTTCAAAACGCTTCTTGCAAAACATGCAGTTTTACAATAGTTCGTTTCAGATGACCTTTTTTGGGGAAAATATAATCCAACTTTTAAGGTACATAAATTTTTAAATACAAAACAGATTACATATACGAAAACACCGCACAAAATATATAACACACTAGCATAACATATAACCTAAGTTTTAAATTTTAAGGGCATTGCATTTGTAGATCCAAGGTCAAATTCATCATCGTGCTGGATGATGAATTCTGACCATAAATTCCTTCAAATTTATTTCCTTGATAATTCCGATGCTGAAAATTACCAGCGATGTGCTATTTCTCATGCCATTAAACGAGAAATTGTTTCACAACTGCAAAACCTCTTATATGAGCTGACCGAGTTGGTGAAACTATTTAAAAAACTGCGTTAGATATAATGCCTTCTGATGATCACAAAATTGTAATCAGAGCCGACAAAAGTATTTTGTGGACAAAATACCATATGGCGAACACGTGAGACGTTAAATGAGGTCGCCGTTGTTTTTGTAGGAGAAAATTTAGGGTCTAGCGATATTTTAATTAGGCTATATGATGGATATCATTTCTTAATTAAAATGATAAATCCATAATTGGGTATAAAGCAAAGGAAAATTTTACTAACTACGTCTATACCAAAAAAAACTATTTTTTATATACAAGTCAAGAAACAAACAAAAAGGTTAGTTCTATGAACTTTTATGCATATACATAAATTAATGATTCGTTGCAATGAGGACAATCATATATTAAAATTTAAAAGATTAGTTAACATATATACGTCTCAAGCAGCAAAAATTACGAACGGAGAATACATCCATCCCCATGACGCCATAAAAACTGATGGAAATGCAAGCAATGTTGGTCGAGTTACAATTTTACCAGCGAGTTATGTGGGAAGTCCAAGACATTTGCACGAATACGCGCAAGAAGCGATGGCATATGTACGCCAGTATGGTCTTCCAGTCTTATTCATCACATTCACGTGTAACCCAATATGGTGTGAAATTACACAGTTGTTACTACCAGGTCAATCAGCCAGCGATCGCCGTGACATTACAGCACGAGTGTTTAAGCAAAAACTCAAGGCAATGCTCGACTTTATTATTTGAAGTGTAAAATTTTTGGAATTGTGCGTTGTTGGATGTACTGTGTTGAATGGCAGAAGAGGGGGATACCTCTTGCTCACATGCAAATGATCTGATGCACTAGGTCGTGTCTACTCACCCCATCCGACAACGATGAATGTTTTTACATGCGTTTGTTATTAGTTCGTGGACCAACTTCTTTCCAATCTCTACCGACTGTCAATGGAGTATTGTGTACAACGTATAGAGAAGCCTGTCAGCTTTTAGGTTTGCTAGAGGACGACAACCATTGGGATCTCACTATGGCAAATGCTGTTGTTTCTTCTACACCCCAACAAAACGAAAAATTTTTGCTATAATTATGTCTACATGTTTTCCATCTAATCCATCCAATTTGTGGAACAAGTATAAAGAAAACATGGCTGAAGACATTTTGCATCGTATTCGTACAACCGCCATATACATCGCAATTGATTTCAATGCAGCGTTGATTTCAGTTCAGGACTTATTTTTAAGAAGGTCTGGAAAAATGTTGCACGAATTAGGAATGCTAACTCCAAATCATACTGCACAAGAAGCATTTACCGAAGAATTTGAACGTAAACGGCAATATGATCGGAATACATTAAATGAATCAGTACGAATAAATATCCAGCCAACATGTAACATTTCGAAGCAATCCGCGATTGAAAAAGTACTTCAAAACAGCAAAGTGATTAGCTGGGATGAGTGTACACTTGAGAGGCACTTGATAGAACGCTAAGAGACTTGCGAAATAATCACAAAACATTTGGAGGGCTGCTGGTTCTATTGTCCGGAGACTTTCGGCAAACACTGCCAGTCATTCCGAGGTCAACACCACCCGATCAAATTAATGCTTGCCTGAAATCATCAACACTATGGAAAAAAGTGACAAAGCTCAAATTAACAGAAAATATGCGAGTTGCAATTTAAAATGATCCATCAGGTTATGTGTTTTCAAAGCAATTGTTAGACATTGGCAGTGGAAAAATATCGACTGACTCTACAACAGGCCAGATTTCCTTTCCAATGGGCTTTTGCCAAATTACAACGTCTCAAGACGTACTAATTGCAAAATTGTTCCCACATATTGCTCAAAATTACAACGATTACGTTTGGTTAAGTGAAAGAGCCGTTTTAGCTGCGAAAAATAAGGACGTTGATGAAATAAATTTAGAAATCCGAAGCTTAATTAATGGCGAATTGTATTGGCATAAATCGATTGATTCCATTACCGATCCTGATAATATTGTTAACTACCCCGTAGAGTTCCTGAATTCATTAGACTTACCGGGAATGCCACCACATAACTTGCAGCTTAAGGTTGGAGCGGTAATTGTCATGTTACGTAACCTGAATCAGCCAACGATAAATAAATCCCAAGGACAATCGCTAAAAGTGTGTGGGTTAAACCTAGAATCTCAATGTTTTTCCCACGGTCAATTGTATGTTACATGCTCAGGAGTTGGTACTCCGTCAGCACCGTTTATTTTCTCACCCAACAGAAAAACAAAAAAATATTGTTTACTATCAAGCTTTAAAATGAATTGTATGCTTGCCTTTTCTTGTTTGTTTATTTCTTTATAAATTACCTTAAGAACTATTTAAGTAATAAATTGACAAAAGTTTATGTTCTTTCTTCTTTGTACTGAAATTTTTGTATTTTAATTTCTAACCCCATATATATATATCTATATATATTTATATTTATATATATATATATATATATATATATATATATATGTATATATATATATATATATATATATATATATATATACATATATATATATATATATATATATATATATATATACTAGGTGCGCTTCGCGGTTTCACCCAAGTAAGTCTACACCTCGTGGGAATATCGGGTTAAAAGTAGGTCATAGCTGGAAATATGTATATATGTGTATAGCTAGTAATAATCACGATTTCACATTCCCATATGAATATAATATTTTATTAGGATTGATGATTTGGTGGTGATACAAAAGTAGCTATTGCAATATGCTTTCATAAACTACCATCTAACGGCAAATGTTATATTCACATATTTCACAAAAAAAAAAGATATACAACCTAACCAAAATAAAAACCATTACAATAGGTAAAGACAAATATTATTTTTTCAAATTGAAAAATATGAAACATTTTTTCTACTTACTTGAAACTTATCGTTATATTTTGGTCAATTTACACAATATTTTTATAAATTATTATTTTAAAGTTTCATTAAAATCCATTCAGTAGTTTTTGCGTGAAAGAGTATATATATATATATATATATATATATATATATATATTTACATATATATATATATATATATATATATATGTATATATATATTTACATATATATATATATATATATATATATATATATATATATATGTTGAGCTCCAAGAGGTCGGTTGAGGGTGGGGATCACAAATGATGAGTTCCAAGAACTCGTCTGGGGTTAAGTAGTCTAGTAGAAGAAGACTCCCTTGCTCGTATGGTGTGCTATTCCCCTCTTGGGATTCTAAACTGGGTGTGTGATTATGTCACGTCTGTTGACTAATTCACTTCACAGGTCTCTGCTGTGATATTGATTACCACTTGAAAATGATTTATGCCTCTCCTCGGTTAAGGTATAAAATGCAATGGAAAATACTTAAAGCTAATAATTCATAGCGAATATAAATGAAGGAATATAAGAAAAAAAATTTATAAAAACGTACTTTGATCGAAGTACATTGTGCAAAAATTCATACACTTGGAATTAAACAATAAAGTAAAAATAAGAGATAAAATAGAAAAAAATTAAATTTTTCTAGGAGAATGATGTGGTTGTCTCATGCTGTTGAACACGGTTCAACATATTCCCCCGCCGGAATGGCATGGGCATCCTTTCCAGACCCCGGAGATGACCCAACCTAGTTTCGAACTCTGGGCTTGGGGTAGCCCTCTACTCTGAATACATTCGGGCTTGAGGATTCTGCTTACGATGTCTCGGCCCAGGACCCCGCCAATCTCGCGCCATGTGTCGAAGATCAGGTGTGGCAGCGGGTCATGTTGTTTGAAATGCGCTAGCAGGCATGGTTTCATAACCGGTCCCTCCAGCTTAATGGGTAGCCGGGGAAATGCCGGGTCTAGAATAGGGGGAACCTTGCCGCCCTCTCGGTAAGTGCTCTTGCCCCAATCCGGGAATCAACGGGTTACATCGAGGAACGACGTCGTCGCACTATTATCCAGCAGGAAAGTGGTATACATCCTTACCCCTCGGAAATTAAGGTTAACCCTGACAAGGGGCGAAACAACTGAGTGGATTTGTTTCTTGAGCGTTACGGTTTTATTATCTTCTCAGAGAGCGGTGGCGGCCTCAAGGAGAGGAGTTTGTGACCCTTGGCATATCATGTGGGGGTGTCGTTTTGGAGACGTTTGTGTGGCCTGGTGTATTATGTTGCGTCTCGGAGACGTCTCCACTCCATGTGTGGTTACCATAGGGCGCTTACTACTGCTTGCAGGAGGTTCGGTAGTGGGCGTGCCTTGTTCAAGAGCCGTCGAACTCGCTGCAGAATACGGCTAGGGGATCGGAGGCACTACATTTTCTTCGTTGTCTGACCAGACCGATCCCTGGCCCTCAGCGCTAGAAGACCAAGGATCAGTGCAGTCCCGATGGAGCAAGGTGTGGTGTCTGGCGTTACAAAAGACCTTGTCCCAGTAGTCAAAATGTCACCGTTTGTTTGAGGTGCACCCCTCACGCTCATGATCATAGGCCAGGCAATTAAGACAGTAGTGTTTGGCCACAATGCTGCGACGGTGCGTCTCCAAAAGTGTTACAATAGTGTTAAAAGTGTTGTAATATTTTAAGGGGTGGTTTTTGTGGCAGGCAAAGCACCGTGGTTTGTTCATCTATGGTAGATAAAAAAAATAAAACAAGGGAAAGAAATACGTACAATGTTAAAATATAAGATGTGTAATGGTAATCAAGTGCTCTATGTAATAGTGTCGATCTGCAAGGATAAACGATTTTCTGATCAACGTTTGCTGGGATATCAGGAGCGTCGGTCTTGGGTGGAGCCTCACTCGCGGGTAATAAACACAGCTTAACTATAGCACGTACAATTGTACCGTTTTTGGTAATTATTTCCGCAACCCTGACCTTTTTATCTCGTCCTCGGATGACATTGGTTATGCATCCCAAGCACCATTCTGAAGGGGGTAACAAATACTCTTTAACAATCACTATGTCACCGGGTTTTAGATTTTCCCTTTTTTGGTACCATTTGACACGCTTTTGCAAGAGAGTGACGTACTCGTTTTTCCATCTTTTGTCAAAGATGTGCTGGAGGGCCTTCAGCTGTTCCCAACGTTTCAGAAGTGGGCGGTCTTTTAAATTGCTGAGCCACGAAGAAAATGACCTGGAGTCAGTGGTAAGACTTCTTCTGGGTTTTCGGTCAAGGGAGACAATGGTCGCGAGTTTCATACCGCTTCAATACGAATAGTAGGGTGGCAAAGTCTTCAAATGTAAAGCAAACGTTGTGTGTGATCTTTTTTAGATGGGACTTCATACTCTTAACAGCCGCCTCCCATAAGCCCCCCATATGGGGCGCATAGGGCGGGATAAATAACCAGGTGAATTCTGAAATAGCGTGTCGTCGATTAAGAGTAGCTGAGCAGGCCTCTAAATACACTGCCTTAGTGACGAAGCACACAAAGACTGCCGCATATCCTTTTAGTATTTTGGCATTGCGTAGGGTTGATGATTTGAGCGAGAAGGGGCCCGCGAAGTTAACGCCAGTATAGGTGAAGTAACACGAAAAGTTAACTCGCTCTGCTGGAAGCGAGGACATGATTTGTTGCTGGAAGCGGTGTTTGTATACAGTGCATGCTTTACAAATCCGAATGCATTTTCGTACCATATTTTTAAGTCTGGGGATGTAAAAGCCTTGTCTCAGTGCTCGTAGCATGATGTGATGCTCAGAGTGAAAGAGAATTTGGTGAGTGTTATGAACGAGTAGTTCTGCAAACCGAGATTTCTCGGGGATTATAACAGGGTGGCGTTCTTCATAGGTCAATCCTGAGTTGTTGAGCCTACCACCTACTTGTAATAAATTGTCCTTATCTAGAAAGGTACTGAGAGTGAGTAATCTACTCTTTCGGTTTAATGGGCGCTTCGCTTTTATTCAGTGATACTCTTCAGAAAAGTATCGTTGTTGTGCAAGAAGCATCAGTCGCATTTTCACTGCCGTTATTTCTTGAGTGGTAATACGGTTTTCATGCAGAATATTGTGTCTTCGGTTACCATTTATGAAACGGAAAATATAGCATATGACACGAAGCGCGCGAGCCAGGAACGAAAAGTTTATAAGAATATCTGATGTTCCATTCTCCTGCGTGGGAGTATTACCGCCTTCAAGTTTAGCCAGGGAGGGCCGTTCCACCATAGTTGACTCGCCTTCAGTTCTAACGGCGTGCACCCACGGGATCCCAAATCTGCGGGATTCTGTTCCCGCATTACATTAGGGCTGGTAACTTCTAGAATTTGACTGACCCGGTTCGCTACGAACGTTTTAAGTGTATTAAGCGGTTTCTGAAGCCATCCAAGAACAATTGACGAGTCCGTCTATAAGAATAAATCATACTGAAACTGGAAGTTTAAAACTAGCTGTTTTACTAGATGAGTAAGCAACAGAGCCCCGCAAAGTTCGAGTTTCGGAATAGTTATCCGTTTTAGGGGGGCGATTTTGGTTTTGGCTATTAGTAAGTTACTATGTATGGTGCCTGGTGTCGTTTCTGCTTTAAGGTAAATAGCACAACAATACGCTTCCTCCGACACGTCACAGAAGTCATGAATCTGGACCTTATGATTTGGCGAAAAGTATACCCAACTAGGAATTTCAATAACTGATATGTAGGGCAGATTCCTGAAAAATGTAGACCATTTAGTATATATGATCGGCGAAACACCTTCATCCCAACCGCATTTAGATTCCCATAACTCTTGCATTAGAAGCTTTGCTGATACCACTATTGGTCCTAACTAACCTAGAGGGTCAAATATCCTAGCTATGGCTGACAAAATTCTTCGTTTCGTCGTCGAAGGGGCTATTTCTGTTGGATCAACCTCAGTAAAAATTATCCGAGATTGCATTCCAGCAGATACCTAACGTTTTCATCGTACTAGAATCACCGAAATTTAAAAACTCTTCGTTTAGAAGATCCTCCCGGGCCACATTTTGAAGCAAAGACTTGTGATTTGCCGTAATCTTCTTTAGCGGAAGTCTAGCAGACTGCAATGCCTTTATGAGTTGACTTTGCTTGTTTTCTGCGTCATCTAATGTATGACCTCCCGTACAAACATCATCTACATATATTTCCTGTTTCAGTATTTCTGATGCTTCTGGATACAGACCCTTACAGTCCTCTGCCAATTCTAGCAGAGTTCTTATTGCCAAGAAGGGCGCACAATTTGTGCCAAACGTCACTGTTTTGAGCTGAAAAGTGCTGATTTCTTCTAGCTGGTTTTTTCGAAATAGTATACGTTGAAATGGACGATCCTGCTCGTGTACCTAAATTTATCTATACATCTTTTGAATGTTCCCTGTAAAAACATATTTATAATTGCGCCAACGCAATATTATTGCCATGAGATCCGTCTGTAGCGGTGGGCCTGTGTGAAGTACATCATTAAGCGAATAACCGCTTTTTGTCTTTTTCGAAGCGTTAAATACCACTCGCAGCTTTGTTGTCGTACTTTCAGGCTTTACAACTGCATGATATGGTAGAAAGAAACTATATTGTTTTTCTGCGGTTGTTTCGCAGCACTCGACCTCCTCCATGTGACCTAATTTTAAATATTCTAGTAGTTGTATTGATTTTTCAACTCCGGGTTTTTATATAGAGCCTTTTCTATCCTAAGATATTGTGCTAATGCAATATTTCTAGATGGACCTAAATGTATATCGGTTGGAAACTCTTTTTTAAAGGGTAGCCGTACTTCATATCGGCCGTCTTCATCCCTAGTTGTGGTTTGTTGGAACAAGTTTTCGCAAAACAAATCACTTTGTGATTCCATATGAACTTTTTCTGTTTCTTCTACTTCTCAGAACTTTCTAATTTGCTCTTTCAGAAGTATATCATCATTAGCAAGACCCTTGTAGAAAAGGAATTTACTTCATTAGTTCTCTCAGTGCCTGACAAATACCATCCAAAGTAGGATTCTCTAGCTTCCACCGTATTTTCATTCCAAAATTCAACACCTTGAAGGTTGATAAATGGTAAATAATTGCTACCAATAATAAGGTTAATTGGAGCTGGCTTATCGAAGAATGGATCTGCCAGATTTAAATTTTTAAAGTCTGGTAATTTTCTCACGTTAATCGGCCTAGCTGACAAAAAATATGATAGCTTTGGCAACACTATAGCTTCGATTTCTATCTTAAAGGCTGATTCCCGTGCACATAGCACTACTGTACATCTTGATTTTGAGTTTGCTACCACCGTTTCTCGCAGGCCTGATATTTTGGTATTATAAGTTTCTACTGGAAGTGATAATTTTTGTTGAATTCGCCGCTATATGAAGCTTTTCTCTTACCCGGAATCTAACAGTACCCGGACATTAAATAATTCCCCTAAATGTTCTATCTGAACTAATGCTGTTGGTAGTATAGTTGTACCTTCATTTTGTGAAAAGTGTACTTGCACCGTCTCAATATGTGCTGTAGTCGTAGCAGACTGTACGCCCCGATTTGGGCTAACTTTCTTCCAGTTGCGGGTACCAGAATTAACACGTGTGTTCAAATCTAATTGGTCTTTGTTGCATGAATCTTGGCTGAAACTATTTCTTATTTTTTCGGGTTTATCTACGTGTAACATAGTGTGATGGTTTTGATTACATCTAAAACACGAACATGTGCTTTGACATTTTGTCTTAAAATTATTAGGGAAAAGGCAATTTACGCAGTGTTTGTTGTTATAGACGTATTTTATTCTATCTTCTGTTTTGAGGGACCTGAAGTAAGGACATGATTTCAGCGGGTGGTTTTGTTTGCATTTCATGCAACTATATTTTATGATTTCTGCTTTTTGTTGGTTATGAAATGATTGACTTTTTTGAGCTGGTTGTCTTTTATCACTGGTCTTCGTAAATTCTGTATAGCCTCTAACATTTCTATTCTATTTGTCAGAAAGTCATTCATTTGCTGCCAAGTAGGCAAAGTCTTATGATCTGTTAGGGAAGTTTCCCAAGCTTTTATTGTTTCCTCAGGAAGTTTGGAATAGCATAGATAAATCAGAAATGGATGACAGCTCCCTACATCTACGTTGTCTACCAGTTCTAAGTGTCTAATGGTGTTGAAAGCTTCACCTCTTACTTTGCTGGAGCCATGTCTGACCACTTTGCACAAACTGCCTGGAATATGTCTCTAAAAGATGGCCACTTTGAAACACACACATCAAAGTTTTGTATATCGCAGGGTGGTAGCCTGAACTTGGAGTCACTCTTGCATGCACCTGTCACATTACACTCTTCGCTATTTTCTTTAATCCATTTTATTAATCTTGATTTTGTTTGTTCATATTGCTGAATAGCTTCCTCATATCGTATCAAAATTTCATCCTTCAACTCTTCACTCATTCCTTTATCTTCTTCCATCATATAGTTGTCATATGATTCAGTTAATTTGTCCAATTTTTTCTCTAATTCTATTTTCTTTACGTCCAGTAAGTACACCTCCTGACTTTCATTCTCTGTTGCTCTACACTGCTCACAATATTCTATAACATGGTGAAGATCTAATTTACACCATTTTTATGTAAAGATTCTTTTGCCTTACTCATTTTGTATTTGTAGATATATTTCTGGTATTGCAAATATAATAATTATAATTATTTGTTAATATATTTACTGTAAGTTTATTAGATTTGATTTTAATTCAATAGTCTATTATTTATGTTTCCGTAAAGCAAGTAGTTTCCCGTTAAAAATTTAAGTTTATTCTTTGTTCCGTTTTATTTACCCTGATACCACTGTGTCTGTGTCTATTTATTATTACAGAATTCTTTCTTTAGTAAAGGCTCAATCTATTTTACTTTCAAATTTCGATTTATTTGTCTACTCCCTGTGACTGTAATTATTCGTGGATAACCTATGTGTTTTAGCACTATTTACTACATAAATGTTCTTTTAATTCTTCTGTATCGCTATTTGAATGTTTAATTTAAATTTTCAGAGATGTTCCAGTAGAATCTATATGTATATATTTTCGTTATAGTAAACCTTTTAAATTTGTTCATATAATTTTATTTCATTTATATTTTGTGTTCGCTTAAGCTGGATTCAACCACGGTTTCAGAACGATATTGACGTTGGACAACATTTCTAGTTTTTTGAGAGTATGCTCTGAAGCGCTTCACCCACTTCGCGCATTTGTTCTGCAACATCAAGGCTACCATGTGAAATAATTTTGTAAACTATGTGTGTGAGTTTTACAATTGGGCAATATCACTATTTATTTAATTTTATTTATAACAATGTTCACCAGTTATATATTTTTTAATACAAAACAAATGCTCCGTATTTTATTATATACACAAACAATACGAAACAAGTGTGTTGTTATACATACAAAAGTATAAAACAAGTTCTTTATTTTACTATACATATTTACATATAATATGCTGCGGCATCTCAGTTCTACTTCACTTAAGAAATTAAACTTTCTGGCAGTGCAGTTGCAATGTTTCGGAACGTGAATTAAAATTAAACCAATTCAAGTTCCGAAACACGTTACTCTCTTTCGCTCTCTCTCTCTCTCTGACTCTCTAAAACAGAAACGTGAAACTACATATAAAAAAACATGTTTCCGAACGGAAATTCGTTCTGAAACCATGGGTGAATCCAGCTTTACTCCTTTTTTTTTTAATTTTCACCACGTTTTGTTTTGTTTTTGCCGACACTGTTTTATTATTACGTACATATGTATGATGTGTGTATGCACAGAGTACAATTATGGTTTTAGTTGTTTAAAGCTGTTGCGCATACATTTGTATGTACCAGTATGAATGTATGTATTATGTTTAATCTGTTTCAGCTCTTAAAATTCTTTACACTAATAATCTCTCTATGTTTCTTGTTTGCTTTATTATAATTATATATTAATTTTACTAACCTTTTTTTCTAGTAGAAATTATTTTCACTTTCATTTTTTTTGTAAACAATTTTTTTTTTCTTTTGCAAGTCTGTCTATCTTTTCCGCACAAATTTGTTCTGTAGGTTAATAAAATATACTTTTTTCACTTTTAATTGTAATGTCTTTTTTTCCAAATTAATTGTTTACTCTTCTGCGACTTTCTCACTATTGTTTCGTCTTCTGGTTGTGTGTTATACAGCAGCCTATATTTCAAATGCCAAAGAGATTTATTTACTGATCTGCATATGTACGTCGCTACGGTTATGTGCTAGTGCGAGTTATATACACACTACTAACAATACAGTAACAACAACATAAGGGCTAATACTCAAGACGATACGTTGCATATTATTTATTCCCCTTAATTATTTACATTGCATATTTATAAAATTATAAATAATTAAATATTGTTTAATAATCATATTTTGTCTTGTGCGAAAGTTCAATGAACACAACTTCCGCACAAGTCAACCTAAATTGTTTTTCACAAGAATTGTACTAAATAATTTTTAGCTTAAGTTTCAATTAAATATTATAAAATAAAATTGTAAACCAAAATAATTTGAGAAATAAATTGGTGTTCAACCTTACAGGTTGATATTTTTTTAATCTAAAGAAATACTCTTAATATATTTGGCGCAGTCGAAACGGGCAGTTGCGGTATCGTTTCGGGAGTGACCTTTTAAGTGACTATTAGAAGAAACCAATATTAAAAGTGACTACAAAAATTATAAGTGACATCTAACAAAAACAAAAAGTGACTGCAGAACTACAAGTGACATTTAAGCAAACGAAAAGGTATCCTAAAGAAACAAAGGATAAAAACTATATATATCGTTAAATAGAACGAGGAGGGCATATCTCCGTTAAAAACAAAAAAAAAATATATACATAGAAACGTTGAAGGAATATCATCGTTAAAAACAAAAAATAGTATTAAGAAAAATTAAAACGGTGAAGGAATATCATCGTTAAAAAAAATATATATACATAGAAACGGTGAAGGAATATCATCGTTAAAAACAAAAAATAATAGTATTAAGAAAAATTAAAACGGTGAGGGAATATCATCGTTAAATAAAACAAAAAAAAAACTTCAAAAAGAAGTAAATAGTAAATACAAACATAAAAAGAGCAAATTCCAAAAATTGGACAGAAAAACAGTTATAAAAAAAGAAGAGACATATACATATAAAATTAAAGCCACAAAAAAACGGTGAAAGGATATCACCGTCAACAAATAAGAAAACAAAAACGGGGGGGGGGGCATATCTCCGTTAGACAAATACAACACTTTACTACAAATCAACAACGGGGAGGGAATATCTCCGTTAATACCAGACAGAACAACTTAATCAATATTCTCAAAAATCGAAGCCGTTGGATTTTAATTCATTTACAACTGTGAACCTACGAAAAGGCATCAATCTATTTCTCCATGTGGACTCCAGCTCCATTTTTATTCTATTTGTAAGCCATTAGAAATAAGCTATTATTATTATTTAAAAAAAATATAAATATATATATATATATATATATATATATATATAAATCATTTTTTATATATAATACACGCTAATGTTCAAAACAAAGGCAAAAACTGCAGCCTTATCTAAACTACAAAATAAAAAAAAGTCAAGAAGCCTTGAAACTATACCTAAAACACAATCCTCAGAAAAACACTATTCGAGTCTATCTAGTATAACTGAAGAAATGCAAAACCAAGATTTATTACTAAACCAACCCTCTTCTAATACAGTACCACAGAATCACCATAAAAATTCACCAAACATGCAGGATATTTTTAATTCATTGAGAATACCGGACGTTATTAAGGATCTCCCAAGCTTCGATGGGAATCCTCGTCTTTTGTATGATTTCATTACAAATGTAGAAGAAATTCTTTTATTTGTAAAAGGTACGGAACAGACACTTTACGGAAAAATATTGCTTAGGGCTATTAGGAATAAAATCATAGGATCAGCAAACGAGCTTCTAAACACATACTTGACACAATTGGAATGCAATTAAAAACTGCAAATGAAATTAAAAACAATTTGATATCCGCTTTTGCAGATAAAAGAACTGAAACGACACTAATCAGAGATCTCCATAACATCCGAAAAACTGATCGTACTCTCGAACAGTTTCACGCAGATATAATAGAAATAAAGCTGCATTCTTAAATAAAGTCCTCATCAACGAAAGAGTAATTAACTCAAAAAAAGATTTATTTTCGGAAATGTGCTTAAACGCATTTTTAGGCGGACTCAAGGATCCTGTGGGTGCAACAATTCGCGCTATGCGCCCTGAAACCTTGCCAACAGCTCTTGCTTACTGCATAAAAGAGCAGAACATTACTTCCGCTAAGCAAACCCAGAGGCAATACAAGCCATACCAACCAAAATCTTACCCGCAGGAAACAGTACAATATTACAGAAATTATTACCGAATTCCACAAAACAAAAACCAGAGACCATATTATGGACAATTCCATCAAATCGCTATTCTGGTAACAATAATAATTTTGCAAATAACAATCATAGGAATGCTATAATGCCCTTAAAAACGGAGGTAGCTGACAATAATACGACACAAACCAACTTTAGACAAAATACACCTTATTCATACAACAGAACAGGTATAACTAGGAAAAATTTTCAACCTCGAATGAGTTCGAATTTCCATAACTTTGATCTAGAAAATTATAGAAGTCACGAGGATCCAAGCATTATTCCATTCAATGGAATGGGTATGACTAGACAAAACTTTCAGCCCCAAACAAAACCTAACACAAACTGTCAAAAAGCCATACATTCCGAGCAAGACTTGGCCAACATAGATGATACAGGAAATTTTCAAGTATCGGCCTCGAAAATCCATGGAACTAAGTTACCATTTATATTAATATCATCTCGATTCGGTCGCCCCTTAAGATTCTTAATAGATTCAGGAGCTTCCTCATCATTTATCAACCCCGAATTCATACCATTAGAAAACCAAATAAATTGCCAACCTGTCACCATTACGACCATATCTAACAAATACACCCTGAACACAAAAACTAATTTACCAACATTTATGGAATTCAGAGAAGGCGGTCATTTAGAATTCTTAATTTTTAAATTTCATAACTATTTCGACGGGCTTCTAGGGGTGGATTTATTACAAAAACTTAAAGCGAACATCGACTTGCAAAATAATGTCCTGATTACTTCAAAAAGCACTATTCCCTTACAAATGAAACCTACCACAACATCGCACAAATACACAATACCAGCTAACTCTAAAATCATATTGAAACTTCTTGTTGATGTAGAAAAGGATGAGATCTTTATTAGACAAACAAATATCTCGAAGGAACTTGAGATTTCTGAAGGTATTTGCAATGCAAATAATTGGCAAAGTAATATGGAAGTAGTAAATAAGTCAAGCTACGATCAAATGCTACATCTCGTACAACCTCTAAAAGTAGAACCTTATAATTCCATAAATTATGTAAAACTCAATTGTGTTAACCCAGAGTATGTAGCGAATTATAAGGAAGAAAATACAAAACCTTTTTTAGGACAGACCATTTAAACACGGAAGAGAAGAAACTTCTCCTCAAATTTTGTCATCAGTATAACTCAGTATTTTATGAAGATAACCAGAATCTTACGTACACAAATCAAATCAAACACACCATACCAACAATAGATGATATCCCAATCTACACAAAGTCATATCGCTATCCTTATATTCATAAGGAAGAAGTTAGTAAACAAATAGCGCATATGTTAGAAAAAGGCATAATTAAACCATCATATTCACCTTGGAGCTCTCCTGTTTGGGTAGTCCCTAAGAAACAAGACGCCAGTGGGAAACAAAAATGGCGGCTTGTCATTGACTACAAAAATTAAACGAGAAGACAGTATCAGACAGATACCCACTACCGAAGATTTCAGATATTCTGGATAAGCTGGGGAAATGTATGTACTTTTCGACTCTGGATCTCGCCAACGGGTTCCACGAGATCGAAATGGAGCCAAAGGATACCCAAAAAACCGCGTTTACAGTCGAAGAGGGCACTATGAATATATAAGGATGCCCTTCGGTCTTAAAAACGCACCCTCTACCTTCCAGAGGGTCATGGACAATGTCTTAAGAGACCTTGTAGGTAAAATCTGTCTTGTCTATCTCGACGACATTATTATATTTTCTACGTCATTAGACGTGCACATCCACAACTTAAGGCAGGTTCTTGAAAGATTGAAGTTGGCTAATTTCAAAATACAGATGGACAAGTCAGAATTTTTGAGAAAGGAAATCTCATTCCTAGGACATATTGTTTCAACGAACATATTGTTTCAAACCAAATCCTGCAATATTAGATGCAATAAAAAATTTCACAATTCCGAAGACACCAAAAGAAATTAAATCCTTTCTGGGGTTGGTCGGGTACTACCGAAAGTTTATCAAAGACTTCGCGAGATTGTAAAACCTCTGACAATGTGTCTCAAGAAGGATAGCAAAATAGATTTCAACCGGAATTATATGAATGCTTTTGAAACATGTAAAAATTTATTATCTAATGACCCAATCCTGCAGTGTCCCGACTTTAGTAAACCATTCACACTTACTACAGATGCCAGTGGATTCGCTATAGGCGCCATATTATCACAAGGAGCAATTGGCAGTGATAAGCCGATATGCTATGCCAGTCGCACACTGTGCGATTCAGAAATCAACTACTCTACAATTGAGGAGTTGCTGGCAATAGTATGGGTCACTAAGTATTTTAGACCATAGTTGTACGGTCGAATATTTAAAATTGTTACTGATCATCGTTCTTTAACGTGGATAGTGAGTCTTAAGGACCCGAACTCTAAATTAGTTAGATGGAGACTTAAGCTCGAGGAATTCGACTATGAGATTCACTATAAGAAGGGTGCGCAAAACACAAACACCGACTTCCTTAGTAGAGTAAAAATCGACGTAAATCACATGGATATTAACACTAACGATATTGCTTCAAACCAAGGCACTCAGGGCAACACAATACATTCCTCTGACGAGAACCTCGACGATGGCATCCCCATATCCGAAAGACCACTCAACGAATTCAATTTGCAGGTGGTTCTTGAGAAAACAGAGCTAGGAAGTCCCATGACTTTCAGAAACAGACAGAGAAGAATAATTAGGCGACATAATTTTAGTGAACAAATAATGACAGATATATTTAAAAAAATTTTTCCACCAAACAGGCTAACAGTAATATATACTGATGATGACATATTTAAAATAGTACAATAAACTTATTCAAAATATTTTTCACACAGTAAACTGTTCAAATCATTAAGGTGCACAGAAATTCTGGAGGACATTAGGCAAAACGATGATCAGGAAAAATTTATAAAGGAATACCACGAAAATAGTAATCACCGCGGAATTGTTGAGTGTTACGAACATCTGAAAAGAAAATATTATTTTCCATATATGAAAGAATTAATTACTAAAACTATCAATAATTGTGATCGGTGTCAAACTCTAAAATACGACAGACAACCTCCCAAGATAAAATTTCGTCTCCCTAAAACACCTTCTAAGCCACTAGACATTCTTCATATTGGCATATATACGATAAACAATAAACAAAATCTAACAATTATTGATAAATTTTCAAAATTCGCAGCAGCCTACTTGCTTGAGAACCGGAATAGTATAAGAGTACTCAAATCACTTAAATCATTCCTGAGTTCATAGGGGATCCCTAAAAAAATTGTATGTGACCAAGGATCGGAATTTTCAAGGAATTTTTTAGACAATATGATATTGAGTTGCACTACACTTCATTTCAACAAACTAGTAGTAACTCACCTGTTGAGAGACTCCATTCGACATTCACCGAAATTTATAGACTAATTCTTGAAGAGAAAAAAACCCGCAGATTAGATGTTGATCATGAAGAATTGATTACAGAGGTTGTATTAACATACAATAACTCCATACTACCAGTAAATTAACACCTTTCGAACTCTTCCATGGCCGAACATACAAATTCGACAGGCATTTGAAATGCAATAATGAACATGAATATTTGAGAAAACTTAATGAATTCCAGGAAACATTATACCCCAAAATCAAAACAAAATTAGAGTTATCCGCTCTTAATCGTACAAAAAAATTCAATAAATTTAGAGAAGATCCTGAATATAGGCAAAGTAATGAAACAGGTTATAGAAAAAACTGCAGACGCAACAAACTTACTTCGAGATTTTCTAAATATAAAGTAAAGGATGATAATTTACACACAATTACTACTACTAACAATCAGAAAATACATAAATCCCGAATTAAAAAGAAACGAAAAACCTTTTCTTTTTAGGGCCGCTCTAATTACGGCACAATATATTGAGATTCGAGACCTAACCAATAACAACGGTATCTTACCAATAGATCTCGGACTAGCAAGACAAGTGACAGGCTACAGTAATCTTATTCACGTTATCAACCTGGACAAATATAGGGAAAACATGGACAATATCAACAACACTCTTAAAATCTTCGAAAGAAATAGCTTAACGAAAATTTACACTGACGCCACCAAGATAAAACTTAGAGAATTAAAATTAAAATTAAGTAGTTTAATGACTAAACGCAGTAACCGAGGTTTAATTGATGGGGTTGGTCACGCAATTAAATTTATCACAGGAAACATGGACGCGTATGACGCCCAAGAAATGAATAATCAGATTGAAAAACTCAAATCTAACCAAATGAAGGTTCAGAGCACTATGACAAATGACCACAAATTTAACTTAAATATGGTTGAAAGGTTTTCTAACATAACTAATCATATGAGGTACAAGAAACTATTGAACTCTTCCTAAATAGACATGCAAATCATACTAACTATATAGTAAAGAGCACAGAAAATTCAATTAGAGAAATACAGTACCTTAATCAAATTAATTACAATATTCACATACTAACAAGTCATATTAATAACATCTCAGAAGCAATTATTTTAGCTAAACTTAATATAATTCCTAAACTAATTTTGCATCCAGAAGAAATAGAACAGATTAGCAGACAATTTGAAATCGAATCTATTAAAACTAAATCCATAGAAAATATATACGAGTTGCTTGGGCTACAAGCTTATTATAATGAATCTAACATTATTTTTAATGTTCAGATCCCCAACCTTGATCCAACACCCTACAAATTTTATCATGTAATCCCCTTACCTATTAATGAAACTAAGATTATTATAACAAACCTTACTTAATGTTTAATGAATTTAAAATCATATATGTATCAGAAAAATGTTCAAAAATAGAAAATACTTTTTGTTCTTCAAAATTTAAAAATGAAGAAGCAACCGCGAACTCTAGTTTTATTGGCCATCTTTTTAAGAACCAAGATGTAAAGTGTGTTATCAACGACATCGACGAGACACAATCAATTTGGCAACCAGAACCTAATCTTATTCTATTCATAGATACCTAAAACACAAATCGAGACCACTTGCAAAATCAATAACCACTCGTTGAAGGGAACGGGAGTGGTACATTACAAACACTGTGAAGTGTATATAAACAACATAAGTTATAGTGACAACATCAACACATTCTGGGACGACGTATATATTGCCCCAGTGTCAACTTCAGAAATTTACGCTTCAACCGAGATAAAAACAATTACCTTAAAGAAACTATCAGACCACAATCTCAACCATCAAATCGAAATTACTTCAATATGATCAAGGATAGATTTGCAGAACTTAATTGAATATTTTATATGGGTAGTTATCATTGGAGTGACCATTTTTATCCTGAGAAGAGTATACACATTGACAACTAAGCAAACAATCCCGGATGAAGCTACAGTCCCTTCAGTTCTTTCTGACCCTATGCTTCAAACTGGGCAGGGAGGTGTTATATACACGCTACCAACAATACACTAACAACAAGATAAGGGCCAATACTCTAGACGATACGTTGCATATTATTTATTCCCCTTAATTGTTTACATTGTGTATTTATAAATTATAAATAATTAAATATTGTTTAGTAATCATATTTTGTCTTGTGCGAAAGTTCAATGAACACAACTTCCGCACAAGTCAACCTAAATTGTTTTTCACAAGAATGGTACTAAATAATTTTTAGCTTAAGTTTCAATTAAATATTATAAAATAAAATTGTAAACCAAAATAATTTGAGAAATAAATTGGTGTTCAACCTTACAGGTTGATATTTTTTTAATCTAAAGAAATACTCTTAATATATTTGGCGCAGTCGAAACGGGCAGTTGCGGTATCGTTTCGGGAGTGACCTTTTAAGTGACTATTAGAAGAAACCAATATTAAAAGTGACTACAAAAATTATAAGTGACATCTAACAAAAACAAAAAGTGACTGCAGAACTACAAGTGACATTTAAGCAAACGAAAAGGTATCCTAAAGAAACAAAGGATAAAAACTATATATATCGTTAAATAGAACGAGGAGGGCATATCTCCGTTAAAAACAAAAAAAAAATATATACATAGAAACGTTGAAGGAATATCATCGTTAAAAACAAAAAATAGTATTAAGAAAAATTAAAACGGTGAAGGAATATCATCGTTAAAAAAAATATATATACATAGAAACGGTGAAGGAATATCATCGTTAAAAACAAAAAATAATAGTATTAAGAAAAATTAAAACGGTGAGGGAATATCATCGTTAAATAAAACAAAAAAAAAACTTCAAAAAGAAGTAAATAGTAAATACAAACATAAAAAGAGCAAATTCCAAAAATTGGACAGAAAAACAGTTATAAAAAAAGAAGAGACATATACATATAAAATTAAAGCCACAAAAAAACGGTGAAAGGATATCACCGTCAACAAATAAGAAAACAAAAACGGGGGGGGGGGGGGGGGCATATCTCCGTTAGACAAATACAACACTTTACTACAAATCAACAACGGGGAGGGAATATCTCCGTTAATACCAGACAGAACAACTTAATCAATATTCTCAAAAATCGAAGCCGTTGGATTTTAATTCATTTACAACTGTGAACCTACGAAAAGGCATCAATCTATTTCTCCATGTGGACTCCAGCTCCATTTTTATTCTATTTGTAAGCCATTAGAAATAAGCTATTATTATTATTAAAAAAAATATAAATATATATATATATATATATATATATATATATATAAATATATATATATATATATATATATATATATAAGGCAAAAACTGCAGCCTTATCTAAACTACAAAATAAAAAAAAGTCAAGAAGCCTTAAAACTATACCTAAAACACAATCCTCAGAAAAACACTATTCGAGTCTATCTAGTATAACTGAAGAAATGCAAAACCAAGATTTATTACTAAACCAACCCTCTTCTAATACAGTACCACAGAATCACCATAAAAATTCACCAAACATGCAGGATATTTTTAATTCATTGAGAATACCGGACGTTATTAAGGATCTCCCAAGCTTCGATGGGAATCCTCGTCTTTTGTATGATTTCATTACAAATGTAGAAGAAATTCTTTTATTTGTAAAAGGTACGGAACAGACACTTTGCGGAAAAATATTGCTTAGGGCTATTAGGAATAAAATCATAGGATCAGCAAACGAGCTTCTAAACACATACTTGACACAATTGGAATGCAATTAAAAACTGCAAATGAAATTAAAAACAATTTGATATCCGCTTTTGCAGATAAAAGAACTGAAACGACACTAATCAGAGATCTCCATAACATCCGAAAAACTGATCGTACTCTCGAACAGTTTCACGCAGATATAATAGAAATAAAGCTGCATTCTTAAATAATGTCCTCATCAACGAAAGAGTAATTAACTCAAAAAAAGATTTATTTTCGGAAATGTGCTTAAACGCATTTTTAGGCGGACTCAAGGATCCTGTGGGTGCAACAATTCGCGCTATGCGCCCTGAAACCTTGCCAACAGCTCTTGCTTACTGCATAAAAGAGCAGAACATTACTTCCGCTAAGCAAACCCAGAGACAATACAAGCCATACCAACCAAAATCTTACCCGGAGGAAACAGTACAATATTACAGAAATTATTACCGAATTCCACAAAACAAAAACCAGAGACCACATTATGGACAATTCCATCAAATCGCTATTCTGGTAACAATAATAATTTTGCAAATAACAATCATAGGAATGCTATAATGCCCTTAAAAACGGAGGTAGCTGACAATAATACGACACAAACCAACTTTAGACAAAATACACCTTATTCATACAACAGAACAGGTATAACTAGGAAAAATTTTCAACCTCGAATGAGTTCGAATTTCCATAACTTTGATCTAGAAAATTATAGAAGTCACGAGGATCCAAGCATTATTCCATTCAATGGAATGGGTATGACTAGACAAAACTTTCAGCCCCAAACAAAACCTAACACAAACTGTCAAAAAGCCATACATTCCGAGCAAGACTTGGCCAACATAGATGATACAGGAAATTTTCAAGTATCGGCCTCGAAAATCCATGGAACTAAGTTACCATTTATATTAATATCATCTCGATTCGGTCGCCCCTTAAGATTCTTAATAGATTCAGGAGCTTCCTCATCATTTATCAACCCCGAATTCATACCATTAGAAAACCAAATAAATTGCCAACCTGTCACCATTACGACCATATCTAACAAATACACCCTGAACACAAAAACTAATTTACCAACATTTATGGAATTCAGAGAAGGCGGTCATTTAGAATTCTTAATTTTTAAATTTCATAACTATTTCGACGGGCTTCTAGGGGTGGATTTATTACAAAAACTTAAAGCGAACATCGACTTGCAAAATAATGTCCTGATTACTTCAAAAAGCACTATTCCCTTACAAATGAAACCTACCACAACATCGCACAAATACACAATACCAGCTAACTCTAAAATCATATTGAAACTTCTTGTTGATGTAGAAAAGGATGAGATCTTTATTAGACAAACAAATATCTCGAAGGAACTTGAGATTTCTGAAGGTATTTGCAATGCAAATAATTGGCAAAGTAATATGGAAGTAGTAAATAAGTCAAGCTACGATCAAATGCTACATCTCGTACAACCTCTAAAAGTAGAACCTTATAATTCCATAAATTATGTAAAACTCAATTGTGTTAACCCAGAGTATGTAGCGAATTATAAGGAAGAAAATACAAAACCTTTTTTAGGACAGACCATTTAAACACGGAAGAGAAGAAACTTCTCCTCAAATTTTGTCATCAGTATAACTCAGTATTTTATGAAGATAACCAGAATCTTACGTACACAAATCAAATCAAACACACCATACCAACAATAGATGATATCCCAATCTACACAAAGTCATATCGCTATCCTTATATTCATAAGGAAGAAGTTAGTAAACAAATAGCGCATATGTTAGAAAAAGGCATAATTAAACCATCATATTCACCTTGGAGCTCTCCTGTTTGGGTAGTCCCTAAGAAACAAGACGCCAGTGGGAAACAAAAATGGCGGCTTGTCATTGACTACAAAAATTAAACGAGAAGACAGTATCAGACAGATACCCACTACCGAAGATTTCAGATATTCTGGATAAGCTGGGGAAATGTATGTACTTTTCGACTCTGGATCTCGCCAACGGGTTCCACGAGATCGAAATGGAGCCAAAGGATACCCAAAAAACCGCGTTTACAGTCGAAGAGGGCACTATGAATATATAAGGATGCCCTTCGGTCTTAAAAACGCACCCTCTACCTTCCAGAGGGTCATGGACAATGTCTTAAGAGACCTTGTAGGTAAAATCTGTCTTGTCTATCTCGACGACATTATTATATTTTCTACGTCATTAGACGTGCACATCCACAACTTAAGGCAGGTTCTTGAAAGATTGAAGTTGGCTAATTTCAAAATACAGATGGACAAGTCAGAATTTTTGAGAAAGGAAATCTCATTCCTAGGACATATTGTTTCAACGAACATATTGTTTCAAACCAAATCCTGCAAAATTAGATGCAATAAAAAATTTCACAATTCCGAAGACACCAAAAGAAATTAAATCCTTTCTGGGGTTGGTCGGGTACTACCGAAAGTTTATCAAAGACTTCGCGAGATTGTAAAACCTCTGACAATGTGTCTCAAGAAGGATAGCAAAATAGATTTCAACCGGAATTATATGAATGCTTTTGAAACATGTAAAAATTTATTATCTAATGACCCAATCCTGCAGTGTCCCGACTTTAGTAAACCATTCACACTTACTACAGATGCCAGTGGATTTGCTATAGGCGCCATATTATCACAAGGAGCAATTGGCAGTGATAAGCCGATATGCTATGCCAGTCGCACACTGTGCGATTCAGAAATCAACTACTCTACAATTGAGGAGTTGCTGGCAATAGTATGGGTCACTAAGTATTTTAGACCATAGTTGTACGGTCGAATATTTAAAATTGTTACTGATCATCGTTCTTTAACGTGGATAGTGAGTCTTAAGGACCCGAACTCTAAATTAGTTAGATGGAGACTTAAGCTCGAGGAATTCGACTATGAGATTCACTATAAAAAGGGTGCGCAAAACACAAACGCCGACGTCCTTAGTAGAGTAAAAATCGACGTAAATCACATGGATATTAACACTAACGATATTGCTTCAAACCAAGGCACTCAGGGCAACACAATACATTCCTCAGACGAGAACCTCGACGATGGCATCCCCATATCCGAAAGACCACTCAACGAATTCAATTTGCAGGTGGTTCTTGAGAAAACAGAGCTAGGAAGTCCCATGACTTTCAGAAACAGACAGAGAAGAATAATTAGGCGACATAATTTTAGTGAACAAATAATGACAGATATATTTAAAAAAATTTTTCCACCAAACAGGCTAACAGTAATATATACTGATGATGACATATTTAAAATAGTACAATAAACTTATTCAAAATATTTTTCACACAGTAAACTGTTCAAATCATTAAGGTGCACAGAAATTCTGGAGGACATTAGGCAAAACGATGATCAGGAAAAATTTATAAAGGAATACCACGAAAATAGTAATCACCGCGGAATTGTTGAGTGTTACGAACATCTGAAAAGAAAATATTATTTTCCATATATGAAAGAATTAATTACTAAAACTATCAATAATTGTGATCGGTGTCAAACTCTAAAATACGACAGACAACCTCCCAAGATAAAATTTCGTCTCCCTAAAACACCTTCTAAGCCACTAGACATTCTTCATATTGGCATATATACGATAAACAATAAACAAAATCTAACAATTATTGATAAATTTTCAAAATTCGCAGCAGCCTACTTGCTTGAGAACCGGAATAGTATAAGAGTACTCAAATCACTTAAATCATTCCTGAGTTCATAGGGGATCCCTAAAAAAATTGTATGTGACCAAGGATCGGAATTTTCAAGGAATTTTTTAGACAATATGATATTGAGTTGCACTACACTTCATTTCAACAAAATAGTAGTAACTCACCTGTTGAGAGACTCCATTCGACATTCACCGAAATTTATAGACTAATTCTTGAAGAGAAAAAAACCCGCAGATTAGATGTTGATCATGAAGAATTGATTACAGAGGTTGTATTAACATACAATAACTCCATACTACCAGTAAATTAACACCTTTCGAACTCTTCCATGGCCGAACATACAAATTCGACAGGCATTTGAAATGCAATAATGAACATGAATATTTGAGAAAACTTAATGAATTCCAGGAAACATTATACCCCAAAATCAAAACAAAATTAGAGTTATCCGCTCTTAATCGTACAAAAAAATTAAATAAATTTAGAGAAGATCCTGAATATAGGCAAAGTAATGAAACAGGTTATAGAAAAAACTGCAGACGCAACAAACTTACTTCGAGATTTTCTAAATATAAAGTAAAGGATGATAATTTACACACAATTACTACTACTAACAATCAGAAAATACATAAATCCCGAATTAAAAAGAAACGAAAAACCTTTTCTTTTTAGGGCCGCTCTAATTACGGCACAATATATTGAGATTCGAGACCTAACCAATAACAACGGTATCTTACCAATAGATCTCGGACTAGCAAGACAAGTGACAGGCTACAGTAATCTTATTCACGTTATCAACCTGGACAAATATAGGGAAAACATGGACAATATCAACAACACTCTTAAAATCTTCGAAAGAAATAGCTTAACGAAAATTTACACTGACGCCACCAAGATAAAACTTAGAGAATTAAAATTAAAATTAAGTAGTTTAATGACTAAACGCAGTAAACGAGGTTTAATTGATGGGGTTGGTCACGCAATTAAATTTATCACAGGAAACATGGACGCGTATGACGCCCAAGAAATGAATAATCAGATTGAAAAACTCAAATCTAACCAAATGAAGGTTCAGAGCACTATGACAAATGACCACAAATTTAACTTAAATATGGTTGAAAGGTTTTCTAACATAACTAATCATATGAGGTACAAGAAACTATTGAACTCTTCCTAAATAGACATGCAAATCATACTAACTATATAGTAAAGAGCACAGAAAATTCAATTAGAGAAATACAGTACCTTAATCAAATTAATTACAATATTGACATACTAACAAGTCATATTAATAACATCTCAGAAGCAATTATTTTAGCTAAACCTAATATAATTCCTAAACTAATTTTGCATCCAGAAGAAATAGAACAGATTAGCAGACAATTTGAAATCGAATCTATTAAAACTAAATCCATAGAAAATATATACGAGTTGCTTGGGCTACAAGCTTATTATAATGAATCTAACATTATTTTTAATGTTCAGATCCCCAACCTTGATCCAACACCCTACAAATTTTATCATGTAATCCCCTTACCTATTAATGAAACTAAGATTATTATAACAAACCTTACTTAATGTTTAATGAATTTAAAATCATATATGTATCAGAAAAATGTTCAAAAATAGAAAATACTTTTTGTTCTTCAAAATTTAAAAATGAAGAAGCAACCGCGAACTCTAGTTTTATTGGCCATCTTTTTAAGAACCAAGATGTAAAGTGTGTTATCAACGACATCGACGAGACACAATCAATTTGGCAACCAGAACCTAATCTTATTCTATTCATAGATACCTAAAACACAAATCGAGACCACTTGCAAAATCAATAACCACTCGTTGAAGGGAACGGGAGTGGTACATTACAAACACTGTGAAGTGTATATAAACAACATAAGTTATAGTGACAACATCAACACATTCTGGGACGACGTATATATTGCCCCAGTGTCAACTTCAGAAATTTACGCTTCAACCGAGATAAAAACAATTACCTTAAAGAAACTATCAGACCACAATCTCAACCATCAAATCGAAATTACTTCAATATGATCAAGGATAGATTTGCAGAACTTAATTGAATATTTTATATGGGTAGTTATCATTGGAGTGACCATTTTTATCCTGAGAAGAGTATACACATTGACAACTAAGCAAACAATCCCGGATGAAGCTACAGTCCCTTCAGTTCTTTCTGACCCTATGCTTCAAACTGGGCAGGGAGGAGTTATATACACGCTACCAACAATACACTAACAACAAGATAAGGGCCAATACTCTAGACGATACGTTGCATATTATTTATTCCCCTTAATTGTTTACATTGTGTATTTATAAATTATAAATAATTAAATATTGTTTAGTAATCATATTTTGTCTTGTGCGAAAGTTCAATGAACACAACTTCCGCACAAGTCAACCTAAATTGTTTTTCACAAGGAATTGTACTAAATAATTTTTAGCTTAAGTTTCAATTAAATGTTATAAAATAAAATTGTAAACCAAAATAATTTGAGAAAGAAATTGGTGTTCAACCTTACAGGTTGATATTTTTTTAATCTAAAGAAATACTTTTAATATATTTTTTGCGCATGTCCAAACAAAAAAATTTTACTTACAACTCAAACCCTGTTTTCTTGTGTATGTGACGATGGTATGCATACTCTATGGTCTTGCTTATATTTTGTACGTTTTTTGATGTCTTGATTAAAAGAATTTGCTTCTGTTGGAAAGGTTCCCTTGCAAAAAAAAAAAAAAAATTCTGATATGCTGATAATTGAATTTGTTGTTTCTCCTAGACGACTTCTATCACCAAATCACAATGCTAACAATTCGAGTTGGTTTATTGTCTATTTTTTCCAACACTTAATTCTTCCCAATTTCACAAAATATAAATTAAACATTGTACATACCCAATATTGTTTTCCTTGTATGTAGAAATTTGTTGATATGATGAACTCCGTTTCTTCTTATTGTTTTCTATGGATGCACTGTCAATGTAGTACATGCCCGTATTTGTGGTTCATTTCCTCCTAAGCTTTTCTTAGGGTTATCGAAGGACCAAATGCCCGTACTTGTGGTTCATTTCCTCCTAAGCTTTTCTTAGGTTTATCGAAGGACCAAATGTTGAGCTCCAAGAGCTCGGTTGAGGTTAAGTAGTCTAGTAGAAGAAGACTCCCTTGCTCGTATGGTGTGCTAATCCCCTCTTGGAATTCTAAACTGGATGTATGATTATGTCACGTCTGTTGACTAATTCACTTCACAGGTCTCTGCTGTGATATTGATTACCACTTGAAAATGATTTATGACTCTCCTCGGTTAAGGTATAAAATAAAATGGTTTATTAAGTCAAACGGGAAATACTTAAAGCTAATTATTCATAGCGAATATAAATGAAGGAATATAAGAAAAATAAATAAATAAAAACGTACTTTGTAAACAATAAAGTAAAAATAAAAGATAAAATAAAAAAAATTAAATATTCTAGGAGAATGATGTGGTTCTCTTCTGCTGTTGAACACGGTTCAACAATATATATATATATATATATATATATATATATATATATATATACTTACATATATATATATATATATATATATATATGTTTGTATATATATATATATATATATATATATATATATACATATTTATATATATATATATATATATATATATATATAATATATATGTGTGTGTATATATATATATATATATACATATATATATATATATATATATATATATATATGTGTATATATATATATATATATATATATATATATATGTGGCACCCTATGTTAGAGTAGCCAACTAGTTACTAATTATTTTAATCAAATACTCACTTCAAAAAATGTTTCATGATTTTTTGCATCACTGCAAAACACTCTCTATAAATTTTTCTTTCCGCCAATACAGACGCGTTTGCCGAATTATAAAATTAATTTCCATAAGTAGATTTAAGTAAACCTTTAGCAAATAAAGGCTGAAGTGCCTAAATAAAATACAAGGTTTAATTATTTATTGGTAAAATAAGCCAAAGTGGTGACCCCGAAAAGTTACTGTTTTTGCCAAAAAGGATTTTTTCCGATTCTACGCCATTTTAACAACTGCGAATCGAACGCCATTTTTTTCGGAATCAAAGATGGAACCAAAACGTGACCACGATACCTCGACGACAACTAATAGCGCTGTTCAACCATCTCGAAATCCATCGCCTGCACAAAACGTGTCTGCTGTCTACACCAGACTGCCAGTCCCGCAAATATCCGACACAAACATTGAAGCTTGGTTCACTTCAATGGATTTTTGGTTCGTAGCCTCGGGCATCGTAGCCGACAAACAAAAAACGGCAACCGTATTGGCGGCGCTCCATCCTGACGTCATTTCGCAGCTGGCCGACGTAATAGCCTCTATGCCACAGGTTGACAGGTATGAATACATAAAATCGCAAATTATAGAGCACTTTGCCGACAGCGAGCAACGCCGTCTAAATCGCCTCCTATCTGAACTCCCACTCGGCGACAAAAAGCCTTCAGAGTTATACTTCGAAATGAAGCTTGTGGCTGGAAGCACATTGGGAGATGCAGCATTAAAAGGATTATGGACTAAACGATTGCCTGATTTCGCCCAACCTGTCGTGGCTGCTTCAACAGGCGCTCCATCTGAGTTCACGAAGATTGCAGACTCTATAATAGACGCAATGGCTGCCAACTATATAAACAAAATACAGCAACAACCGACAAATGAAATTAATGAGCTACGTCACGCCATTGTAGAATTAGGCAAAAGATTCGACAAGCTCTCGCCAAAACCACGCTCTCGAATTTCTTCAAGACACCGAAGTCGCTCGCAAGTACGACCCACAAATTACTTAAACCAAAATAGCAGTGAATGTTGGTACCATAAAACATTCGGCATAAACGCCAAAAAGTGCCGCAGTCCATGCCGACTTAAGGAACAACAAGTGAACACAATGTCTACAACAGCATCATCGTCGTCAGATTGACTCAAAAGGACGCCGGAGGAGCCTGGCGAAAGCCCCTCTAGCAAGCGCCATATACTTCGCCTCCAAATTAAAGACAAGTTCACGCAAACAAATTTTTTAGTAGATAGCGGGGCAGATGTTTCTGTTTTGCCAATTAATTTTAAATCATCTAACATTCGTCCAACTGCCATTACTTTGTTTGCCGCTAATGAATCACCCATAAAAGTTGTCGGTCAAAAACATTTAAAAATTGATTTTGGTCTACAACGCGATTTTAATTGGTCATTCGTAGTGGCCAACGTAACGTCACCAATAATCGGGTCGGATTTTATTAAACATTTTGATTTGTTAATCGACTTACGTCGTAATCGGCTTATCGATAATAGCACCGGCTCAGTCTCGCAGCTTACAGCTATCAATTTTAACGAAACAACCGGCATTGAAACACTTGAAATTAACGAACCATTTGGTACAATATTAAAACAATTTCCTGGCATCGAACAACTATCGCCATATGGTTCGGCAACAAAATCTACCATAGTTCACCGCATAGAAACATCCGGACAACCAGTTTTTTGTCGACCACGCCGCCTTTGCCCCGAAAAACTCGCCGCAGCAAAAAAAGAATTTAATTTTTTACAAAAAAGTGGTATATGCCAACCATCTAAAAGTAATTGGTCCAGCCCGTTACATATGGTCAAAAAAAGCGACGGATCTTGGCGAACATGTGGTGATTATCGCGCTCTTAATTCGCAAACACTACCCGACCGCTACCCTCTACCGTTTTTGACGGATTTTACCACAAACTTGCGAGGAAAAAAGTTATTTTCGAAAATAGATTTGCAAAAAGCATTTCATCAGGTTCCAATTCACCCGGTCGATGTCCCGAAAACCGCCATAAGTACGCCATTCGGTCTCTTCGAGTTTAAATATATGACGTTTGGACTCTGCAACGCCGCACAAACATTCCAGCGACTCATAAATGAAGTACTACGAGGGCTTGATTTTGTTTTCCCATATATCGACGACATTTGCGTCGCATCAAGTTCGCTCGAGCAGCATTGCTCCCACCTTGCGCAAGTTTTTCGTCGCTTACGCGATAATAATCTGACAATCAACCTTAAAAAGTGCGAATTTGGAAAAAACCAAATAAAGTTTTTGGGCCATTTAGTCGATGCTGAGGGTATAAGACCCCTACCTGAAAAAGTTGATGCTATTAGACATTTCCCAAAGCCGAAAATTGCGCAAGAGCTTAAAAGGTTCATCGCCATGGTGAACTTCTACAGAAAGTTCTTGCCTCACGCGATCGAGTATCAAATGCAACTTCAGAGCTTAATTACTGGCAACAAGAAAAATTACCGCACAGCAATAAAATGGTCTCCTAGTACCGACGTCGCTTTCGAACGTTGCAAAAACGAGCTGGCCACTGCCACGCTTCTCGCTCATCCAGCCCCCGAAGCACAGTTGGTCTTGTATGTTGATGCCTCGGACACTTCCGTAGGTGCTGCATTACATCAGCAAATTAACGGAAGTCTCCAGCCTCTGGGCTTTTATTCAAAAAAGTTAACAAAGTCCCAAACCAGGTATTCAGCATATGAATACGTGAACTTGCAGCCATGTACCAAGCTGTTTGTCATTTTCGTTACATGATAGAGGGACGAAGTTGTTACATAGTAACCGACCACTAACCTCTAATCTTCGCCTTCCGCCAGAAACTTGAAAAAGCTTCACCGCGTCGAATACGACAGCTCGATTTTATAAGCCAGTTTACTACCGACATCCGCCACACACCCGGCTTAGAGAACGCAGCAGCAGACGCCCTTTCGCGCATCGAAACAGTTAGTCAAGCGATCGATTATGAGCGTATAGCTTTTGCACAAGAAAATGACAATGAACTTCAGCAAATGGTCAAGACACCAGACGGTGAAACAAATTCACTGAAGCTAAAATTTTTTTTAATACCAGGCAGCAGCAAACAAATAATATGTGATACAACTACTTCACATATTCGCCCATACATTCCGAAAGAATTTCGTAAGCAGGTTTTATCAACGGTTCACAGTTCATCACACCCTGGTGTGCGCGCTACTACAAAAATGGTTTTATCCAGATTTTGCTGGCCTGGAATCCGTAGGGACTGCGGTAATTATGTACGAAGTTGTTTGCAGTGTCAACGATCAAAAGTTCAAAGACACACCCGTTCGGCAGTCGCTAAGTATGAGCCACCAAAAGAGCGATTTTCACACATCAATATCGATATCGTTGGTCCGTTGCCGCTATATGAAGGACAACGTTACTGTTTAACCATAATCGACCGTTTTACTCGATTGCCCGAAGCTGTCCCAATACCCGACATGTCAGCCGAATCAGTAGTAAAGGCAATTGTAAGTCAATGGATTTCGCGGTTTGGTGTACGAGCTCGCATAACTTCCGACCAAAGACGCCAATTTGAGTCCAGCATTTTCACCGAACTTTTAAAAACTATCGGCTCAACACACCTGCGTACCACCCCGTAACATCCACAATCGAATGTTATAATCGAAAGGTGGCACCGTTCATTAAAGGCTGCTATTTTGTGTCGCGAACCGGCAAAATGGGTAGACCATCTTCCAGCCATTTTACTAGGACTTCGTGTTGCATTTAAACCAGACATTGACGCTTGACCAGCAGAGATGGTTTACAGATCAACATTGACTATATCTGGAGAATTTCTTCAGCCAGCAAATTTGCATATTACAAGCAGCAATTACTTATATGAGTTTCGCCAAACAATGCAAAAATTAAAGCCTACCGACACTGCTCACCATATAACCCCACGTACTTTCATTACAAAGAGTCTGCAAAACTCAACACATGTTTTTATTCGCAACGATTCTATCCGACCTTCGCTCATACACCCTTATGATGGACCTTTCTTAGTAATAAAGCGTAATGAAAAATTTTACACCGTTTCCATCAGGGGTCGCCAAAGCAATATTAGTATTGACCGGCTGAAACCTGCTATCATATCAAATAAGGAAGCTTACATCAACTCAAATACTTCAAACTCATCAACAACAGCAAATAATTCTGGCGTGCCTTCAAATGGTTCAACACGACCAATACTTAAGAAAACGAATCCCAACTCTGATGGTACAGCAACTGCCCTCAACCCATCCGCTTACTCTTCGCCTAAAGCAATAAATCCTAAAACTACTTTAAGTGGCAGACGGGTTACAATACCTTTAAGGTTCAGGTGAACCTCCTCCAGTGGGGGGATTGATGTGGCACCCTATGTTAGAGTAGCCAACTAGTTACTAATTATTTTAATCAAATACTCACTTCAAAAAATGTTTCATGATTTTTTGCATCACTGCAAAACACTCTCTATAAATTTTTCTTTCCGCCAACACAGACGCGTTTGCCGAATTATAAAATTAATTTCCATAAGTAGATTTAAGTAAACAAGTCTAACATGTTTCTATTGGAATATTTTCCACGCTTTTTGTACTAACTCCCACAACTGTTCTTTATTTGCATAGGTTTTCGATAGGGTTTAAGTCCAGTGACTGTGCCGGCCAGCTCAAAACATCGACGTCATTATTATGAAACCAATCTTTTGCTCGTTTCGATGTGTGCTTCGGATTGTTATCTTGTTGAAACACCCATTCAAGCGGCATTTCCTATTCGGCGTAAGGCATCATGACGTTGTTTAGTATATTGGTATAATAAAAAGCATCCATTGTTCCCTCTATTCTAAATAGAGGCCCTGTGCCATGGTAGGAAAAACATCCCCATACCAATATATTTCCTCATGTTTAATAGTTTTTACTGTGTATTGCGGAAGGACTTCAGTGTTCGGGGGTTTTCTTACAGTCAAACTACTTCTGTCAGAGTTAAAAAAATTCACTTTACTTTCGTCTGACCATAAAATATTTCTCCCCTTATGCATAGGCCAATTTATATGTTGTTTTGCAAATTCAAATCTTATTTTTACGTGCTGTTTGGATAAAAATGGAACTTTCCTGCTACTTTGGTGTTTTAAATTGTTTTTAAGTAAAACCCTTCTAATCTTTGGAGTGGAAATATCCAGGTTACAATCCTGTTTAATGGCAGAAGAAGTTACAAATGGGCCTTTTTTCACATGGCGAAAAATTTTTATTTCCATAAGTGGTGTAATTTTTGTTTTTCTTCCTCTAGTTTCTGCCTTAATCTTATAATATATTGCGTTTTGGACCATTTTATATGAACATCCAATAATTGCTGCAATTTTTCTGTAGCTCTTGTCTTCATTATGAAGTTTCCTTATTATTTCCCTGACTTTAGGACTGCAGTGTTTACCTCTGCCCATTTCCAATTCTAAAGTTGAATTATTTACTTGATTTTTTAATACGGTTATTAAAAATCAATCAAACTTACCGTTTGGTACAATTACTATTAAACAACAGGTTGTTAAAATTAAAATTCTATTACTTTTTTCAAATGAATCTATTTTATTGAACACGTGTACTCACAACGAAATCTATACTTACAATAAATTAAAGAAGAATGACGCTTACAATTTTCGAAATGTAACGGGATTACATTCATAGGAGATTAGTAAACAACGTGCAGTTACTTTTTTGCATATACTTCTTACTATAAGAGATATAGAAATGGTAAACTTTTTGGAAAGAAGGTGAATCTATTTTATTGAACAATTACTATTAAACAACAGGTTGTTAAAATTAAAATTCTATTACTTTTTTGAAATGAATCTATTTTATTGAACACGTGTACTCACAACGAAATCTATACTTACAATAAATTAAAGAAGAATGACGCTTACAATTTTTGAAATGTAACGGGATTATATTCATAAGAGATTAGTAAACAAAGTGCAGTTACTTTTTTGCATATACTTCTTACTATAAGAGATATAGAAATGGTAAACTTTTTGGAAAGAAGGTGAATTTATTTTATTGAACCGCACTGTATATATACACATATATATTTATATATATATATATATATATATATATATATATATATATACATATATATATATATATATATATATATATATATATGTATATATATATATATATATATATATATATATATATATACATATATGTCTATATATATATATATATATATATATATATATATATAGTTATATTTCTATATATATATATATATATATATATATATATATGTATATATATATATATATATATATATATATATATATATGTATATATATATATATATATATATATATATATATGTATATATATATATATATATATATATATATATATATACATAGATGTCTATATATATATATATATATATATATATATACATATATGTATATATATATATATATATATATATATATATATATATACATATATGTATATATATACATATATATATATATATATATATATATATATATATATATACATATATGTCTATATATATATATATATATATATATATATATATTTATATATATATATATATATATATATATATATATTTATATACATATATATATATTTATATATATATATATATATATATATATATATAATTTTTTTTAAATTTTTAATTTATTTTAAATCTATTTTTAATTTCATCACAAACTTAGTTTTATTTATATAGTAAAATATAAAAATAATCAAAATAAAGGGAGTTTGAGAAATGTATATCTTTACCTACAATGTAAAAAGTCCTAACTAACAAAAATATTTAGATGATTTGGTTAATTTATTATTTATTTTAAATCTATTTTTAATTTATTGTTCTAAAAGAGCCTTAACTTCGTCGCTTATAACACGATGCTGTTTCTGGCTAAATGAAGGAGTCAAATGTGAGATCATGGGGTCTGATGTTACCATCATTCCGTGCATAGTGCATAATATCTTCGTTCGTGGCAATGCGACTGCATTTTCTGGAGTGTCTAAGATGATATTTTTTATAGTCTCTGTTACGACTTTCCTGAGCCTCTTCGGATAGAAAGCCTACAGGAAAAATACACTTTTCAACTATATCTTTTCCATGAATCAGAATTTTGTGAAGTGTAGGTGGCATATTGTACCCCTCGTACAGTGCAACAAATTCTTTTGCCGTCTCTCGACATAAATCACCAAATTTTTTGGATCTGCTATCTCGGTGATTGTTATAGCTTCGCGAATTATTGAAAACCTCTTGATTATGTTTTCATCTAGACCCGTGATTTCGGAAATCAAAGCAGGATTAGCGAAGAATCTTCGTAACGTATTTCCTGGATTTGTCGTACCAGACCTTTGCTTAACAGTATCAATCTGTATTCCAATTTTCTCTTCAAGTTCACGCTTTATAAAAGATTTTCGGTCTTCTTTTATCGGACGAGTATTTGAGTCGATTCTCCCACGTTTAAATACTCCATCAGCTTAATGCGCGCATGAAGTGGTGACATAAAAAATTGCAGTGCTTGTTCATTTACGGGCATAGCTTGAACTTCTTCAATTTTATTCATCTTGGATGTTGTGGCTCCACAAATAAAACAAGAAGATGCTGCTGGGTTTTGTGTTACTGATTGTACTGTCTTGTCATTTTAAAATATAATTAATGTTTTACTTTAAAGCTACGATTATTTACTGTTAACTCAAATATTTTTAGTTGAGATATCACCTCATCGACTCTTCTCTTTTCTTTTCGTATAACTTCTGGTATCTCTTTGACGTATGCAATCTGTAGTGTTCTGCAATACTGTGTGTACGAAGGTTTATTGTTGTTCCACACTAATTTATTTATGTCATGACTTAACAATAGTCTAAAGGCCGGGGCACATAGAATCCGTCATACGTTGTGCGTCAGCTTTCACATCCGCATTTATAGTACATTGTTAGATTCCCGTTTTCAATTTTATTTATTTCCTTAGCTGACTTGATCTCTAGGACTCTTTTAGCAGTATGATCCAACAGCTTTTGCAGAGGTACACTGCCTGAACTTTCAGTAATAGAAGTTCCTTGAGGAGAACTGTTAGTTTTTTTCGCGAGTTCTTTGTATAGTACGAGTATTTTGTACCCGTCATTTTCTAACCAATGCATTAGATACTCGTATTTTTCTTTTGTAAGTTCAAGCTTTGTAAACATCCCCAAAGTTTTTAATGCAAAATTTTTCTGTTGGTTTTTGAAATACTAGAAGTAAAATCAATTATTTCTTGAAGAAACATAGTACGTACCTCATCCCTTCTGTATCGTTTGGTGCGATCACAGCACTCCTCAAACGATTTACGTGGCCGACCAAGTGCAGAACTGGTAGAACATTCAGCCTCCGTAAACTTAATTGTAAATGTGCGTTCAAGCCTATTTGCATTATTTTTTTCAAATCGCGACTTCGTATGACTATTAGAATCCTGCCATCTTTGTTTGAAGTTAGAGTAAAAGCCTTTATATATTGTGTCCAAGATTTCGCATGCTCTAATTTCGTTTATGCTAACGTGCGATTGCCGCAAAACCTGTTTTAATTTTGTTCTGTCTTTGTAAAACTCCAGAAGCTTCGAGCATAAAATGCCATGTGAAATAGAAAAACTTTCCATTGTCGTAAAATTCGTGGGCCCTAGTTTCAGTTATAATTAAAAAACCAGAGAAAAATCGCTTGTAATTTTCGCGCTCGTCGGCACTTGTTGAATGACAAAAATCGATCAATGAACACCTATTAATACTACGTATTTTTTAATATTTTATTGACAGGTACTTATGAATGTGCGCATATTTCGAAACGTTCCAAAACATGAGTACTCATAAATGTGGGCGCAATTTCTGTAAAAAAAAAATCATGCAGGTTACTAACGGAAATTATTCCTTTTAATTGTCCACGCAAATTTATTAGCTTTTATTGATTTGCTACTGCAATTATCAAAATCAAATAAGCCTTTGTTTATTACTTTTTTTAATTCTGATAATCATAAAAAAGTCATCAATGTTTTTTCCAAAGAATTTTGTGCATATCTCGAGCAAATTTTTTTAATTCATACGTTTACTATATTGATGATAAAAGCGAAACGCGTACATCGATTTTCATGATTTACATCTCATTTTGTTCATAGGTTAAGCGACTTTATATGAAAGCAATAGGCCTTGACAATTTTTCACCGCTTTGAACTTTTTAAGGTATAAGAAAAAAAAAATTAATTTTTTTGGCAAAAAATATTTTTTTTCTACATATATTTATTTATAACTTCGAAACTAATGCTTATATAGCGAAACGTTATATAAACAGATAAAAGTCATTGAAATTCTTAATTTCTCTAAATTTTTTTAAGGAAAATCCGACTAGTGGTTCTTGAGTTATGTTAAACAAAGTAGGCTTATCAGAATTGGGTTGCGAATCAATCAGCAGAAGGATGTTGTACTTTGTAATGCAACAAATTGACAGGTGGCACCTGGTGGCACTTGCAATCGATTAAATATGTAAAAACAGATATGAGACTATGTATTAGTGGTGACTTCCAACTGCGGGAAAGTACGCCTAAAATTGCAGGTCCAAATGTTTGGGTAAAAAAGGGATTTTTGTTATATGTTCATAAAAATAAGCAAACAAAAAAAACTTAAGTCTCTACAGAGTTAGTTTTATCAATTTTATTATACTGGAATATCCTACTTTAAATAAAAAATAAAAAGAAAAACGTTAGCTCACATAATAAAATAATATTCGTTTTGAAATTCTTAGGTTTAAATTAAGTTGGTTCGGTAAAACATATTAGTACTGAGTTTGAGACGGCTATAAAAAAAACTAGCAGTCAGATCAGAGTAATTTTTTTTTATTTGATTGTACCATTTAGTCTAAAATTTGAAAATATCAGTGCATGTTGAATGAGGGGTATGTTGACAATTTGACTTTTTTCCGCGAAATCCCCAATGACAAGGTGCGTGGAATTCTGAGCAGGGGGTCGAGCACTAGAACTAGGCGTGGAGCCTGGAGATTGCAGATTATTTAATGCGGCTAAAAGATAAGGAGACGGTTAAACATATAAATCTTCAGTGAATAGATTTAAGAACCTCGTAAGAAACGCAAAAAGGAAGTCTTGGAGGGCCTTCTGCAGTGGAGTTGAGGGATCCTCTGAGACCAACTGACTGCGTAAGATACTATCAACCACAGCGGTTGGACCAAGCTACATACAGAAACCCTGTGGTAGCTGGACCACGAGCAGTCAGGAAACGCTAAAGCTGTTAATGGACACTCGTTTTCCTGGCAGTCAGGCAGCGCCTGTAACAGGAGCTGCTATTGACTGCTCAACTGACGAGACAGCTACAATTTCGTTGAGTATCGACTGCGCTGGGCCGTTAACAGCTTCGATCCGTATAAGTCCCCAGGGCCAGATGGAATAATTCCAGCTGACCTACATTATCCTACCTTGGCTCTCTGTGATTTATAGAGTGCCTAAGGAAGGCTCATTTACCAGCATGCTGACATATTTGTAGGATCATCTTTATCCCACACTACACCAAGGGACTGTAGACCTATAAGTCTTACTTCTTTTTTGCTTAAGACGTTAGAAAGAGCAATCCTAGGTATGATCATTTGAGAATGATCATACCTAGGAATGTTCTCTCAGAGTCACACTGCACTACATAAAGAAATCTCTTGAGCACAAGGAATTCACTATGGTAGCCTTTCTGGACATTGAGGGTGCTTTCAACTACGTTAATCCTGAATCCTTCATTGAAGGAATGCTGGCCGTAGGATAGGTATTGACATCTATAGGTTTGTTAGGAATCTGCTTACCTTCAGGGCCTCGATTGGGGATGCAACTGCATACAGAGCAGTCAATCGGGGCACTCCACAAAGAGGTGTTCTATCACCCCTTCTTTGGAATCTAACTATTAACTCGCTGCTGCTAATTCTGGAGCGTAGACTAGTCAAAACGGTCGCATACGCTGATGGTGTTGCGGTGGCGATCTACGGTAAACACTTAGATACCATATCTCAGTATATGGAGTCCGCACTGGTAATCCTGAGCAACTGAAGTACCAGTGGTGGGCTCAGTGTGGATCCAGCCAAAACTGAGCTGGTGCTCTTCACTAGGAGGTACAAGATCAACAGCTTCACGCATCCGAAGCTGAACGGAACCCCCTTGAAAATATCCGACAACGCCCAGTGCTTGGGTGTAATCCTAGATAGCAAGCTATCATGGAACCTAGACATTTAAGCGAGGGCGGATAAGGCTCTAGTAGCCATTTATACATGCATAAGGGCAGTTGGTCTCACCTGGGGTGTAAACCCCAGAGGGATCACCTGGATCTTTAAAGCTGTTGTCAAACCGAAACTCTCTTATGGCGTACTGGTGTGGTGGAATACGATGGAGAAGGATACTCATCGCAGGATCTTTAAAAAGATCTGTCGTCTAGTGGCGAGGCTGATGACAGGCGCGCTCAGATCGACTCCAACTGAGAAGTTTAAAACTTTTCAAAACTGTGGTTGAAGTCTAATGACGATTTGATATAAAGCGCCAATGAAACGCATATATACATTGCTTAACCACCCAACAAATAAATTTCATATATATATATATATATATATATATATATATATACATGTATATATATATATATATATATATATATACATGTATATATATATATATATATATATATATATATATATACATGTATATATATATATATATATATATATATATATACATGTATATATATATATATATATATATATATATATATATATATATGCAACCTCAGATACATTTCAAAGACCGTAAAGCATGACGGTGGAAACGTGATGGTTGGCTCAGCGTTTATGAGCACGGTGTCGGTTCTATAATCAAAATAAAGAATCGAATACACCAGAACGCTTATAAAATTATAATTACAAATACAATCATTTCATATGCAAAGGAAAACATGCCACTTAGATGGCATGTCATGCAGGACAAAGATCCAAAACACACTTTACGCTTAGTGAATAATTGTTTGGAACAACAAAGCATTGATTTTTTTAAAACGGTCAGCTTAATCGCCGGATCTTAATCGCATAGGGAGCGTATCAAACGATGTGGAGCAACATATTCACCCTAATTGTGTTTTGTCCTAGTTGCAGTCCAATGTACAATTTTATGTTACCGTCTAAAATTTTCGACAAGAAAAATTTTGTAAAAGATTTATATTGTAAAAGATTACGCAAAATTAAATGATTATGAAACTATCAAAAATATGTTTAAACAAAAATTAATTTAAAAAAACTTCTTGGTGAATTAAGAGTTTGTCTTTTAACTTGTGATAGTTATTTGTGTTGAAATGCTGAGCGTAGCTTTTCATTCATCCTCTGAAGATGAAGACACAATCAGCATGCAAGAAGTAAATGCTAAACAGAAGCAGTTAAGACAACAAGCGAATATATTTACACTTCCTAGTAAAAATAATAACATACAAATATATGTTTATGTTAATACATATGTATATTGTTT
>OY776277.1:76756007-76838507 GCA_963675445.1 Linnaemya vulpina | reverse complement strand
TATCGGGCCTTATTATTGACTGCAATGCCCCTGTGTCTATGTAAGTACGTGCTTTTCCCGATGTGTCCGGACACAGTGAGGTTGCTATTTTTCTGCTGCATCACTGATATGAAGATTGTGGGGCCTTTGTTTGTGAGAGCTAGCTCTTGCCCCTTAGTGCTAGCTCGTTTTAGTTTAGCGGGGACTCTTGTGATGTTGTTTGGTTCACCCGTTTTCTCTTTCTTGGTGGCGAAACAGATCTACCTCTCTTCCTTGGTGCTTTGCAGCTGCGCTGAAAGTGACAGATTTTTCCTCAGTTAAAGCACTTACGCTTTTCTTTGATAGCATTTTCTGCCAGCAGTTGTCGCATTGTCTCCTTAACGCTAGCAACTAGGTTGTTATCCTCCTCAGACAAAACCTCCACATTCCGCACTTTACATATATGTGGCTTGAAAACCATCCTTGCAGTCTCTTGAGAAAGCGCAAATGAAACAGTTTCAACGAAAGTGGATTTCTGCGTAGCGCACACCGCCAGCTTAACATTAGAGTCGCGAATGCCGTTAACGAAAGCCTCAGTTTTAAAATGGTCCAGGAACGGGTGACTCTAGCCTGGATATGTGAGCTGCACTAAACGCTCGATTTCCATTGCGAAATCTTGTAGAGATTCGTTAGGCTTCTGAACTCTACATCGCAATTCCATTCTGTATAAATAGCGCTTGTGCTCACCACCATACTTGCGTTGCAATGCTGCCGTTATTTCATTATAGTTGTTTCTGCTGCTTACTGGCACAGTCTCAAGTACCTCTGCGGCTGTACCCTTTAAGGACAAGATCAACTCTATGGCCTTTTCTTCATGTTGGCTTTCTAGATGTTGGACTCTATCCGCCAGCTCTGAGAATTTATTGTCAATAGAATCCATCCTCCTGTTAATGGCTTCAGAAACCTCCACCAGGACCTCGTTCGTGGCTTTATTCGACTCCTGTATCTGCTGAGAGTTTTGTTTTATTTCAGTTATTTCGGCAACAAGCTTGTCCTGCATCTGCTGAGTTTCTGCTAAAAACTTTTCCTGCATCTTCTGAGAGTTCTGTTTTATTTCGATCATCATAGCAGCGAACATTGAATTTATGTCCATGCTGCTGGTCGTGACAGGAGGGCATACCTTCACATCGTGTTTGTCCTCAAACTCGTATGTCCCGATGTCCATGCCGCGATTCTTAAACTCATCTATTAGCCTCTTCTGCAGTTCAGCCTTGTTACCTGTAGTTGGCAATTCCAGCTTACTGAGCTCCTTTTTCAGCTGTTCAACTTTTAGCTCATCAAATTTCATGATTATTTATATTAATTTTATAATGACCTTTTTTTTCCTTAAATTGCAAAATAATTAAAAGGTAATTATTTTTGCAATCCCACTTATGACACCAATTGTTAAGTTTTTAGACCTTTTCGTAAAAACGGTTTATTTCTTATCCTTCAAGGTTTCGTTTTATTGCATCAAATTAAAACACGGACAAATTAATTTTAGATATATAATGCGGCAACACTTTATTTATTACTTTATTAATACGAGTATTTGTACTACTCAACACTTAGCGATGTTAACACGTCTATATTTGAAATCACTCTAACTCTCGCTGAGCTCTGGCAGCGCCTTTAATAGCAAAAATGACGTCGTCTGGTAACCTCGGGAAACTTCTGGGCATGGTGGTTGTATTTTACTTGACATGGAGTTGTGTGGTTTTGTTTCTTCTTCTATGTGTATATGGCTGTGTATACTTGTGAATCTGTTTAGCTTTATTAGCAGCGAATACTTGCATACAAGATCATTAAGAATAACATCTCTTAGCATTTATGTTGCTAGGTTTGTTGTTGTTGTTGTTTACACTTATTGGCACAGTCTCGAATGATCTTGTATATTCTGAAGTATTCCATTTCCGTTAATTTGAATATTATCTATATTGTGTTGACCAGGGTTGTAACATTTTGACATCTAGAAATTAATTGGCAGTGCTGCCAAGCACATATAGCCATATTGTCGTTTTATTTAAATCTCTTTCTAATCTTTGTAACAATATATATATATATATATATATATATATATATATATATGTATATATATATATATATATATATATATATATATATGTATATATATATATATATATATATATATATATATATGTATATATATATATATATTATCTTATATCTCTTTATATATATATATATATATATATATATATATATATATATATATTATTGTTATTATTATTATTGCAGTATTAATTGAATATTACAATATATAATTGAATGTTACAATATATAATTGAATATTACAATATATAATTGAATATTACAATTTCATATTATGTTCGCAATATTAAATAATTTACTCTGTTTAACAATTTTTTATGAAAATAACAATTTTTTTCTAAATAGATTAACATTGAGATCATTCTTAATTGCATTTGGAATCATATTATATAAATTAAGTCCCTTGTAGAAAAGTGATTTCTGCATTGCATTATTATCTGCACGCTGAAGTCTAAAATCACGGGAATTTCTTATATAATATGGCTGAGTATATCCTACATATCTGATTTGTTCAGTTAAATATTCTGGTGACCTATTTGTTTTCATTTTTTGGATGAAGAAAATTGTGTTAAGCTGTAACCTCTGCCTTATGTTAAGCCATTTTAAAGAATCTAGCATAGTTCTTATTGGTGTATATCTATTACATTTTAATATTGTTTTGTAATTTCTGCAATCTTGTTATATGTTGATCGGAACAGCATTTGAATATTATCGTTGATCCATATTTGAAATGTGGTTTAATCATTGTATCATATATATATTGTTACGTTTTTAGACCTTTTCGTAAAAACGGTTTTATTACTTATCCTTCAAGGATTCGTTTTATTGCATCAAATTAAAACACGGACAAATTAATTTAAGAAATTAATGCGGCCACACTTTATTAATCAACTTATTTACACGAGTGTTTGTTCTACTCAACTTAGCGATGTTAACACGTCTGTATTTGAAATCACACTGATTATCGCTGAGCTCTGGCAGCGCCTTTATATAACAAAAATGACGTCGTCTGGTAACCTAACGAAAGTTCTGGGTTTGGTGGTTGTTTTTTACTTGTTTGTATACATGACAATGCTGACATGTTTGGTTTGCTTATGGTAACTATGTGTGGTTGAATGTATGAGTGTTCTGTGTGTTTTGCCTATGGTAACTATGAGTGGTTGTATGAATGAGTGTGTGGTTTTGTTTCTTCTACGTGTATATGGCTGTGTATACTTTTGAATCTATTTATCTTTATTAGCAGCGAATACTTGCATACAAGATCATTAAGAATAACCTCTCTTAGCATTTATGTTGCTAGGTTTGTTGTTGTTGTGGTTTACTCTTATTGGCACAGCCTTGAATGATCTTGTATATTCTGGAGTATTCCATTTCCGTTAATTTGAATATTATCTAATAGTGTTGACAAGGGTTGTAACATTTTGACAACTATAGATCAATTGGCAGTGCTGACAAGTACATTTAGCCACATTGTCGTTTTATTTTAAATCTATTTCTAATCTTTGTAACACTGCGGCCCACTTAAGCCTGTTCGACCCGAATAGGCATACAATCACCTCTTCCATAGTGCGCCAATCGTTCGAGATGTACTATCTTCATTTTCGACCTTGGGCTATTGTGCTGCTGTATTCGGTATACAACGTCATTCACTCTTAATCACTTTATACGGGCATCCTAGTGAGTCTGTAATTTTGGGGACAATCTTTTCTTCCGTTGTGGGTTATACAGTAAAACCAATTGTCCTTCCATAAATCCCTCAGAGTTTGCTGCGCGGTCATACCTAGCCTTCATCTTGTCGCTGACCATCTTGATTCTATTGCGCACGAACTCATGCAGTTCGTTTAAGTCTTCTTTCTCTTGGGACGTAATAGCTCCTGAGTTGTACTGTTGTAGCTGTCCCCGGCTTCTTGCTATCCAGTCGGCTACGGCTTGTCGACATCCAACCCAATAAAAACGCTGCTTCAGTTTCTCAAGTGTTTTTGTTACTCCAAGATGACCGCCACTAGGTCCATTATGAAACTCCTGTAAAACTTTACTTATCTTGAAGTATGGCACAACTATTAAATTTAAAGTTGTTTTGCCTTCTACACTTTCCCATACGCGGTATAAACACCCTTTTATTACCTTGAGGCTGTTCCACTGAGCCCAATAAGATTTGGAAAGTGGGCTTTCAGCCGAAATTTCATTCCGGGACGGTCGTCTGTCTTCTTCTTTGGCCGCTATAATTTTCCTTAGCATGCTGTCGTCTTTCTGTGCCGCTGACCAGTCTTCATCAGGGCCGATGTGCATTAGCCGAACATCCACAAGGCCTTCCTTTTGCTCGGTTCTATCACAATGTTTAGACTCTAAACAGCAGGGTCTTCTTGAAAGAGCATCCGCATTGTTATGCTTTGTGCCCCTTCTATGCTCAATGCTCTTTCTTGGTGGCAAAACAGATCTATCTCTCTTCCTTGATGCTTTGCAGCTGCGCTGAAAATGACCGATCTTTCCGCAGTTAAAGCACTTAGGCTTTTCTTTGATAACCTTCTCTGCCAGCAGTTGTCGCATTGCCTCGTTAACGCTAGCCACTAGGTTGTTATCCTCCTCAGACAAAACTTCCACATTCCGCACTTTACATATCTGTGGCTGGAAAACCATCCTGGCAATCTCTTGAGCCAGCGCAAATGACACAGTTTCAGCGAAAGTGGATTTCTGCGTAGCGCACACCGCCAGTTTAACATCAGAGTCGCGAATGCCGGTAACGAAAGCCTCAGTTTTAAAATGGTCCAGGAACGGGTGACTCTCGCCTGGATATGTGAGCTGCACTAAACGCTCGATTTCCATTGCGAAATCTTGTAGAGATTCGTTAGGCTTCTGAACTCTACATCGCAATTCCATTCTGTATAAATCGCGCTTGTGCTCACCACCATACTTGCGCTGCAATACTGCCATTATTTCATTATATTTGTTTCTGCTGCTTACTGGCACAGTCTCAAGTACCTCTGCAGCTGTACCCTTTAAGGACAAAATCAACTCTATGGCCTTTTCTTCAGCATCCCATCCATTTCTGGCTTCAGAAACCTCTACCATGGCTTTATTTGACTCCTATATTTCGGCTACAACTTTTTCCTGCATCTGCTGAGAGTTCTGTTTTATTTCAGCTATATCGGCTACAAGCTTGTCACTGTTGATCCTTGATGCCTCCTGCATCTGCTGAGAGTTTTGTTTTATTTCAGTTTGTGCGTCGCTGATTGCTTTTATCTGCTGAGAGTTCTGTTTCATTTCGATCATCATAGCAGCGAACATTGAATTTATGTCCATGCTGCTGGTAGTGGCAGGAGGGCATACCTGCACATCGTCTTTGTCCTCAAACTCGTATGTCCCGATGTCCATGCCGCGATTCTTAAACTCATCTATTAGCCTCTTCTGCAGTTCAGCCTAGTTACCTGCAGTTGGCAATTCCAGCTTACTGAGCTCCTTTTTCAGCTGTTCAACTTTTAAGCTCATCAAATTTTATGATTATTTATTTTAATTTTATGTCCTTTTTTTCCCTTAAATTGCAATGTCCTTTTAATGATTTTTGCAATCCCACTTCTGACACCAATTGTTACGTTTTTAGACCTTTTCGTAAAAACGGTTTTATTACTTATCCTTCAAGGATTCGTTTTATTGCATCAAATTAAAACACGGACAAATTAATTTAAGAAATTAATGCGGCCACACTTTATTTATCAACTTATTTACACGAGTATTTGTTCTACTCAACTTAGCGATGTTAACACGTCTGTATTTGAAATCACACTGATTATCGCTGAGCTCTGGCAGCGCCTTTATATAGCAAAAATGACGTCGTCTGGTAACCTCGCGAAAGTTCTGGGTTTGGTGGTTGTTTTTTACTTGACATGTGTGTGTTTGTATACATGACAATGCTGACTTGTTTGGTTTGCTTATGGTAACTATGTGTGGTTGAATGTATGAGTGTTCTGTGTGTTTTGCCTATGGTAACTATGAGTGGTTGTATGAATGAGTGTGTGGTTTTGTTTCTTCTACGTGTATATGGCTGTGTATACTTGTGAATCTATTTATCTTTATTAGAAGCGAATACTTGCATACAAGATCATTAAGAATAACATCTCTTAGCATTTATGCTGCTAGGTTTGTTGTTGTTGTGGTTTACTCTTATTGGCACAGCCTTGAATGATCTTGTATATTCTGGAGTATTCCATTTCCGATATTTTGAATATTATCTATATAGTGTTGACAAGGGTTGCAACATTTTGACAACTATAGATCAATTGGCAGTGCTGCCAAGTACATATAGCCACATTGTCGTTTTATTTAAATCTATTTCTAATCTTTGTAACAATATTTATTTCGGTTAATATTGTTACATTGTTTTCTTTTAAAAAACCCAATCTTTTTACCAATTTTCTTACATATATATACAATGTGTTCTTTAAAATTTAATTCTTTATTAATAATGAAACCCAAGTTCTTTATACTTTTCACTTGTTCTATTGTAACAGTATTGATTTCAATTGTAAAATTAATGTGTCATCTGTATACTGCACAATTTCGCATTTATCTAATATATTTTCCATGTCATTTATATATATAATAAAGAGAAGTGCTCCAAGTATGGATCCTTGTGGTACGCCAAAGTCATTTACTGCAGCATTAGATATTTTGTTGTTAACATTTGCTTGTTGCCTGCGTTCAGTTAGATAAGATTGAAACCAATTTAGTTCTGTTCCTTCGATACCGTACTTTGATAATTTCTGTATTAATATATGTCTGTCTATAGTTTCAAATGCTCTTTTGAAGTCTAGGAATATTGCTAGTATTTTGTTTTCTTTCTGTTTAAATTTCCATCTATTTATAACATAGTTCACTGCTGTTTCACATGAATAGTTTTTTCTAATTAATTTTTTCAATTGGAAATACCATTGACTCTTTCCAGTTGTTGGGAAATACGCTTATTTATTTACTATGCTTAATACTATATCGCCAGTTATATTCCAATTGTCTAGTATTAACTTACTTGATATTTTTTATAGTCAGGTTTTTTGTTTATGTTGTTAACAATATATTTAAGTTCTTCTAGATTTATTGTACGAAACTTAAATTTATAGTTTATCGCAGGTATTCTATTTATATATTGCACGTCATATATGGAGCATCTTATGTCTTTAATACTGTCTATGTAACTTATTGAAATTTTCAGCTATTTGTAATTTATTTTCGTATTCTATATTTTTAAATCTCACAGTTTTAGGATTTTTTAAGACTAGTTGTTTGATTTTTTTTCCACATTTCTCTTTGGGTTTTATTATGTTATTATGGTATTTATTTATGTTATTTTGAATGTATATACTTCTTTCTTTCTCAATCTTTGATTTATAGATATTTCTTATCATTTTATATTCTTTCCATGCGTCTCTCGAATTTGCAGATATTGCAGCTTGGTATTTAAAAATTTGCTGTTTAAGATTCTGAGTTCGTTATTAAACCATATATTGTTGCATCTTTCATTTATCTTTTTTGTTATAGTAAAGTTTCTAATTGTGGTTTCTATTGATTGTTCAAATAAGTTTACACTATTGTTTAAATCATTAGTTCTTTGGTTTACATTGTTGATTTCATTATTTTCTAATATTGCATTTAGTTCATTGCCAAATCTGTTTTTATTGTATTTAAAGATGCTTACTTCTCTAGAGTTATTAAATTTCTTAATGCGCTCAATTCTATCAGAATTTCAATACAAGTATGGTCAGATATTTGATTATTTGAATTGTTTTTTGGCCGAGATTTTTGGATTATTTGTTATTATGTAGTCAATTAGTGTTTTTGAATTTTCAGTTATTCTTGTATAGTCGTTCAAAACTTGTTAAAGTCCATTATCGTAAATAATTGTCTCTAATTTGCTAGAATAAAAATCCTTCTTCCAATCTATGTTAACGTCTCCAGCTACAATTATGTCGCAGTTAGTTTCACTTATCTCATCTATAATATTATGAAATATATCACAGAACTCTGATTTGGATGCGCTAGACGATCTATATAATATAACTAAAATAAATGATATTTGCTCCAGCTTTGCTTTATATATGCTAATCCAACAGTTTGAATCCTTTATAGTATCTTTAATTGTGATTACTTTCCAATGTTTGTTAAAATAAGCAATTATTCCGCCAGTTCTGGTTGAGTTGGAGAAAGTATAGTAATGGTCATATTGTTCAGTATGATGAACTTAGGTTGTTCCTGTGTTGCTATTATTTCCAATTGACTTAAGTTATTGATTAACCCTTGAATATTTGTGTAAATTCCTTTTATATGCTGTAGTTGTTATGTTGTTAAACCCATTCGCCGTTTTTTTAGACCCAATTTATTTTAATAGACCGGGCACTCCCTGCTGTTTGTTGCGTGATTTTCATCTAGATTTAAATTTAGCCTTTGATTTTCCTTTTTACAATTTACACACTTATTTATTTGGTCCTTATTACATTCTGTACTCCTATGGCTTCCATGGCATTTTAAATATACATTATCATTTCTACATTCTGAAGAATTGTGGTTGAATCCTTGACATTTAAAACATTGAATTATATTTTTACCTTACATTTATCCCATCCAATATTGAGTTTTTAAGCAGCTAAAGCTTTGGAGGATGTTTCTTTGTCTGTTTTCAGTTTTGCACCAAATATTGTTCTGTTATATCGTTTGACTTCGGATATTTTTATCACTTCAAGATGACCATCTCTCATGATTTCATTTTGTTTTTTTTAATTTTTGAACTATCTCTTCATTACTCAATTTAAAGTTTAAGCCTGTTATTAAAATTTGCATATTAAAATCATTTGGTATTTTAACTTCAAAGTCGTTACTAATTTGCTTTTGTATAGCCTCCTTTATTTTCTCACGCTCTTTGAATTTTTCACTTTGTATTATTAATGTACCATTTTTTCTGTTTTCAACATTCGTTATTTTAAAATCAATTGGACCTACTTTTTTATTTAAACCAGCTTTTGTTTTTTCCACACTTTTTTTTCTCTTTAAGTTTAACTATTAGGGTAAAATGTGCCAAGGCGCATTTATACTAGGTGACCTTAATATGCAAAAGTGCGAACAGCTGATACAGTTCGCCTGATTCGCCTTGAACTCGTTTGTCAAAATCTTCTGCTTTCGCCTTAGTTCGCCTTGAACTCGCTTGTCAAAATCTGATTTTTAGTCTTTGCGCCAAAAAGAAAATTTGTGAAGAGTTCAAAAACAAAAATTAATTTTGTAAAAATTGCTAAGAAAACAAGAGTGATTTATATATATAATATATAATTGATTTGCTTATTATTATTAAAAGCAATAGTTTTTATTTAAGTATATTTTCTTAACTTATTAAACAATGTGTGTTTGTGCAGTGTGCAAGCGCAAATTCCTTAAGGGAGAGGGACGTTGTTCCAAACGCCGAAAGATGCGGCATCCATGGAATTAACACGTAATGAATTCATATATGTAGAATAACAAGAAAGAAATATTTCGTAAACTGTTATATAAAAAATAAGTTATATTCACCGTTGTTCTTATATTCTGGGTTCTTGTTCTCTTTGAAGAAAATTTTTTATAGGCTGCCGCGGACGTACACCATAATTATGGATTTCAGTAGATTTGGTTAGCCTTCTTACAATCTTTATAGCTTGATTGGCTATGGGTGCTGTATAATTGGCAGACTGTTAGTCATTTCGTGGCTTGTGTAAAACCACCAGAATTGCATGAAATGTTGCCGGCACATCATCTAAAGACAAATTGTTCAATATCATTGATTCTTGATTGTTAGAGCGTTGCAACAACTTCATTTCTTTAGGTGTAGACGCAGACATGTTTAGAGCTATTTATAGCAATTGTAGATGCAAAATTTGTGTCCGATTCTTTCATAAGAGCAGGAAATATGTGAACCTTAGTCCAGTCAACTTGCAGAATCAACTCCGACAGAACTAATTAAATTGAACTTTTATATGAGTATTATTATATGTATTTACAAAAGCTTACCCTTATAAGCACAAATTCCATCCAGCAATGAAGATGTAAATAATAATTTCATACTTCTGCACAAACATTTTGTAAATAAACACCTTGATATAAACACTTTACATTTTTCTCATTTAGCGTCTGTTGGTGTCTGTGTTGTTTTTTCTTCTGTATCGCATTCTTCTTATGTTTTATTTGTCAAGTCCATTTGACAATCGAAAATTGTTTACACAAACAAAATACATGTCAAGGCGAATCCACTAAATATATTTTCTGCAGGGTTGCAAATTGAGAATACCTAGTATAGATGTGCCTCGAATTGTGCATATGATATTTTTGATGTTTTCCCACGTGTAAAATAAAGCTGCTAAAAAAAAGTTCACTATATGGAGACAAAAACACACGTAAAATGTATTTTAGTTTCCAAAATTTTGTTCATTGTAAAGAAAAATTCACTTTATGGAAATTCATTATACGGAGATTAAAATACATTGAAAGTGGAACGAAAAAGCTGTGTTCTTGATTTTAGTTCATAATAAGGAGAATTTCATTGTATAGAAGTTCATTATGAGGAAGTTCGACTATATATATATATATATATATATATATATATATATATATATATACTGTGAGCACAAAACAACAAAAAATATAGAACAAAAACAAATAAATCTTCATATTCTACGCGTCAAAAGAAACTGTACAAGTCTTGTATATAACAAGTAATAAGCAATTTTACAGTAAAAAAAGGACCGTTATTTTTTTGATTTGGTTTTACTTGGACAATTTAAACAACATCAGATAATTATTAAAGTTATTAATAGATTTGGTTTTGTCACGAGCAGTTCAAATAAGAAAATTTTTATAGTTTTTAAAAATGGGCAAACAAACTTCTTTAGATGTCCGTGAACTTGTGCTAAAATTTTATGAAGAAGGAAAATCTTTACGAGAGATTGCTGCCATGATTGAAAGAAGTCACAACACTGTAAAGAATATAATTGATAAATACAAAAAGTTTTCAAATTTTGAAAATAGCCCTAAATCTGGAAGGCCGCCTAAACTAAACAGTACTCAAATACGGCCCATTGTGCGAAAAGTGAAGCAAGACCCAGCAGAAAGTGCTGTAAAAATATCCGAAAATATTTCAGAATGCTCCGGTATTAGTGTAAGTGCCAGTACAATACGCAGAGCCTTACATGCAAATGGATTGTATGGGCGAATTCCAAGAAGAAAACCGTACATATCACCAATCAATCAACGTCGTCGTCGGGAGTTTGCCAAAAAGTACGAAAATCACTCCAATAAATAAAGCTAATTTGAAATATTTGGTAAGAGAAAGCCGGTTAAAATTTGGAGAACAAAGAATTCGGAATTCGATCAGCAAAATGTGATGTCCACAGTAAAGCATGGTGGTGGGTCGGTGATGGTGTGGGGATGTATGGCAGCCAATGGTGTAGGAAATTTGGTATTCATAGAAAATACTATGAATAAAACAGATTATCTCACCATTCTTAAGGAAAATTTGGCACAGGGCGTTGAAAAATTAGGCTTGGGTCGAACTTGGTTCTTTCAGCAAGATAACGATCCCAAGCATACTGCCAAAATAGTAAAAGAATGGCTGCTTTACCATACTCCAAAGCAGTTGGATCATCCCCCCCCCCCCCCCAGTCGCAAGATCTTAACCCCATCGAACATTTATAGGAACACCTAGATCAACAAATAAGAAAGAGAGAAATTACAAGCAAGGATTCTCTCAAATCTGTGATAATGGAGGAATGGCTGAAAATTTCCCCAGAAATAACTAGAAAACTTGTGGAATCGATGCCCAGAAGACTGCAGGCTGTAATAAAATCAAACAGAAATCAAACTAAATACTAATTATTTTTAAGTAACTTTATTGTTATTATAGTGTACAGTTTCTTTTGACGCGTAGAATATGAAGATTTATTTGTTTTTGTTCTATATTTTTTGTTGTTGTTGAAGTTTTGTTTTTGTTTTTTAATAAAATTTAACGAAAGAATATACATTTAATAAAAAAATAGAAAATTTTAAGTTACATTATAAAAAATATAATAAAATAAAGCTTTAAACATGAAAGTCAATGGTGTACAGTTTCTTTTGACGCTCACAGTATATATATATATATATATATATATATATATATATATATGTATATATGCATATATATATAAAGCTATATATATATATATATATATATATATATATATATATGTATATATGCATATATGTATATAAAGCTATATGTATATATGCATATATATAAAGCTATATATATATATATATATATATATATATATATGTATATATATGTATATATGCATATATATAAAGCTATATATATATATATATATATATATATATATATATACATACATATATATATATAAATATATATATATATATATATATATATATATACATACATATATATATAAATATATATATATATATATATATATATATATATACATATATATATATATATATATATATATATAAATATATATTTATATATATATATATATATATATATATATATATTTATATAAAAAATCGTTAAAGCTTCGGGTCGATAAACTGGCAGTCTGGCAACCAATTTTAACTGTTTGTATAGTTTTTGAAAACAAACAAAAGAAAATTTTTAACAATTCTAAATCGTTTAATAAAAGTTAAAAATATTAATATTGCCGCATCAATTATACGTGCAGAAATGGCAATTAGTCTATTGCTAGATTCATCCTCCTCTTCTGATGAGGATGAAATTTTAAATTTATTGACATTTCTCCACAAATTTTGTTTTGTTCTAATGAAATAACAAATTGCATTATTACAAGGTTGGCAAGATATTTTATGCATGCACCTTTTAACAAGGTGACACTTTTTGTGCAGAAAAGAAAACACCATAATAGTTATGAAATTAACACCAAACTGACGGAAATTAATATGAACACTGATAATACATTTCAAATAAAAATATATGTATAATGGCTTAACTATGTTCGGAAAAAATGTAGCCAAGAGTAAGTTGAATATTTCTTGCTAAAATTTTATGACAGAAATGTATTTTATCTTAGAGTTTTTTTTGTAAAGTTAGATAACAAATTTTTTTTTTCAGTTTTTTGGACTTTTTTTAACTTTTAGGAAATCCTGATTTTTCATGCACTATATTTGGAAAAATTGTAGTCACGGTAAAGTTGAACAACTTTTGTGGACATACAAATAATATTTGAACGTGTCTGGATACCAAAAACAGGTCATAGACTCCCTTATGACCATAAAAGGAAAACGGTCACCAAGTTGACCAAACTGAATATAGGGTCTTACTACAATTTGATAGTAGAATCGAAACCGTATAGTCACGACCTTGCACTTTTCAAAAGTTCTTCATTTGTCGCATAGTGTTATCAAACCACAGTCTGTATACATCTCAATTCTGTTTACCTGTTGAAATGATCCACAAATTGCAGGACTACAATATCTTCAAAATAAAGCGATGAGTCTAATATACATATGTATATAATTGAATAACATAAATAATTATATGTTTAACACTATTGAAATTGTTAAATGTTTTAAAACACGTTAAATATTTTATCCAGGAACGAAAATTCTAGATGTATCTAAGTAATTAAGGGACCAGACAACATACGTAAGAGAAGCTCAGCCATATATCCTGATATTCTACCGACATCAGACTTTAACAACCTCATATTACTGTCGTGTAGAATACGCTTTATCATAAGGGATTGATACTATACATGATGCAAAATGAAATGAAGAATGAACAAAACAGTATTGTATTTAGAAGATATTTAATTTCATATAAAATTTTCTAGTTACGAACACTTCAAGGATTTTATTTATTTAAGTTTTATTAGAATGTACATTTTCAAAGTATTAAAATACTAAATAATACAACAATACACATATCATAGGTCTTAAGTAGAAAACTCCAACTGACATAACTTTAACTTTACAGGTGAAGGTAAAAACATAATATAAACTCTGTTGACCATAATAGATATATCAATTTTAAATTCTATGCAATATTACTTTTTATACTATAGCACGTTTTTTGAATTGAATTTTAATCACTAAAATCTCGATCTGGTTGAATATACTAGTTAGGGCTTCTTTATTTGAAGCTATCGAAATATATGTATATATATGTACACACATTATGTTTACTTACATGATTAATGCAGCCATATATATTAGGTGATGGAGCCTTCGGAGGAAATACCCAACCATTCGATGTGTCACAACCTCCACTTGCGCGGGCAAATGTTATTGTTTCCAACTCCATAGCTCTATTAGCAGAGTTGTCTTTAATGTCAGGCAGAGTGGTAGTTATGATTTGGAGATCCCGAGCTTCATGATAGTGGTTTTTATCCAAACTACTTATTTGGTCAAGTTGCTGTTGCTGGGACTCAATGTTAGCAACTGGAAATGCAGTAGCTGATGATTCATCTCTTTTCCTTAGTTTACTACGAACAACACGCATAGTCATTAGAGTTCCAGTATTACCAACCATAATAATTTTCTATACTATTTGCATATGTGTATTAAATGAAATACATTCAAGATCATAATTGTAACCATTTATTCACATTAAACGAGATGCATAAATTTTAGTTAAAAGTATTTATGCATGTGCTGTAGATACATCTTCAAACCGATATTATGATTTTTTAAACATTACATTAGTTATGTATCTGAATACATAATTTCATTTTTTGATTAAATGTTGAATATTTAGTGACTTTTCTCTTACTTTCTTCTGCAGCAAATTTCGCAGACTGGTTGGTGGCGGTTCTTAGTTGCTAGCAATGTTTGTACAATGGTACAAGATATTGACTAGAATATTTGTAGATTTCTTGTTGTAAAAAAGTTACTAATATAACGTACGTATGTATATACATAAATTCATACATGTGATGAATGTAATTCGAAAACTGTTGATCAAAAACTAACGGGGGCAAGAGAGTGAAGATTATACACAAAATGTTTGCACCACAATAAAATTAATATTTATATCTAATGCTAAGTGATACATATCTAGATTTTTTTCAATTTTCGCTAGCTGTATGCCACGAGGTAGTACATTTGACTGATTAATATCGTTCTGCCAATTTTCATATATTTGCCACTGATTGATTTGAAATAATTGTTGATTGCTTGATATCGAATATTATTTCATATATATTAATTATATAATATGAATGCTATTATGCATAAGTCTTCTTTATTAGGTTTTTTTAGATTTAAACAAAACGCTTTTGTGTGAACAACACAATCTAAGGCTCGGTTATGTTCACAATTTAATTTTATTGTGCATAATAGTGATGAACGAATAGTCTTATTCGATTCAAACTACCGAACATTCGGCTATCTCAATAGATTCATATTCGCCTTAAGACGAATACACCTCGACCATGTATTGTGGTACAATTATCAGGTATATGCAAAGCGAATTCATTACAACAAAGCATAAATTTTTGTGAAACACAATGTCAAATACAAGGCGAATTAATTAATTCGCCTTTCTCAAATAAAATGAAATTTTATGTAAACAAAATTAATTTTATTCATTGTTGTGTTTTAAAATATCAAAGTGCTGATGTAAGTATTGATGGAAGTAAAATTTATGAAATAAAATAAAACAAAATTTATATTTTAGGAGACACAGACGTGTTGTGGGTGTCCAAGAAGCTCAGAAACTCTACAGGTTCCTAAGAATCTGAAAAGGTAAGTGTGTGACAGATATAAACATCTTCCGGAAAATTTTAAGTGGCACACTGTGCTTGGAATTGATTCAGGACAAGCATTGTTTCCACACATAATTTTTCCTGCAGAAGTACATACCTTTGTGGCATTTTCAAAAGTAAATTAACATATTATTCGTTCACTACTTGATTATGAATCAATAGGGGTTTGCATCAGTGAAATACTGTCCAATGATGGAAGTCAAATGAATATAGTTTAGGAAGAGAGCAGAAGTGGAATATGTTTAATGATTTCAGGTAATGTTTTTGTTCTGTTCATAATTCTTTACCTTTATTAAAACAATTTCTTTTTATTTTCCTTACTTTATCAGCACCAGCTACCGGTGGTGGTACGAAATCACATAGTTTTCGTCGTAATCAGAATAGTACTGAATTGTTGATTCGCAAATAACTCGTGAAATTGTTAAAGACCTTAAAACTGATTTGCGTTTCCAGAGTTCCGCTGTGATGGCTCTTCAGGAAGTTAGTGAAGTTTATTTGGTTTGTCGCTTCCTAACTACCAATTTCTGCACCATCTATATATATACTCTTCGCATATAACATACAAGATGTTATAACCATTGTTAAAAACAATCCGTCCTTTTCAGGACCACAAAATATATTGTATGTATATTATTTTGCAATGATATCACATCGCTAATCCTCTATATGTATAGAATTTCGGGAATGGTTTTTGATTTCTGATTCCGATAAAAGAACCATTTAAAATAAATAATACTCATATAACTTTATTTTAAAATCAATGAATAAAAATTTAAATGAATAAAAATTTCAACTTTATATTTAAAAATTTGAAACAACCGAAACATAGTAAACAGGAAACAAAAATGCGGCGAATTTCAAAAATTTTGACAATCAGTTCACTATCACCTGTGCTGATGCATATACCTGTTCATGGTGCTTATTACGCATGATGCCAAAATTCCAATAATTTTTGATAAATCGTTTACTCTATTTACGGAAAACGACAAAAATTATTTTGAATCAATTGCTATAGACATAAATTTTCAAGAATCTGAAATAGATGTTTTAACTGAAAGATTGAGAATTGATCATCAAAATGATGAAGAAGTGACTTGTTTATTAAATTTGATTAAAAAATTCAAGTCAACATTTTATATAGAAGGTGATAATTTGACAACTGTAGGTAAATATCAACATCGTATTCCTACAATTAATGAAATCCCAGTTTATTCAAAAACATATAGATTTCCTGAAATTCACAAAACAGAAGTTGATAATCAAATTAAAGAAATGTTGATATCAGGAATAATAACAAAATCATCGAGCTCCTATAATGCTCCAGTTTGGGTTGATCCAAAAAAAAATTGACAATTCAGGTAAACAAAAATGGAGATTAGTCATAGATTATAGAAAATTAAATGAAATTACCGTAGAAGACAAATTTCCGATTCCAAATATGGAAGATCTTTTTTCTAAGTTAGGCAATTCTCAATATTTTACAACTTTAGATCTCGCAAAGGGTTTTCACCAGATACCAGTTTCTCGGAAAGATAGACACAAAACTGCCTTTTCAACACTTTCAGGACATTACGAGTTTGCTCGAATGCCATTTGGTTTAAAAAATGTTCCTGCATCTTTTCAACGCATGATGAATGAAGTATTACATGACTTTAAAAATGTTGTTTATCTTGATGATATATTAATTTTCTCTACATCGCTTTGTGAACATCTTCAGTCTTTAAGTAAAATATTTACAAGATTATCTGAATATAATTTAAAAGTTCAGATTGAAAAATGCACATTTTTTAAACGAGGGTCTGAATATTTAGGTCATATAATTTCAGCAGATGGAATAAAACCCAATCCAAACAAAGTTGATGCTATTCAAAAAGTATCCCTTCTAAAGATAATTAAGCAAATTCGATCATTTTTGGGTCTCACAGGTTTTTATCGCAAATTTATAAAAGATTCAGTAAAATAGCTTTGCCAATGATATCCAAATTAAGAAAAGGTTCAGTTATTAATACAAATGGTTATCAATATATAGAGTCTTTCAATAAATTAAAAAAACTTATATGTACAAGTCCAGTTCTATCATATCCAAATTTTAATAAAATTTTTGTATTAACAACTGATGCGAGTAATGAAGCAATTGGTGCTGTTTTATCCCAAAACGGCCATCCAGTAGCTTTTACTTCAAGAACTTTAAATAAACTTGAACTAAATTATAGTGCTATTGAAAAAGAACTTCTTGCAATGGTTTGGGCAGGAAGTTTAAAATTCAAACTGATCATCGTCCATTAGTTTGGTTGAATTCATTGAAAGAACCTAATATTAAATTACAACGATGGAAATTGAAACTTAATGAATATGATTTTGATGTTTAATATATCAAAGGCAAAACTAATCCAGTTCCTGATTTTCTAAGTCGTGTAGATATACATAATTTAGAAGTGGAAGAGCAAAACGAAATTGCATCAGACTTAGCTACGATTCATAGTGGTATTGAAAATCTTAATGACCATATTAGTATTACGCAATCCCCTATATATCATTATAAAAATCAACTCATTATTGAGATTGGAAATAATTATAAACTTGTTAAGAAAATATTGTATGGAACAAAAATAAGATAACTATTAAAGAATATACTGAAGAAAAAGTTGTAGAGTTTCTCAAACAAATTTTACCCATAAAAGGCAAAGTTGCAATTTTTTGTCAAGATTTTTTGATATTTAAGCAACTTCAAGAAATAATCGTACATTATTTTTCAAATACATCTGATATAAATTTTATTAAATGTTCTAAATTTCTGAAAGACATATTAGACAAAGAAAAATTTTCTGAAATAATAGGCAAGTTTCATTCTGATAAGAACCACAGGGGTATAAATGAAAAATTCTTGGAATTAAAAACTATCATTTTCTTTCCCAAATTAAAAAGTGAGATACATAAATTTATTAACAATTGCATGGTTTGCAATATGTGTAAATATGACAGACATCCAATTAAAACAAAGTTTTGTGTAACAGAAACTCCTCAAAAATCTAATGAAATCATTCATATTGATATCTGGTTTTTAAATAAAAATTTTACATATTTAACGTATAGATAAATTAAAAAAACATGTTTCGCTGCATTATTTACCAGATAAAAATTCTATAACTATTGTTGATGTTCTTAGAGAAAGATTTGCCATTTTAGGAAAACCAGTTAAAATTGTGGCAGATAATGAATTTAGTACAGCATATATTATAAATTTTTTAGAATCAGAAGGTTATCATTTTACATCACCACATACGCAGACGGGTAACTCTGACATAGAACGTTTTCATCTTACTTTAAACGAACATATTCGGTTATTTCAAATCTATAATGATACTATTCATTCGGCAACTGGTCATAGGCCTAATGATTTGTTACACAACAAAGTTGACAAATATGTTTGGAACTAATTACATGATAATATACAAGATAATAAAATAAAAAGATACGAAAAATTAAATGAGAAAAGACAAAACTGTCATCAATTTCGAGAAAGAGAGTTAGTAAAAAATTTGGTATTTTATAATTTAAAGCAAAAGCCAAAATATGTAATTAAAGGAGTTAAAGAAAATCATAAAACCTATTTCAAGGACGATATGGATTGTAAGCGCGATAGACAAATTATTAAAAGAGTTCATAAATATCAGAACGAATTGCCTGATATTCATTTTGATAGAAAAATTACAGGACGAAATTATAAAAAGTAACTTAAAATAAAAAAAATTTAAAAAAGAAAAAAAAAAAAATATATATATATATATATATATATATATAAATATATGTATATAATTTAGCTGTAATATATATTTCACGTGGACACACTGGTAGATACTGAGGTATGTTCGACAGTGTAACAGCAAAACGCAAACTTCGCCGACGTACATGTCGGCTGACATGTAGCCTGTGTAATAGAGCTATTACACGGCTACTACACAGGCACAGTTGTAAGTTGGCACAGTTTGGGTTTAGCTATTAAGCTGCGTTTAGACTGTGCTAATATTTGTGCAAAACTATAAAAATTTTGTTTGTCCTAGTGTAAACACTCGAATTTGTTAGCCACCAAATATTTTTCGACTGTTTGTTGGCTAAAAAAATCTTTGTTTGTGAATAAAACTTTGCATAGTGTAAACACTTTGTCAGCTGGTCGTAACAAATATTTGGCTCGATATTTTGTTTGTTCTCACAATATTTTTGACGGAACAAATAGCGACAAATAATTGTAGAAATGTGGGTTACCAACAGTTATTTTTGACAGTGCTTAACATATAAAAATTAAATAAGTTGAAATGGCAATACTGGTGAATTCGTTTGACAGATTGGTAAGTAAAAAGCGCTTTTTTGTAATTTTTTAATATAAAACATATTTTCTAAAAGAAAATGGAAAACATCAACGCAGCAATTGAATCGCCACCATCTGCCAAAAAAACAAAAAGGAAGAGGATGACTCACGAATGGAGCGAAGAAAACATATTTAAATTGATCGGCGAAGTGGAATGCCATCCTTGCATTTGGAATGCATCAAGTGCTGACTACCACAAAAAACCCATGCGGGATAGCGCATGGACTGAAATTGGCGATATGTTCAATGTTACAGCGGAGGAAGTTTCCACAAAATGGTCGAATTTGAGGATTCAGTACCGGGGCTACCTTAACAAAAAAAATAAATCTGGACAAGGTGCAGACAATACACCAAAGTGGAAGTATTTTGATTCCATGGCTTTTGTTGGACATGCGGAGGCTAGCCAGCGGCAAGCAACAACAACAAATTTAAATATTTTATCTGAAAGCGAAGGTAAACTAATGAGAATGCATTCATTAATTGTTAATATTGTTGTCATCAGAAAACCTTTTTTTTACAGAATCAGTCCTATCATCTGCGCCTTTGTCGAGCAACACAACGACAAATGTCATGGCAACATTTTGTGATGTTGTTCAAACTATTAAGGACAGGCGCAAATCTTTAAACCCTAATGAGGAATTCGGACGCTACATAGTCAGTGAGCTCAATGCTTTGAATGAACACGATGCTGCAAACATAAGAAGAAGTCTTGGAGGTTTTTTGTTTAAAGAATTAAGTGAGCTCAAACAAAAACAAAATGCAGCGGAAGAGCTGAACCACCTCTTTAATTGAAAATGATGAATGTGATAATTTTTTCCTTAATATTAATATTGCCAAAGAATTTGCCTTATTATTTTTAATCAAATATTAATTTTGAAATTGCTAACGAATGTGCCTTATTTTTACCTTTTTAACAAACATTAATCTTAAGATTGCCAAAGAATGTGCCTTTATTTTTTTAATAAAAATAAAAATATACTTCAAATTGACAAATATTGTTTTAAAAAATAGACAGCAATTCAGTTATATTTGTTGATATTGAAAGGGTACTTCTCCTTCATTTATAAAGTACTGGCTGAATTCATTCTTAATTTCGTCTATTGTTTCGCTGTTGTAAGAACGTTGTGTTATGAGAGGATGTAAAGATGAATCAATTGCATCATTCCGCCATTCTCCTGGAGTAATGCTACCATCGGCATTGTCACGATCAATCAATGAAGACGTTAAGTAAATTCTTGGGTTTCTTATCAATAGAAAATTGTGTAATGCACAACAAGCAGCGGTTATTTTTCTTGCTTTTTCGGGATTAAGCTGTATTGGGCTGCGGAAAATGCGAAATCGTGCTGACAATATGCCAAATGCATTCTCTACAACGCGTCGTGCTCTTGATAGGCGATAATTAAAGATGCGTTGAATACCATCAAGCCTGCTCTTATTGAAGGGTTTCAAAAGATTTGTGCTTGCAGAAAATGCATCATCAGCCACTAGGATAAACGGCATGCATTTTGACCTTTCGGGCAATGGCACAGGCTGAGGAAGATGGAGAGAATTGTTTTGTAGCGCATCATAGAATGCAGTTCTCCGAAAAACGCCCCCATCAGAAACCCGACCATTTGTTCCAATGTCTATGTAAATAAATTTATATGACGCATCGGCAATGCCCATGAGCACAATACTATGTGTGCCTGCAAAATAGAACAAACAATTTATTAATTTATCAATTATTTTTGTATAAATTTTGCACAACCTTTATAATTATAAAATACGCTTCCTGAATTCTTAGGAGCCACCATCACCACATGCTTGCCATCTACGGCACCAAGGCAGTTTGGAAAATTCCATTTTTCCAGAAACTCATCTGCAACGCTTTTCCACTCCTCTTCGTTCGATGGAACCTTTTAATTAAAGAAAATGTAATTGAAACATTGCAATTATATGTAAATACTGTTACCTTCATAAAATCTGCTTTTAAAACATTGTAAATAGCATCGCACACTTCTGGCACAATTCCTGATATCGTGCATGCTGGAATCCTAAAAACATATTGCAGCGACGAGAAACTTTCGCCAGTGGCCAAATATCGCAAAGTCAGAGCCAATCTTTCAGACGCAGATATTGGTTCCCTCAAATGTGTGGTTTTCTTTGTTATAATCGGCGCCACTAGATACAGCTTTATTTGAAAAACATTAAAATATATTTAATGTTAATATGCTGAATATTGTAATCAAGTTACCAAGTAATCGAAGTCATTTGAACCCATGCGCACGAAGTTTTTATGCAGCGAAGGTTCTTCAGAACGTAGTTCCTTTAGAAGTTTTTGGCAACATCCTTCCATTTTACGACGCTGCACCCAAGCTCGAACCCACATTCTTCTGGATCTTCTTTTTTTTTTTTTTGCTGGGTTTCTGAAACTGCTATAGCTCCAGCAGTTATTAATAATAAGTCTTCAATGTCACTGTCACTAAACATTTTAACTTTTCACGTTGCTTCACAAACACAATTTGATACTATTTAGCAGATGAATTTCATAAACATAACAACAACATTATTTGACAGATGTTTGTCATACATACCGGACAAATAAAATTATTAGTGCAGTGTAAAGGGGTATACAAATATTTGTACCAAACATGGCTGACACAAAATCTTCTGTTATTTGTGCAAATAAAATTTAAACAAATATTAGTGCAATCTAAACGCATGCCCAAACATTAGTCACAAACCATACTATTAGCCCAAACCATTATTTGTTGTGTTTGGACAAATATTAGCATAGTCTAAACGAAGCTTTACACTGTCGAACATACTTCAGTACCAGTGTGGCCATCGCAAAAATATTTTACAGCTGAATCTGCTCTGAAATAATGCTAAAATATACTATAAAGAATCCTCGACTGCCAATATATAATGCTAAAATTTTAATTGTGTTAACTTCTGTTACTTCAGTTAATGTATTTTTATAAATAGTTAATTTTTCATAATGCTCCTTATAAACAGTTATTGCACATCAATTCAATGAATCAAACTGATTAAAAAGTCACATAATATAAACTTTTATATTATGAAATCTGAAGATTCGTTCGATATACCGGGTTATCCATTTCGTGGTTTCAACAGTATAGGACTGGAATTCGAAATCTGTCAAGCTAAGTTGTTAAAACAAATATTCTCTTCTGAGTTGAAAGTCTGACATAGACGAAAAAATTATCAAAACATACTACAAAAATAGTGATTCTGCAACAGCCACATATCGTGCTTTAAGAGGAGATTATGGTTTACATAATCGTCCAACTACGCAATCAATTTGCAAAATTTTGAAGAAATTTTAAGAGACTGGAGCGGTTACAAATATTTTAAGGTCTGTGCATGATCGTTTCGCTCGTTCCGCTGAAAATATCGTTACTGTAAGTGAAAGTGTTGCCAAAGGCCAGAATGTGTCGATTCCTCGCCGTTCTCATGAATTAGGACTGTCTTACGGCACATTATGGCGTATTTAGCATTTAGATCTACACCTACATACATCCATATAACGCCCAGCTCACACAAAAACTGAAGCCAGCTGACCATTCACAGCGTCTTAGATACGTGGCATTCCACGTGCTTGAACAACAGGCGGTGGACGGCGATTTAAAAAAAAAATTGTCTTTAACGATGAAGCACATTTCTCACTCGGTGGGTATGTTAATAAACAAAATTGTCGTATTTAGGGTTCTGAGAATCCTCAAGTAATTGAAGAGAGGCCGTTACATCCAGAAAAAGTCACTGTTTGGTGCGCTCTTTGTTCCGAAGGTGTGATTGGACCTTACTTTTTCGAAAACGACGATGGAACGACAGTCACCGTTAATTCGAAGCGTTATGGTCATATGATAAGTGACTTTTTTTTTGCTATTGAAGTATACGACTTGGAGAATATCTGGTGTCAACAAGATGGTGCCACATGCCACACACCTCGAACGAATATGGCTTTATTGCAAGAGACATTTCCTGGCCGCATAATTTCTCGTCGTGGCGGTATCAACTGGCCACCAAGATCATGCGATTTGACACCATTAGACTTTTTTGTTGGCAATATGTGCCAAAAAGTGGTCGAAAATTACCTCAAAAGAATCAATGCTTGCAACACTTCGCGTGGTAGTCATTTAAATAATGTAGTGTTTCACATATAATGTCAACGTTCAAACTTTATAATAAAAAAGAAATACCATAAAAAAAATATTTTATATGTGTTTTATTTACGTTTACTTTTGAAACCGCAAAATCGATAACCCTATATCATTATAATATACATATATTCTTATCATATTTTTTCATAAGATCATTCGGTGTTTTAAAATTTGCCTAATATAAAATAGTGAATTCATAGTGTTTATATCATTATATTTCGAATTTTTGTTTTTATGCGATTCATGCCACTAAAAACACGTTGCTAGATGAAGAAGCCAGGAACTTCATTGCAAAAGTAGCTAATTCACTGAAGGGACTTTCATTTAGTGCATTTTTATATTCATTTACATATACTCAAAAGTCAACTGTTGAATTCTTATTTAACCATTCATATGAATATAGTTTCCGCCAATGATGTTCCAAATCCGTAATTTCTTCTACAGATTTTGAAAATAACATTAATTACCAGGGCAACCAAAAATATGCTTTAAAAAAAGGGTTTTAAGCGCATAAAAAATGCTGTAAAAAACAGGAAAAATTCCCTTAAAATGTAAAAAATATGCTCTAAAAAGTTTTGTTTTTCTTAAAAATATAAGATTTTATTTCAAAAATAATGAAAAAATAATATAAAAAAATAAAATTGTTAGGGAATTCATTAAATAACTTGCTACTTTAGGACCATATTACATGTCTAAGAAAACATATGCTAAATACATATGTACATACTAACTTATGTAATATAAAATACGAATTAAAAACTTCTTTGTAAGCAAATTTGTACAAGTATAAGTCTGTGAAATATATTAGCTTAATTCATATTGGAATTGCCATAAATTATGATGTGTTGACTTTAATTCTCAAAAAGAAAGTTCTGTCTGTTGCTTCTAAAAATACTTTTATAAAAAGAAAAACTTCTTTCTACATCCGTTGAATTCATTGGAGCATATTTAAAAGACAAAACTTTGCCCACATCATATTCTGAAGTTGGGCTTGCCTTAGAACCATTCAGCTGACTACAAATATTTTTTATTGTTTCACGGCCTTTGTTTTTATCCATAACTCGTTTTAACTTATTTTGAACAATATGCTTAGAATCGGAGTCAGACACATTGTCGATCTTTTTAACGGTGTCGTTCAGTATTCTTATTTGCTCAGTTAGGGAAATACCAGCAGTTTGAAATTTTTGATATTGTTGGCAATAAATTCATAATTCGATGCAATAAAACCTAAATCTGTTTTTGTTTTAGATTTACGTAAAGCTTCTTTGGCAATTTTAATCGATTGAGCATCATCTGTTAAACTATCTAAAACTTTCTTGTTATTGGTAGCATAATAATTTTGCAAGAAATGCTCTTTTAAAAGCAAAATATGCTCTTAAAGTTGCTTTTAAAAGCAAAATATGCTCTTAGAGTTGCTTTTAAAAGTAAAATATGCTCTTAAAAGTAAAATATGCCAACATATGCCCTTAAGGGCAAAAAATGCCAAAATATGCTCTAAAAATCGATGCCTAAATTCTTAAAAATATCTGAAACGGATAAATAACTACCTCATATGTTTGTAAGACATGCAGAAAAATTTATGATATATCATAAATTTGGTTGCCCTGTTAATTACTATTTTGAATAAATAAATCTTTTGAATAAAATAAAGAATGCTTAAAAATGCAATATATATATATATATATATATATATATATATATTTGAAAAATGGTAACTGCAAAATGGCATATATACAGCTATATGAAAATGCCAACTTGGCCCTACTGCTGTTCAGTGTGCAGAAATTTTTGAAGCGAAAGCATGTCAATCAGCCTCTACACACTGGATGAATTGTGCTGGTATCACATTGCAGTTCAGGGTATATTCGGTGAGGAGAGTGGTTTTTGGTTGGCACAATTTTTCAATCAGCTTCAACCCCACATTAGCAGAAAAAAACTAATACATACGCATTTATGAAAACATACATTCTTTGTTTTCTTTTTTACAAAGCGTTTTAATCTTCACTTGTCCATCTTTGTATAAACAAACAGTAGAACTAATAAAAGAAACTCATAAAAGTCTTAGCAGTAATTTTTAGTAACTAGTATAAGTAAAAATTTTTGGATATCGAAAATTTCAGCAACATTTTACTGAAATAACTTAATTATTCTTAACGGTCGCAAAAATTTCTATTGGTTTTTGAATAGTCTTTTTAATAATGTGTGAGAAAATAATCTTATATAAATGTACCTATAAAAATTCACTTTTCATGTTTGTGCAAATTGCACAACATATTTTTTTGTTTGTTTGTTTGTCTTAAAAATCAATTATATATAAACTATAAAAACATTATTTAAGAAAATAAATAATACTTTACATATGTATATATGTATTTTTAATAGGGTCCTAGTAGATTTCTGCAACATTTGATTTAGGCTTTGTATATTTACATGAATATATACCTTTATATATATATATATATATATATATATATATATTATGGAACTAAAAACTCCTAAGATTATTGCCAATTGCTCATCACTTATTCCAGTCATATATCCGCTAAGTTTGCTTCAAAACGCATGAGTACAGCGAACGAAAAATAATACCAAAAGAACAAAGAAATACTAACACACTCAAAGCTGTGTATACGTATACAATTTTATGCCAGATGCATTCATACCGTGTGTTTTGAAAAGAACAAAAAATTTCAACTAGTGTGTAGAGGCTGAATGAAGCGGAAAGTTGTAGCGACGATGGTTATCAATTTGCGTGTACCAAAGACTCTATAAACCGCCCAGGAGACGCACAAAAGAAACCAACAATCACATAGCAATCGTATTATTTCGGCTCCATGTAGGAATGTGACCTAGGGTCGAAAAAATCTATTATTTAATACTCGATTCATTTTGTTTGAAAATAAATCGTTTTGTAAAAAATCGAATTTCGAGGATATAATAGATTTTTGCAGATAATTTGTTTTTTTTTGTATGAAAAACTCTTATTCGATATATTAGTGAAAGTTATGAGCGATTAATTTAAAAAAATCATTTTAGATAATTATTATTAATTACAAGTATAATAAATTAACCAAAAGGACGAATTTTAGATTATAAATACAGATTAGAATTATTCATATACAAAACTCTTGAATATTTTATTGCAGTACAGATAATATAACGACAATTGTTTGGTCACAACATTAATAAAATACAAAATGAATCATTTTCTATAATTCAAGCTTAGACGATAAAAAAATAAAATAAATTGAAGAAGATAAATAGTGAATTAAATGACAATCGTTTGGTTTCAAATGACAAAATTAAATTACAAAAAAAATCACCCTTTGTTTACATATAATAAACTTACTTACTAATTTTTTCATTCATCGCATAGATGGCATTATTTACAAAAATCGATTTAAAATGCGTAATTCATGTAATCGATTCATTAAAAATCGATTGTTACAATTAATAAAATCGATTACAAAAATCGATAGTTAGAAAGAAATAATCGATGAAAACAAAAATCGATTATTTATTCACTTCCCTAGCTACATGTACATGTTGTCGGATCTGATTGATGAAAATCAAAACATTTTGATATTTTTATTTGTCGCCTGATTTTTTGTACATCAACGAATCTGATTGGAGGAAAAACGTCATTTGCTTGTTGAATTTGTTGTGTGAAGACACGGAGAAGTGTGCGGATGAAAAAAATTTTGTTTTACATTTTATTCAGGAAATATGTTTCGTGTCATTTATCACGTTGAATACATAGTACACATATACGTTTTTTGAATAATATGGGTTCTTAATATACATTATAAACTTATTTATATATGTGTATGTACATTATTTCTTTTTATAAACTTTGTAACTAAGTTTAAATTTTATATAGCTTCAATTTTAATTTTTTTATATACACATATACTATATATTTTGTTTTGTATTGTTAACTCAATCCTGTACTGCAATATATATATATATATATATATATATATATATATATATATGTATGTATGTAAAATAAATAAATGTATAGAATGTAAGATAAGCATATAGCAATAGAGAAGAAAGAAAAAAATAAACAATAAGAGATGTTATTAAGTGTATTGAAAGAACAATATCCGAAAGAAACAATAGATGTAAAACAATAAATATATTAAACAAAACTGCACAGGTAGTCAATCATAACAAATCATCATCCGATGACGACATGTTCGCATACGAACGCCACGAAGCCAAAACACAAATGCTGATTGACGAGTTTCTTTGTGCATCTCCGAAATTCAGCAATTAAACGAAACTAACACATTCTTACCGCTTGTTGGTTTCTTTTGTACGTCTCCTGGGCCCATAATATAAAGATGTTGGTCTTCCATACAATGATTTGCCGGTAGTAAAATGTTAATGCGCTAGTACACACGAGCACATTTTTTAGAGCCATTATAACAACTTGACGACAAAGTTGGTGGTAGCAAATGCCAACGTTAGCATAACAAGACGATTAAGTGGCCGGTAGCAACTTTTTATTATTACAACTTGCCGGTAATATAAAATGTATATTTCTATATACATTTATATTACATAATATATTATACATTATATATTATACACTACGACACACTTGTTTTTACCTTTTAAAAATATATGCATCTTTTATTTGTGAAAATATAACTTTGCGTTATAAAATAAAAAATATCAGTATCTAACCCTGCCCTTACACATGCAAGTAATTACTTGCAAGTTGAATATCATCGAAAATGTTATGCAAGTTGCATGAAAGTTTACACAGTCAAGTGAAAGTTCATTTTCAAGATGTCGTTGAAGGCAAATCAACTAAAATAAATTGGTTTATTATTTGAAAAAATTATGTGAGAAAATTGAAAAAGAAAAAACAGGACATATAAAGAGAAGGTATTGGGTAAAACCTCTACTTATAAAAAGGCACGATCACCATTATTATTTGGTTTTGTTTATTAATCAGAGTTACCAATGATATAAGTGGGATACGTTTTTATGGAAACAATTGAAATTAGTAATTATTATAACATTTTCTAATTAAATTGATGTTTCCAATTGTCTACTTTATGTATATGTTAAAAAAAAACCAAGAAATATTTTAAAATAAGTTAAAATTATATAAATTGCTTCCTCATTAAAGTAAATTTGGTAACACTGTCTATATATTTCACATTAACTTGCTGCAAGTGTCAAAAATCACTTGCTGCTAAAATCTTTTGCAAGTTGATCTGCAAGTACGCTACAAGTACGAAAAATATGGTTGTGTTAGTAAAAAGGTGTGAGTGTGTTGAGTTTTTCGAACTTGCACTTGCATGTGTTAAGGCTGGATAAGGAAACAATCGTGCGAGCTGTGAGAAGACGGACAAAAACTTTGTGAAGAAGACCTATGTTTGGTGCTACCATATTAAAAAATAAGAAAATATGGTAGATTAAACATAAATCATCCTGGTAAAACTTATCGCAAAGTCGAACTTGCCTTTAATATATCGCACATACTTAGATTAATGGATAAAATCTCACTTTAAGATAACACCAAGTTTTATATAATGGCCCTTAGTCCGCAAAACTTTTGTTCTTTTCAAAACAAAATTCCTGGCCTGGAATACATCCGGCATAAAATTTTATACGTATACACAGCTTTGAGTGTGTTAGTATTTCTTTGTTCATTTGGTGTTATTTTTCGTTCGCTGTACACATGCCTTTTTAAACAAAATTAGCGGATAAGTGATGTGAAATGGGCAATAATCTAAGGAGAAATTTCTAGTTTCATTATAAATGTATTTTCATTTAAATAACTAAAGCCTAAATCAAATGTTGTAGAAATCAACTAGGACCATATTAAAAATGCATTTTTACATATGTAAAAAATTATTTATATTGTTAACTAATGTTTTTAAAGTTTATATATAATTGCCTTTTTAAGACAAATATGTAGTTTGTAGCACAGTGTATATTCGCAATTCTTCAAGAATTCTACTGTTATGTACATTTCTATCTACTTGCATTTTTTAAATTCCTCAAGAATTAATTTTATGTATGTATTTACATATTATGTGTTTTATGATCATTATGTATACTATATTCTCTATATAATATTTATATTCTCCTGAAAATAACGGTCCTTTCTTGTTTGTCACGTAGGCATAAATTTTTGTTTTTCTGCATTCAAAGAATGATACATAAAATGCTTATTTAACATGAGTTTGCTGATTTAGATTTTAATAGTGTTGAAGTCGTCAAACTTGCCGGTAAAAATATTAAATTTTAAAGAGCTCGCTTTTGTTCGCTCGCTAACCAATCACTCTTTTATAATATATTAATAGTTTGCTAAATATTACTAAGTGATTTTAGTAAATAAATTAAACTTAAAGAGTGTTCTTATTTGGATTACACTGCAGCGTTATTGTTCGAGTGCTGTTAAAAAGTATTTTTAATAATTTTCATGCTCCAAGCAACAATTCTTTAAAATTTAATATAAAAAAATGTTTGTGAAAATTACCAAGATGTCGGAGGACAACGCGACTCATCATAATTGTGGAAAGTGCCAAGAATTGGACGATGACCGAAAGGTTATGTGCAGCAAGGTGTCAGATTATGACTGGATCTGCGAATTTTGCGACAACAGATCTTCCGCCGCTGCTAACCCAGGCCAAATAAGTGGTCTTGAGGCTCAACCGAGCTCATCATCGTCACCTATAGTTCCACCATCAACAAACGCACCACCACGCGTGATTGCCGGTACAGGTAAAATGCTTAGAATCATGGCGTCTCAAGGTGCAATGGCAGCTATTAGTACTGGGATATCAACAGGGGTTTCGTCGCCGAATTAGTCCATAGTACCAACAGCTATGGTTATGTATCCACATCTCTCTACAGCACCCCATCAATATATGGTAACGGCTTCTACAGCGCAACCAGGAATAACAGTGCCTATAAATTACCAACAGCAAAATATGCAAATGGTCTCAAACAAACAAATTTCAGCAAAGAGTATTCAAAGCGGTAAAGATTGTTTGGAAAGGCAAAGAATGTTGAAGTTGCAGCAATTAGAGGAGGAAAGGAAAATTGAACAACAGTTTCTAAAACGAAAATATAAAATTTTATATGGAAATGATGCCCCTTCCTTCACAAATATTTATAACGACAATTCTAATGAACAGTTAAGTTCTACATTCATACCTACAACCAAAGCCTCAAATGATGAGTTAAGATTTCACAGTAATCAAGCTGATCCAACGCCTTCACAACTGACTGCAAGGAAAATTATACTACGCGAACTACCGTCCTTCAGTGGCGATCCAGATGAATGAAAATTTGATAAGGCTTCAAAATTGCTTAAAAGGTAAGGCTAGAGAGTTACTGAAGAGCAAGTTACTTTTGCCTGCCCTTGTGCCAGATATTATTAACACGCTTCGTATGTGCTTTGGTCGCCCGGAGCATATTTTAGAACGCGCTATAAGTAAGGCCAAAAATATGCCCTCTCCAAGAGATAAGCTAGAAGCACTAACTGAGTTTGCACTAACCATTCTTCAGAATTTTACCAATCCGCTTGTATTCGAAAAATAGCAGTATTAAAACATTTGCCTTTCTAGACGAAGGGTCTTCTGTTACCCTAGTAGAGCGAAGTTTATTTGACAGTTTGGATTTGGATGGCGTGTCTGACTCCTTATGCCTGAAGTGGACCGGTGGCACTACACGAGATGAAAATGAGTCGATCAGAACTTCATTTAAGGTTTCTAGTATCCTCCATGATACAAAGTTCGTCCTCTCTGACGTTCATACGGTCGAGCATTTGGAATTGCCCTCTCAAACCTTAAAAATGAAAGAGATTGTTAAAAAACATCCATATTTGAAGGATTTACCAATACAATCATATCATAATGCTAAACCTATGTTCTTAATTAGAGCCAACAATTGAAAACTAGCGGTTCCTACAAGAACTCGTCTTGTGTGGGCCCTACAGGGTGGCTGCAATAATCACTCCACCGATCACAGGTTAAACATACATACATGCGTCTGTCAAAAAGATTATGACGATCTTCACGATTACGTAAAAAATTACTTCAACGTAGAGTCGCCTACTTCGTCCGCTATATTATCAACAGTAGACAGGGATGCAATGGAAGTGCTAAAAACAACATGATAAAAGATAAATGAACACTATGAGGTTAGCTCACTGTGGAAAAACGCTGATGCGCAATTACCAGACAGTTACGATAATGCCTATCGCCGGCTGATGTGCCTTAATAAAAAACTGGCTAAAGATGATTCGTTACGACAGAGCATGCAGATTCAAATCGACAATCTGATTGAAAAAGGTTACGCAAAGAAACTGAGTCCAGCCGAACTCAATCCAGAACCATCACTATGTGGATGATCTTATCAATAGCGAAGATACTAAAGATGCCGCAGCAGAGTTAGCCCTCTAAGGGGCAGAAATTCACGCCGCTGCTGGATTTCACATAAGAAACTGGGCGTCTAATTCAACCAAAGTCTTATCCGATTTTTCAAAAATCACTCAAGATGCTTAACAATGGGGAGTCACCGAAAAAGTTTTAGGTATGTATTGGCACCCAGTTACTGATGACTTCAAATATTTGAAGATATATATAATTGCAGATTTTCACGTCTGCGCCGAAACGTGATTGACGAAGATGTAGTACCGACCAAGAGAATGCCTCCAGGTTTTGACGTCAATATTCGACCCTCTTGGATTCCTGTCATGTCACACGATAGGCCTTAAAATCCTTCTTCAAGATGTCTGGCGGGCCGGAATTGGATGGGCCGATACGCTAAATGAACACCTATTTAAAAAATGGTCTCAATGGAAAGCGTCCATACCACTAATCTCTGAGGTCATTCCAAGATGTTACTCGAAGTTATTATGCGATGCCGAATATGTACAACTTCATACGTTCGTCGACGCAGGAGAACACGCCTACGCTGTCGTTAGTTATCTGGTAGTACAACTAGGTGGGCACGTAACCGTATCCTTATTAGCCGCAAAGTGCAAAGTGGCACCTCTTAAGCCACTCTCGGTACCTCGAATGGGGCTGCAAGCCGCATTCATCGGAGTCAGACTAACTAATTCAGTGCAAAATATTCACCGTTTGCGAATATCTTCAAGATATTGGTGGTCAGATTCTAAGACCGTGCTGCAATGGCTGCGGATTGACCCAAGAAATTTTCAACCGTTCGTAATGTACCGAGTAGGAGAGCTTTTAGAACATTCCAACGTCATTGATTGGAAGTGGGTACCCACCAAAATGAACCCCGCAGATTTTGCTACAAAAATAACAACGAATAACAAGAATATGAGCTTATGGTTCAATGGCCCGGCCTTCTTGCGCGATGATCCATGCCAATGGCCAACTTGTGAAGACTTGGACAAATGGACACATTAGAGTTGAAGCGCCATGTTCTATTGATCGGCAAAAAAAATAAAACTCACAATTTTTAAGATTTTGAATATTTTTCCCACTGTAAAAGGCTCTACCGAGCAGTATCAACATTCTTGCTCTACATGAATAAATTAAAAGTTGCCTCTAAACAATCAGATTTCATCTATACAGTTACCTACGAGATGATACAACAAGCAAAGCGATATATTATAAAAGAAGCACAGCGTGACGAATTTCTTCAAGAAATTATGGATCTCAAGCATGGGGAAACTGTAACGAAATCAAGTAAGTTGTACAAACTCAACGTCTATCTGGACGAAAATGATATTTTAAGATGCATCAGTAGAGCAAAACGTCTCAACAATCACGAAGATGAAATCATTTTAACAGCTGCCCATCATATCACATTTCTTATAATACGCTCATTACATGAAGACTACCATCATCACTTTCACGAAGCAGTAATTAATAAAATAAAAGGGCAATATTATGTGCATCGTTTACGGGTCGTATACAAAAAGGTGCGTAATTTCTGATAAAAATGCAAAAATTCCGCTGCCGCACCACATGCCCCTCAAATGGCGCAACTTCCAGTTGCCCGTCTAGGCGCCTTTCAACGCCCATTTACTTTCGTTGGCATTGAATTTTTTGGTCCATTGATAGTTACAGTTGGTAGAAGAAAAGAAAAGCAATGGGGAGTAGTTTTTACCTGCCTCACAATGCGCGCAATCCACGTTGAAGTGACTTATAATTTAGACACCAGTTCGTGTATTCTAGCATACGAAATTTCATCGCCAGAAGAGGAACATCTCGTGAAATATATTCGGACAACGGTACCAACTTTAAAGCGGTGGAAAAAATCCTCAAAGAAGAGGTGAAACAAATTGATCTTTCAGATATATCATCAAAGTTTGATAAAACCAAACTGTATTTCAATCCACCAAGTGGGCCCCACATGGGCGGTGCTTGGGAAAGGCTCATCAGATCTGTTAAAAATGTTTTGTACAGCCTATATCCCACACTCAACTTTAATGATGAAACTTTAAAAAGTGCACTTTGTGAAATTGAGTCGATTACTAATTCTCGACCACTCACTTTCGTTTCCGTTGAACAGGAAGACGACGAAGCCATAACACCTAACCATCTTCTCTTAGGTTCCTGTGATGGCTATAAACCGTTCCTCGAGCATTGTGGAAAGATACATCAACGATGGCAACAAGCGCAAGCATTCGCTGATCATTTCTGGCGCAGATGGCTGAAGGAGTATGTCCCAATAATGGAGTAAATGGTTTGCAAAGATCCCACCATTGAAGATAGGAGCCGTAGTTATCATCGCTGATGAAAACCTTTCAAGAAGGTGCTGGCCTAAAGGTAAAGTCATCGACGGTGTGACAGCTGCAGATGGCCAGGTGCGAAGAGTGACGGTCAAGACACAGTTTGGTGTTTTAAGTCGACCGGTGACCAAGGTAGTAGTCCCGAACGTCGGTAATGATCATCAGCAAGCTTGCATCCCTGACTCGCTTACGGGAGGGGGAATGTTACCGCCGTCAACAAATATGTAGTTTGTAGCACAGTGTATTTTCGCAATTCTTCAAGAATTCTACTGTTATGTTACATTTTTTAAATTCCTCAAGAATTATTTTTATGTATGTATTTACATATTAACTTCATGTACGTGTTTTATAATCATCATGTATACTATATTCTCTATATAATATTTATTTTCTCCGGAAAATAACGGTCCTTTCTTATTTGTCACGTAGACATAAATTCTTGTTTTTCTGCATTTAAAGAATGATACATAAAATGCTTATTTAACATGAGTTTGCTGATTTTGATTTTAATAGTGTCGAACTCGTCAAACTTGCCGGTAAAAATATTAAATTTTAAAGCGCTAGCTTTTGTTCTCTCGCTAATCAATCACTCTTTTATAATATATTAATAGTTTGTTAAATATTACTAAGTGATTTTAGTAAATAAATTAAAATTAAACTTAAAGAGTGTTCTTATTTGGATTACACTGTAGCGTTATTTTTCGAGTAGTGATAAAAAGTAGTTTTAATAGTTTTCACGTTGCTCCAAGCAACAGTATGTATGTAGTGCAATTTACACAAACATGAAAAGTGAATTTTCAAAGGTATGTTCATATAAGATTATTTTCTCACACATAATTAAGAAGACTATTCAAAAACCAATAGACGTTTTTGCTTATTCATGCGACCATTAAATTTTATTTAAGTAATTTGAGTAAAATATTGCTGAAAGTTTCTGTAACCAAAAATTTTTACTTTTACTAAAAATTACTGCAACAACTTTTATGAGTATCTTTTATTAGTTGCCGCGATCAACCCCATTTGTTTTCATATTCATGTTGACGCACCGAACGACAACTGAAGATTGCAAAACGCTCTTTAAAATAGAAAAAACAGAACCTGTGTTTTCGTTGTTTTCATAAGTGCGTATGAATTAGTTTTGTTCTGCTAATGCGGGTTTGAATTTGGATGAAAAATTATGCCACGCACAAACCACTCCCCTCACCGCAAATGCCCACAAACTGCCGTGTAATGCCAGCATAATTGTGCTCGTGTATACTAGCGCAATGGGATTTATAATAGTTACCATTAAAGAGAGTAAAAAGTTTTTACTCTGAGCCAGAGAATATTGTGAAGAGAAATATCAAAGGAGAGAATATTTTAAAGTATACAGATGTACATCCATATGTATGTTTGTGCTTCTGTGTATTTTCTATTTATTTTTTCATAAAATATGTATGTGAACAGTGTGACCAGATTTTAAAGTAATATTAAGCTAAATCAGGTTCAAAATAGAGCTAAAATGAGCTGAAGAAGGAATTTTAAAGCCAAATGTTTTTATAGTTTTGCAATAGTAACTTTTCATTATATCTAAATATTTATACCTTAAATTTTGTTTATGTAGGTATAAAAATTATAAATATATATATTTAGTTCATTTAAATAAGAAACATTGAGTCAATAACAACATTAAATTCAACACGAAAATGTAAGTTAAAGAGATAAAATTATTTATTAAGCAAAGATTATTTTCATAAACATAACTTTTATTTATTTTGAAATAGAAATATATTAAATGATATTGAAATTAAAGAAAAAGCTAAACGTTGTTGAAAAAAACTCGCAGCGAAGTGTTAATACCTACATACATACATGTGTATATTATTAATGTGCAATTTTTTAGGACTACTTTCACCTTCAACTTCGCAAAATAAAATATACATAGTATTTAATTTAAAATTGCTTTATTGGCAATAACACATTAAAAAAAGTAGTTTCCTTTTATAATGATTGTTTAGATTGTTTTAGACTAAACATTAAAGAAATTAAAAATATAAATATGTTGGAAAAGGCAAAACAAGAAAAGGACAGTTTTCTTCGGTCTTTGCAATACTATGACAAAGTTATTAAAAAAAAAAAATAACGCCAAAATACAACGGTGGTCGCCACCGTTGTAATTTCTTATTATATTTAGACTATCTTCTTTGCACTAATAAGAAAAAAAAATTACAAATAGCGTGATTGAAAAAATCAAGTCGGAAATCGTCTACAGCGGAATCGCCCTATACATATGTATATATAATATGTTGTGGCATTTCAGCTGTACTTTACTTAAAAAATTTAACTTACTGACAGCACAGTTGCAATGTTTCGGAACGCGAATTAATATTAAACCAATTCAGGTTCCGAAACATGTTACTCTCTTTCGCTATCTCTCTCTCTCTCTCTCTCTAAAATAGAAACGTCAAACTACATATAAAAAAATATTTCAGAACGTGAAATTTGTTCTGAAACCATGGGTGAATCCAGCTTTAGTTTTTTTCTTCTAATGCGGGGTTGAAGCTAGTTGAAACATTGTGCCAACCAAAAGCCACTCCGCTCACCGAAAATGCCAACAAACTGCCATGTTAAGCCAGCATAATTAGACTTGAGGCATTAAACACAATAACGACAGCAGGCTACGAGCTACAATATGTCAAAATTAGAATACACGCATTGAAATGGGAATGACTATTTTAGCGACGACACAGCCACACGACTACCGACCACCGTTGTATTTTGGCGGCTTTAAAAGTATCACTATTCGAAAAATTTATAAAAACTTTAAAATCATAACTAGCAACAGTGGCGCGAAACAGTTGTTGTTGACTGTTTGAAGTTATGTTTTACCGGGTAAACGTGAAGTGACAATATTCATTTATCTTCTTGTCTAAAAAATTGTAAGTAAATGTTGTTGTTAATGAAGAATTATTAACTGCTAGAATACACTGTTAACTTGTTACACCCGCGATGCAAAACATACAAAAAGTTTACTTTTTGCACAAAAATAAAGAGCTATCGTTTTGAAACTTTGGAAAAGTAAGAAAAACTCACATGCAAACTTAAAAAATTTGTTTTTAAGAGTGTAATGATTGGTAGGTTAAAATTAACGATAACTTAAATTGGTTGCACCCACGATCTTCAATGACAATTGCGCCGCTCATTTTAAGAATCGATATGTAATGTCAAGTATGAATTCACTCAAAGCAGAATATGGATTTGATCACCTTGAATGGAACTTTTTCGCTGCCTCACACGAAAAAGGTGGCGTTAATGGAATTGGTGGAAGTGTCAAAAGATCAGTGTGAATCGCGGTTGTCTCGGGAAGCCATAGTTAACAGCGCAATAAAATTCTATAATTTAGCATGCAGCCTTTCTAAGAACATCATCCTTAAAGCTGTAGCAAAGGAAGAAGCTAAAGGAAAGATAGCCATGCTGAATGATCAATGAGAAAGACTGCAAAGTATATAGTCCTAACAATTCAATATTCAATCCAAACATTTCTTCCAATCTGAAGAGGCTTATAGCATTTCTGTGGCGCGCGCCTCACAGTCTCACTCCAAATGCACATTGGTTTTAAAGTCGCCAAAACCCACTGCTAATAGTGAGATAGTGATTGGGCCGATGACGACTTGGAACCTCTTAAAAATCTCATATTACAAAAAATAATTCCGGGTCCTGATATACAGTGAATATATAGCATAATCAGACAAGCATTTCTTTGATATGTATGTGCTCTAAACTAAATAAATATAGCAAATATTTGTATATATTTTTGCTTTTATATGTATACACTATACTCTAATCTTACAAAATAATAAAAAAACAGAATTTTTCACTACAACGGTAATTATTCAAAGAAAAACAAAATTTACTTCAGTTTTTGTGCTCAAAGCATAATCGGGCATCAATGCTTTAAATTTCGAAAGGAAACAATTAATATATGTACATACATATGTATTTAGTTGTATTTGTTTCCTGTATAAGTAAAATTGATGTTTTTGCTCACTTAAGTTAGACTGGTTTCACCCGCGATTACTAAAAATATTAATTATTCATTGCTTATTTGCATTTTGCTTAGAGCTTTTATTTGATGTCCTTTGCTACAGTAATACATTTCAAAATATTAAGCCATATCATATGAAATGCATTAGAATTAAGAGATTTAGGCCTTCTTTGCTTGTGATGTGGAAATGTTGGGCCAAATTTGTTGCACCCGCGATGGCAATTCGAACCTTCCTCCTGGCTTTTAAAGTATCATATGCAAATTTTTGTTAATTAATTTAAAGTCAGCATATAAAAATGTAGTCAGTTAAAGGCTAACTTGTTTAAAAATGTTTTTTATTTGTTTAGGTTAAACTAAAACAGGCGTCTAAATGTTGCACCCGCGATAATGGAATTACCCTGTATATAATAATATACTATATAACTGGTAAATATTGTTATAAATAAAATCACATAAATAGTGGTATTGCCAAATTATAAAACTCACACACATAGTTTGAGAAATTATTTCATATGACAGCCTTGATGTTCCGAAGTGGGTGAATCGCTTCAGAACATACTCTCAAAAAACTAAAAATGTTCTAGAACATCAATTTTTTTCTGAAACCATGGGTGAATCCAGCTCAATACATACGCACTTATGAAAACAAAGAAAACATAGGTTCTGTGTTTTCTATTTTACAGAGCGTTTTTCTATCTTCATATGTCCATCGTGGTGTAAACATGAATATGAAAACAGAAAGGTGTTGGTCGCGGCAACAAACAGTAGAACTAATAAAAGAAACTCATAAGAATTTTTGCAGTAACTTTTAATAACTAGTATGAGTAAAAACTTTTGGTTACAGAAAATTTCAACAATATTTCACTGAAATTACTTAAGTAAATCTTAATGGTCGCATGAATAAGCAAAACTTATATTGGGTTTTCAATAGTCTTTTTAATTATGTATGAGGAAATAAACTTATATTAATGTACATTTAATTATTATTTTATTATATAAAAAGCTATTTAGTAAATGAAATTGAGGTTTACAAAGAATATAATATGAATATAACTATATGAAAAAAAATTAAATACCAAAAATCAAAAAGCAAATATTATATAACAAAAATTAGGTAGCAAACATTTATTAACAAATTAAATAAGAAAAATTAAATAACAAAAACTAAATAACAATAATTCATACAACCAACATAACTTAATCCTAATTTTTTTCTTAACGTATCTTTTCAAATTGCAGGGTATTTTGCATGGGGAAAATATTTTAAATGTTCAAATATTTATATATGAAATGTATATGAAAAATATATGTATGTATGAACGTACCCTTCAGGTATTTGCCAGAGAGTGCTTTTCCCAATTCACATCCCAGTTATATTGCTGCAGCAGGCCGGATTACCGTGCCTGTATCTTCAGACACGCCTTTCAATTTCAGCGTATATGAGTTCTAAAAGGAGCATAAATATTTATTTTTCTTTATAAAAAATGTTATGACTAATTTTATTTTTCTTACCATTGCCCCAACGAAATCAGGAGAGTCCAACCTCTCTTCTGCCTCTTTGACGGCTGCGATGGTCCGCAAGGGCAACATACTTGCAACCTCGTCTATTGTACTATCCGAGGTTTCGCCACTTACTCGGCAAAGAGGGTCGGACTCTTTTTGAGGCCACTTTACACTCCATCATTAGCTTCAACTGAGCCATAATCTCCGCTTTTGATGCTACCTAGTAAGCATGACAATATTAGAAAAAAACAAGAAAAAAAAACTATCAGTTACTTCAGTGGAATCAATCGTCTCTAGGCGATTGGCAATTTGCTACTGGTTGGCGGTTAGGGCAGCTTGTCCCTGGCTCAGTATGGACTGATTATGCCGAAATATATTAAAAATCTCCACAATATCTTTCTGCCCCTCCAAAACTTGCTGCAGAAGAGCCAGAATATCTAAAAGTCAAAACAATGTATTATTTAAGTAACTTTATTTTCACTGTTGTCTCATGCAGCCTACAGTTTATTCTTGGTAGGATATCCAATGAGTAAAAATAATTAATATTAATAGTTAATGGATTTATAATATTTTACTTACCGGTCGAATCTTCGCTTTCCTCCCCAAATATATTTTGTGAATAGCTCATCTAAATAAAAAAATATTATTACTATCGAAACGCCTTTAATGAATTATTATAATTGTTATTATTATAATAATAATTATTTTTTTTAAATTGAATTGAAGTGTGAAAATCAGTGGAAAAATTCATGAAAAAGGTGGTGTAAGAGGGATATAAGCAAAAACTTATTACTATCCTGAGGAATACAAAAGTATTTGAAACCTATATCCTGCCTATGGACTACTGTAGTTTCATCATTTAAGCTACTTGCAAGGACTATGGTAAGCTCACTAAATTACTCAAAGGGTTGTTAAAAATAATACTCGGTCTTTTTAAAAACTTTACATAAAAGTTTTTTTTGGTTGTGAGACTTGAATACTAATTATTTTAAGCTGCCCTAATGTTTTGCTAAAACAGAAACTATCATTTTCTTTTTTATGGTCAATATTGAACCGGTTCATTTGCGAAATACTGCAAAAATCTCTTTTAACTCCCTGTCTCTCTTGTAACCTAAGAAGTATTTGCTGTAAATTTTTTGGTCTCCCTACTATTTTTTTTATATATTATATATAATTTAATAAAATATAATTTATATGCTGAAAAGGAATCTAAGGGACCGAGTTTTTTTACGCTACTTGATAAATGGAGTAATCAATGAATATTAAAACTTAATAATTCATCAGCATATAACGTTCCTTGGCATGGGAACTTTCACTGCATAGAAGTGTTATAGCACTTTGTAACAATAAAAAGTGATAGTATTGATCACTACTAACGCAATCCCTCAGAATAAATATTCCTGTATACAATAAAAATACCTGAATTCTGTAGACTTCTAATTATGAACTTCGTCGAAACTCCTAGGGACGCGACAAAATTCCTAAATCAACTGAATGCTGCGAATCTAAAGGATTCTTGTTTTTAATATTCGTATTTCTATCGTTCGGCTATAGGTGATGATGTTGACAACAGGTCAACGATTCAACTAAAAATATACGGATTCTTTTTTTCTTTGAATTCAGCTATGTAACGAGAAGGATGACATCTCGATCGAAATGTTATATCCGTTCTCGGAAGACCAACTTGTTTCGAAAAACATACTCTTCTCTCCTGATATAAATTTTCCTGACAACACTTTGGGCAACCGTTCTTACTGTTATGGGACACTACACCTGTAACGAATGCCCTGGCTGGGGAGTCACAAATAAATAGACGAGCATTAAAGCGCAATTTATTGTCGCTATTGCCTACTTTTAAGCCGTTGGCTTGAAGGAATTCAATTTCTCTGCAAAATTCTGTCAAGAAACTGTCTAAATTTTGTGGCTTCTTAACTCCTGAGCAACATCCTATCATAAAGGGACTAATTTTGTCGAAACCTACACTGATCACATTTCCTTTTTTATTTTCTTACGTTTTGTTCTACAACTGGTTGATTTTTTGCCGAAAACCCCCCAATATATAAACTAGTTTAAATGTGCAAGTGCTTGTGTAAAATAAAACAACTTATGTTGTCAACACTCTAAATAAATTGTTTTTATATTAAAAAAATTATTGGTTGTTGTTCTTTATTTCTCTTACACCTACAATTTGAGTCGGCAAGAAACCAACCAGTTGTAGAACAAAACGTAAGAAAATAAAAAAGTAAAAGTGATCAGTGAGTTCTTGTTGTGACTTTGATATTTGTTTTAGGCTTCCCATTTATTAATGCGGAAGTTTGAAATAAATATCTCTAGTTATTCTAAGAAATGTTGGGTAAAGGTTCCCAGATGATCTGCATTAGCCCCAGTGAAATGCGCATAGGAACTAGCTAAAACCTCTCAACTGATCAATTTGAATTTTTTATATAAAATTTGGGAAAAAGAACTAGGACATAATTAAAATTAATTTTTGTTAATTGGTTTATTATATAAATCTTTTTGCAACTTCTTTTTAAACTTGTACTTACACAAACCTACTGGAAAAGTACATATTTGATAAATTAAAAACAAATAGTAAAAATTTAGTACGAAAAGTCGAAAGATGGTAGCGTTGTTAGCAAAAATTATTTTTAATTGTGTTAGTGAAAATGTTTTTATGTGTATTAGTTTCAGTCATTCATATCTTGTAGAGTTGGTACCCTACAAAAACAGTGCCGGTCATATTACCGGTCATATGACTGGCACTGCTGACCAAGTTTCGGTCAGCACGTAGAACAAAGTTTCTATAATTTTATTAAGGCCAAAATAAAAAAACTGACTGAAACTTTTGTGTACGTGTGATCTTGCATCCCTCTCTAACTTGTGTATATAATCGCCTGTAGAAAATATATTCAAACTACTTACTCTAATGTTACTGTTCTATGTAAATTTTTCACTAATGACGTATGGTTTCACCACTGACCGGTCACCCTTGACGGGTATGGTGTCACCGAAGATTGGGTTGCTAACAATCCTGAACTAACCAAATTCGATGAAATAAAACGCATTTAATATCATTTCAATTAATTTATAACAAACTTATTATTTCTATATACATACAAGTATGCTTGTTTTATATTTTAACATACACAAAACTTACTGATATCAGTCCATTGACCAAAAATTTAAATAAGTCCGTGGTAGACAACAAACCCAAAAAACAATCCACCAAAAGCGCTAGGGTCGTCGTGATTACTATGTATGGAGTATACTCGTATGGAGATATTCAGGTTGAAATCCTCTTAACTAACCGTTTCATTTATGGCTTGAAAATTCAACGATCACCAAGAGTATACATTGTCAATAGTTTCATACATTTAAAGATGGAAATAAATTTAGTTTTATACCTTGTTTTATTCTTTTAAACTAAACTTACTTGTGCAATGCATTTCGGCTTGGCATATCATTGTGAAATAAAGCACCGCCCAACAAAATGAAATCAACATCTCCCGTACAGCTAATTCCAACATTTCCTAGAAAGCGAGGAAGCTATCATCAGCTGCAATATAAGAATAAAGTATCACCGCTAAGAGTTTTTCAAAAGAACATGGACATAATACAAAAGAGAGATTTACTTCTTACAGTATCCTTTTCTCCGTATCCCAAATGATCATCAGTGGCCATCATAATACGCAAGGATGTCAATAGTATTCAAAATTCACTTTATTTAATTTTATATTATATTGTACATTTTATTTAACTTTTTCTTCAATTTAGAAGCTTTTCTATACAAAAGTTTGAGAAATTTATTGTCTTACTTTTGCACACAGTATTCTAGCCTGTAAAAACCAGCGTTGTCGCTCATACTTCTTTTCTTAATTCCTATATATATTTTTGATGCTCCCAAAAATCCCTGAATCTCGTGAAACATTTAAAACAACAATTAGAGCAAAATTTAAGTAAGTTTTGTTAATTGGTTTAATATATAAATATTTTTGCAACTTCATTGAACTTGTACATACACAAACATACTTAAAAAGTAGTTATTTGATCAACTAAAAACAAACGAACATAGTATACATAGCTACAACTATCCGCTTCATTCAGCTTCTACACTCTAGATAAAATTTTAGTCCGCACAATTTACAATGGATGAATTCATCTAGCATAAAATTTAGTGTGTTAGTATTTCCTTGTTCATTTAGGACCATTATTACAACTTGACGACAAAGTTGGTGGTAGTAAATGCCAACGTTAGCATAACAACTCGATAAAGTGGCCGGTAGCAACTTTTCATTATTACAACTTGCCGGTTATATTCAATGTATATTTCTTATTGTGTGGCAACACCAATAGCAATTACCGACTAGATCGTGAAAAATTGTAGTGGCAACCACACATTTGTTTTTACCTTTTCAAAATATATGCATCTTTTATTTGTGAAAATATAATTTTGTGTTATAAAATAAAAAATTTCATCATCTAAGGAAACAATGTTTGGTGCTACCATATTAAAAAATAAGAAAATATGGTAATATAAACATAAATCCTCCTGGTAAAACTTATCGCAAAGTCGAACTTGCCTTTAATATATCGTACATACTTAGGTTAAAGGAAAGTTGTAATACTGAAAATTTGTTTATCTGTCCGATAAAATCTCACTTTAAGATAACACCAAGTTGTAATAATGGCCCTTAGTGCTATTTTTCGTTCGCTATACACATGCGTTTTGAAACAAACTTAGCGGATATATGACTGGAATAAGTGATAACGAATTGGCAATAATCTTAAGAGCAATTTCTAGTTTCTATATATATATATATATATATATATATATATATATATATATATATATATTCATGTAAATAAATAAAGCCTAAATCAAATGTTGTAAAAATCAACTAGGACCATATTAAAAATACATACATACATATGTAAAAAATTATTTACTATATATTATTAACTAATATTTTTATAGATTAAATACAATTATATTTTTGGAACAAGTTTCGATTTAACGGTACTTTTGTAAAAAAAGTCAATACAAAAAATATGAATTTTTAACCGCTACCCTTTCCGAATTAGCACAACCACATACCGTTTCAAAGGTATTTACAAGACCTTTCTAACAATACCCATATCAACTATGTACCGGTTATATAAAGGATGTTATAGGCACATATATGTTTGAACCTTAGAGGCTCATAACTCCCAAACTAAGAGCGTCCGCTCCACAATTCTTAGATTTAGGAGTACTACCGATGACAAAAGTTTCATAAAAATCGGAGAATGAAACGTGTTGTAAGCTTAAGCCATATTTTTAGACAAATAAAAAAACAAAAAAGTATGTAGTGGATTTTGCAGAAACATGACAAGTGAATTTTTAAAGGTACATTAATATAAGATTATTTCCGCACACATAATTAAAGAGCCTACTCAAAAACCAATAGAAGTTTTTGATTATTCATGCGACCATTAAAATTTATATAAGTAATTTCAGAAAAATATTGCTGATATTTTCTGCAACCATAAATTTTTATTTTTACTACATACTAAAAATTACTTACTTTTTAGTTATACTGTTTGTTGCCGCGATCAACCCCCTTCTGTTTTCATATTCATGTTTACACAACGATGAACATCTGAAGACTAAAAACGCTCTGTAAAATAGAAAACACAGAACCTGTGTTATCATCTTAATTTTGTGTGTGTGTGTGTGTATTTTTTCCCCACGTTTTAATAAGGGTGAGCACATTGTTGTTGTTTTTTTAAATAATGTTGGAGTACGCGTGGGAATTCGCATCTGTTCATATGTGACTGAGAATACATGTCCGGCCGTATGTGAGTTTCCGTCTGTCGATATGTGACCTTGAGAGTACATGTGCGTCCATATGTGAGCGTGAGATTTTCTGTCTGGCTATTTATGCTGTGTACGCCTTGTGATAGGATAGCCCTAATGCATTTGGTTCGTTTCTTCTTGCTGTAGTTAGATTTCTTCTCTTATTTTTTGCTTATTAAAATTTTGGTGTGTTTACTTAGGTTTTTTCGTCCAGCAATTCAGTAGTTTTTTTTTAATATAATTTTTTTCATATTGTAGAATGTGCGGAATAATTCAATTGTTCTGATGTTAACGACATTGAAAATTGATTCCCTGTTTATATTTATATTGAATTTGTTCATTTTATGTATGACGATCATCGATGGAGTTTATGTGGTGTTCTGGATGGCGTAATTTCTGTATTTTTCTGTGTGCTATGTTTAAGTAACCACACTTCGTTTGTGTGTGTTCTATTGTTTTGAGTGGAAATCGAAATGTTTGTCTGTTAAATCTGCCACCACTTCGTTCGCTGCCTCTACCAACAATTGATCGTTGGTATCTTCGCACAATGCAAGAAAAATTGGCACATCAATATTTGGGAGCATTTAGAGTTCCAATATTTCTATGGGTGGTTTGTTGGTTACCTCACTTCTGTTAAATTCACTGTCAACTTCGGCAGGCTGAGTATTAATGCTCAAAAATAGCTCATCATCACCTGTCAGCATCTCTTCATAGGTTTCATCTATTTCTTGGAGTGCGTTAGATGAAGCACTTGGTTGTGATGACATCTCTAGGAAAAGCTCCTCATCTCCTTCAAGATATCCCTCAAATTCTTCTTGCATTGCTCTTTTGCGATACTCCTTTAGATGATGTCGCTGAAGTCTGTGATATAATCTTGTGTACCAGAAGGGCTTCAAAAGCTCAACTTCAAAATTTGATAATTTTGCGTTGAAAACTTGTTAAGCTACAAACATTTTGTAATTTATCAGTTACTACATTGCTTTGTCCACGTAGCAGTTCCTTTTGCTACAAAATTTTGTGACGTATCTGCATGCATAAGCATGCCTCCATTTTCTATGTACTAATGTTTTTTGTTTGCATCAATTTTGTCCATGTGGCAGTTCTTTCAGTACAAAATTTTTATAACGTATCTGCATGCATAACCATGCCTGGGTTTTCTGTGTATATCACTTATCAAAATGGTTGTTTACATAATTACTGTCTACGTAGCAGTTTTATTCCCCTAAACACTTTCTTTCTGTACTCTGATATCTCATACAAAAATATTTGTGTTTACGTAGCGGTTTCGCATGCTTAAGGCCCAACTACAATATGCGTACGCTAGCGCAGGCGAATTTGCGAATTCATACAATCAAATGTGTACAACCATAATTTGCTTAGATAACTTTTCGTTAAATTTAATTTTCTTACGCATAGAGCGAAACTGATCGCATTTTCCTTAAGTGTTCAACTGTTTGTTCGTTGTTATTGATAATTATTTTTAAATACACACATACCATAAACTTGTGATACATGCACACAACAGAAGCTGCAATGTACGCCGAAATCAATTCTAGAGATAATTGAATAAATAATGTCAAAAATTAATTGAAACATTTAAAGTTTAGCGTATGTTTGTTATATATACATATATTATAGTGTATTGTGTATTTTCCTAAAATTTATGACACGTTGCCAACCACTTGCACACTTTGTTATACATTGTTGTACATTGTAGTACTTTTCCAATTTATTTCTGAAATTACTTTCTACATTGGTAATAACCTACTAGTGATAATATATTTATGTATGTATAAGTTGAAAATATTTATATATGTATTTACATTTTATGTATATATCATAAAATAGCTTTTGCAAAAGTGCATTGCTTTACAACTGAGTGTAAGTATAATATAGCCACAAAAATGTTCGCATATGCATTTGACAGTCTTTTCGTCAAGTTTTGACAGTAGCCAAAGCTAGCCTACGCATATTATAGTTGGGCCTGTAGGCATGCAGGCATTTCTCCATATTCTGTATATATCACACACAAAATATTTGTTTATATGATGAATTTATCTACGTAGCAACTTCATATATAAATATACATATTGTTACAAAGATTAGAAATAGATTTAAATAAAACGACAATGTGGCTATATGTACTTGGCAGCACTGCCAATTAATCTATAGTTGTCAAAATGTTACAACCCTGGTCAAAACTATGTAGATAATATTCAAATTAACGGAAATGGAATACTCCAGAATATACAAGATCATTCAAGGCTGTGCCAATAAGAGTAAACCACAACAACAACAAACATAGCAACATAAATGCTAAGAGATGTTATTCTTAATGATCTTGTATGCAAGTATTCGCTGCTAATAAAGCTAAATAGATTCACAAGTATACACAGCCATATACACGTAGAAGACACAAAACCACACACTCATTCATACAACCACTCATAGTTACCATAGGCAAAACACCCAGAACACTCAACATTCAACCACACATAGTTACCATAAGCAAACCAAACAAGTCAGCATTGTCATGTATACAAACACACACATGTCAAGTAAAAAACAACCACCACACCCAGAACTTTCGCGAGGTTACCAGACGACGTCATTTTTGCTATATAAAGGCGCTGCCAGAACTCAGCGATAATCAGTGTGATTTCAAATATAGACGTGTTAACATCGCTAAAAGTTGAGTAGTACAAATACTCGTGTAAATAAAGTAATAAATAAAGTGTTGCCGCATTATATTTCTAAAATTAATTTGTCCGTGTTTTAATTTGATGCAATAAAACGAATCCTTGAAGGATAAATAATAAAACCGTTTTTACGAAAAGGTCTAAAAACGTAACAATATATATATATATATATATATATATATATATATATATGTATATATATATATATATATGTATATATATATATATATATATATGTATATATGTATATATATATATATATATATATATATACATATATATATATATATATATATATATATATTTATATACATATATATATATATATATATATATATATATATATATATATTTATATATATATATATATATATATATATATATATATATATATCAGATAATTTGGTCTACATGCAAGAATTTGGTATTTAATTTTTTTGTATCGTAGAGATTTTGATCCCTAATGAAAATTTTTCTAGGATAAAATTCAGTATATTTTTGTATTTAAAAGTAACATGTCGTGAATATTTAAAATTTCATTGTGTGTTATTTCAAGCTTAAATAGAAAATAAATACATATTCTCCAAAAAATATTATTTGTATATTAAAAAATAAAAGTGTGTCATATATTTTAAGCAAAAAAATAATATTAATATATATATATATATATATATATATATATATATATATATATATATATAAATCCTTGTAATTTTTCTTATTATTCAAGCAATCAATATAGTTTTGAATAAAAAAGCATACTAATAATATACAATACAAAATAATATAAAATACAAAATAATTTTATAAACCTAAATAAAAATATTAAAAAAATTAGTTCATCAGTTTTCAAGTGCAATATCTGTAATAAGGTATTCAAATACCAAAAATCCTACTTGGCACATTGCAAAGGTCATGTTCAGCACAACAAGTGCAAGAGTCCATACAACCCCCAACATCTGCACACAACCCCATAACAACTTATAAACAGGTGCCACAGTCCATACAACCCCAATATCTGAAAACAACGCAATAACAACATATAACCCAATGTCCTGGAACAATTTTCAATATCAGCACCTTTGTAGTTGCCGGAATGTAATATACCCAATTACTATCTAAGATATTGGCCCTTTGAAAATCCTCCTCAACCACCTGACAATTACGAACATAGAGATATGGATATAAATCAATATGATGCACAAAATGGTACACAAACTAATAATATAGATGAAGCGGAAATGGATATATATTGTTCTTTGAATGAACAGCAGGAGCAAGCTACAAATGATCCTACATATTTCATAACAAATAGTGCATTTAAGAACAACATTGCAACATATGGGATTTCAATAAGTAAAGACTGCCTGTTAAGGAAAATAGACCTATCATCAAGGAAAGGCTTGAAAATAATATATCAGTGCATAATATTATGAAGTATAATATTACTCTTATTGGGGATTATATTAAAATTGTTGGTGATGATATGGAATTGTGTACTATTTCACATAGAGCGAAAATGGATCTTTTGTGCTTTGGAGATGATGTTGAGGAAATCATAACAAAAACATTAGAAGAAATCCACAACAAAATGTCCGAGTTTCAAGAGCGGGATTCTGGCTGGACTTTAATTAGAATTGTTTGTCTTGAAGTTGCAGTAAATAAGTCAGCTTTGGTAAATCAAGTTGGATTAGTACTCCAGAGAAACTAAAAAGTAAAATAGCCTGCATAAATGTTGTAAACAAGGCAGATTAAACAGGTACTTTCGGTAGCGCAGCTGTCTTTTGTTTACGTACCAGTCAAATGTCAAAAGTTTATTTACAAGCTTTATTTTTCATTAGAAAAGCAAAAGTTAAAAAGTGTAAGAGCAAGCCAAGGCAGACTAAGTGAATAAAAAGTGAAAAATAAATTATTTATATATATACATACTTATATTTTATTCATATATAAGTGATTAAGTGAATAAAAAGTGAAATATAATTTATTTATATATACATATTTATATTTTAGTCATATATATATATATATATATATATATATATATATATACATATATATAATTTATTAATTTGAAAAGGTGAAACAAGTTTTAACTTTTGAAATTAAATTTATAAAATTAAAATCATCATCATCACTATCCAATATATGCGTGCATATAGGCACACTTGACCAAAAACAAACAAATACTTTATTTTAAAATAGCAATTAATTTGTTTGTTTTTGGTAAAAGTCTACTGAAGATTTGGTGTGAGAACCAATGAAATGCAAGCATAATAAATGCAGGCTTTTCTTTTTGAAATAAAATATTTTGCAAATTATTAGTTTTATTTATTTATAAGTAATATACTTTACAAATTTATTCATACCAGACCATATGCGCTCGTGTTACTATCAGTTTTAACAAAAATAATTATTATTACATATATGTATGTATGTGTAAATTTATTTAACCAAAATTTTAATGCTTTTAATTTAATCTCACATTATATTTGCCCATACTGCTTAAAGACAAGCTTACAACGTTTGTTTCACAAAACAAAGCAGATGCATCTGATGTAGAAATTCGTATTTTGTATAAACAAAAGGAAAGCTAAAAGAATTGTATACATTTATACAACGTTCTAATTGATGGTGTTATGAAAACATTAAACTATGTACGTTTCGATCGGAAACACTGCCATTTGGCATTACAAACTCCCAACGCAATAATACATTGCAAAATAATCTGCTCTCAAGACAATAGCCATATAACTGCGCCATTACAACTGAGATGAGGTACCTGCAAGAAACATTTCAGCATATATTTCAATTTATAGAATTAATAATTACCTTAAATACTCAAATTCCAAATCAGTAATATGCTTTACAAACTCCCAACGCAATAATACATTGCAAAATAATCTGCCTTCAAGACAATAGCCATATAACTGTGCCATTACAACTGAGATGAGGTACCTGTAAGAAACATTTCAGCATATAATATATTTCAATTTATAGAATTCATAATTACCTTAAACAAACTCCCAACGCAATAATACATTGCAAAATAAAATAATTAATCTGCCTTGTCTGCCTTCATGAACACAAAAAATTGAATTGACATTTATTCAGCCACGTTTTTTTAAGCAAATGTCATAAGATTTTGACATTTCCATGTAATATTCTACCAACAAAATACGTGTGGTTGTTACTGTTGTAGATTGTTGTACTAGTGCGAGTACCTGTTTAATCTGCCTTGGTTGTAAACAATGACATTTATTGTTTTAAATGGGCCATTATATCTGCACTGGATACATCTGATATTAAACCCAGACAACGGTGCAGCTCATACAATATTGCAGACATTAGCACTGATATTATTCACTTGCAAAACGGGATTGAAATTGATTTTACAAATTTAAAGTATTAAGGCATTTGAAGAACGCAATCCTGATATTAGCGTTAATGTATTCGGATATAGCAATGAAAGCAATGAAATTGTTGGGCCGTACAACAACATCAAAGAAGAAACACATAGGCATGTAATTTATTAGTTTTAGAAAATGCTGAAGGATACCATCACTATATTTTTATTAAACACATATCAAAGTAAGTAAAGAAATATATATATACACTAATGCACATACAAAAATATATTGATTGCATATTTATATCTACTTTCCTTCCACAGACTCTTAAAACAACAGACCACGAAACACTGCAGAAAACTGTTGTTTTGCAACAGCTGTCTGCAATATACTCACAATGGTAGGACTATGGAGCAACACAAATTGGAATGTGGACAAATTGTGTCTGAGCTTCCATCAGATGACACATTGCGCTTCAAAGACCATCAACGACAGATGGATGTACCATTTGTTGTATATGCAGATTTTGAATGCGTATTGCAGGATACTAATTTTAGAGTAAGTGACAAAAGTAGATATAGTAAAAAGCACATTCGTTGTGCTTCTAGTTATTATATTAAATGTAAGCATAGTGATAAGTTAGATAAGTTTAAAATATATACGGGGGAAGATGCAGGCGAAAAATTTGTAGATTGTATAATTATTTGAAAAACCAGAATCGAATAGATGATTTATCTCCTTTCGAAAATTTTAGTTTTCGAAATCTGATAAATTGTCACTTTTGCCATAAATATCTAGGCAATGATAGAGTGAGAGATCACTGTCACATAAGTGGTGAATTTAGAGGATCAGCTCATAATATGAGCAATTTAAATTTTAAAATTCCAAAATTTATACCAATATATTTCCACAATTATTCATCTTATGACTCAAATCTTTTTGTTGAAGAGTTGGGTAAAAAATCTGACAATATAAAAGTCCTTCCGTTCAACAAAGAACTATACATATCACTATCTAGATTTGAAAAATTACCGACAACTACAACCTTGAATTTACATTCTTAGATACAATTCGTTTTATGCCCGCAAGCTTAAAATCTTTAGCTAATAATCTTTCAGAGAAAGACTTTCACATCATTAAAACACAATTTAAAACAAACAAAACAAAACAGATTGATCTCGGAAGAAGGAAAGGTGATTTTCTTATGCGTTCTTAAATTCTTTTGAAAAATTTAAGGTAGGCCAGCTACCAGCAAAGGAAGATTTCTTCAATCACCTTAATGATAAGGAGTGTTCGATTGAAGACTATGAGCATGCGAAAGAAGTTTGGAATGCTTTCAGCTGCAAAACCTTGCAAGATTATATGAAAGTTTAATTAAAAACGAACGTACTCTTACTTGCAGATATATTTAAATATTTTCGAGAGGTACGTAAGAATATATATCACTTAGATCCATGTCAATATTACACTGCATCAGGACTATCGTGGGATGCTATGTTAAAGTATAAAAATATAGAGCTAGAGCTTCTGACAGACATAGATATGTACAATTTCTTCAAGAAAGGAATACGTGTTCGACTTGTACAATGCAGTAACCGATATTCAAAGGCTAACAAGAAAAATTTACCTGATTTCAATACAAAAAGCCCTCAGAATTTATTGTGTATTTAGACGCAAATAACATTTACGGTTGGGTTATGTCTGAGTATATACCTTATGGCGGATTCAGATGGCTATCAGCTGAAGAGCTAAATCTGGATCGTAAAACCATAGATGATAATTCAAGTGATGGATATGTCTATGAAGTTGCTTTCCTTCTTATTTACATGACTATCACAATAATATTTCTTTCTGTTCGGAAAATAAAATAAATTCAGCAAACAGAGCACACTAAATAATTGCAGATTTTTCCACAAAACAAACATACGTCATACATTATAGAGTTCTCAAACAACGTATGAAGTATGGCCAAGTTCTAAGTAAAGTGCATCGCATTCTCACTTATAAACAATCAACCTGGTTGAAAAGTTATATAGACTTAAACCCCAAATATAGAGCAACTGCAAAAAACGCATTTGAGAAAAATTTCTTTAAATTATTAAATAACGTAGTATGGTAAAATTATGGAGAATGTGGAGAAGAGAAAAGATGTATGAATAGTTACGAACTGGAATAAGACAAAGTGTAATCATTTTGGGGCTCAAGATTGCATATCTAAATTATAGTTTGTCAATAATTTCTGAGGATATGGTAGCAATTCAAATGAAGAGAAAACAACCCTATTACAACAAAGCTATATACATGCATGTTCTGAAAATCACTTTATGTCAAAGTGATTTCAAATGACGTAAATGGTGTTCTGTGTACCAAAAAAAAAAAAAAAATTATTAAGTGATTTTAAACTGTTGAACAAATTGACTGGCGATTTGAAATCACTCTTATATTTTTCCTAACTATTTCGATTGGAATGTAACAAAAATTTTAATATATATTTCAAATGATAGGTTTTCTATTTTTTTCATTAATAATATTAGGTTTTATTTTCACAGGAACGTAAATATTTGCAAAATTTCTACAGCACTGGTTAGTTAGTGAAAAAAATTTTGCTTTGTTTGGACATGTTCGTGTTTTCCTTTTTTTCTTTTGTAGTCAGCTGGTTTAGTATTTCGAAGATATTACTGAGGTTGCCAAAGTGACATAGTCATGTACAATACAAACATTTTAAGCACAAAATGTAAGCAAATTTCATTTATGAAAACAGTGGCATCTTTGTTTTTGCACCGATATATTTATTTTTGTTTGATGTTAAATTTAAAATTCGCGTTCCAGATGGCATTTCAGAAAATGTAAGTAAATGTTATGATCAAATAAAAAATAACTAATTTACTTTATTCAAAGGGGTAAGCACAAGAACAACGCAAAAATCGAAATCTTCTTGAAGTGCATGGAAAAGCATCCTGACTTGGCCAGAGGATTTGTGAAAGGCGATAAAGTTCATTTTTAGCAGATATGGGTGGAGTTGACAGAAGAAAAGAAACGTCAGCTTGGAAAAAGGTAGATTTGAAGTAACATGTACATATGTATGTAAATGATTGTGGTTGAAAATGTCTTTTTAGGTATGGTCTGATTTAAGACTTGGTGTCAAGCAAAAATTAGCTCATAATAAAATTGAAGTGAATAAAACTGGTGGTGGCTTATTCAACAAATATGAATTCTCGCCGGTTGATGAACAGATAGCCTTAATCTGTGCCTTATATGCAACGGTGGATGGTATTAAAGATGCAAAAACCTTTGATTTGAAAACTAAAGCTAAAGAAGTTTCCAGCATCAGCAATGGTTTAACAACAGCAATGGCTTCTGCTACAACGTTACCGTCAACATCAACATCAGCATCGACTTTTACTTTTTCAATTGAAGTTTTAGAAAACGTGGAAATACTATTGCTTGAAAAGCAACCACATCTTCGCCGCCAAAACATACTGCGGATGTTGATGACGTTTTGAGCATGGAAGCAGAGCATTTTTCAAAAATATGTGCTAGTTTGGTGGATACTAAAATCGAAATTAAAGAAAATAGAAAATACTTAAAAGAAATATCTCTGAACATTAAAGATGTTCGGAAAGAACTTAAAGAAATAAAACTATTAAAGGAAAAGGAATTGAAAGAATTAACCAGACTTTATATTAGAAAAGATTATAATAAAAAAGAACTTACAAACAAAATATGAAATAAAGTTGCAGTTTTTACACCTTGAGCAAATGAAGCTTGGTGTACAACCATCATCATCTCCAAACCTTTAACTATGTATGTACCTGTATATAAAGTCTGATTTTTAAATTATTTTAAAATATACATAAATTATAAGATCTACATATATGTTCAACATGTGTATATACCTTATTTAAATTGAATTAGTTTATTGTTTTGTTTTTGAAATAAATAAAATTGGTTTGTTTTTTATTCATAAAATTCATGAATTATTTGAATGTAGAGAAAGGGCTATGTTATCTCTTGTAGTTGCTGCTTGTTATCATCGTCGTAATTTTCTTCTGGAGGGTCCACATCATCGTCAATATTTTCAATGATATCTTCTTCAAAAGTTATATCAAAGTGTTTGCATATGTTATGTAGAGCACAACACACATTAACAATCTTTACCACTTTGGAAGGAGAATATAAAAAAACATTTTGTAGGCATCTAAAGCGACTTTTTAGAACGCCTATGATTCTTTCCACAACATTTTTTGCTGAGGCATGTCGTTGGTTAAATGTATGCTGTGCAGTACCATAGCTAGGGTTTTTATAGGGCGTCATTAGATACGGCTTAAGGGGATATCCAGAGTCACCCAAGAGCCAAAAATTACGGACGCCATCATCATACATTTCGCTGTAGTACCTTTTAGCTTCGCTCATTTGCCAAACAAAGGAATCATGGCATGAGCCAGGGCGACTTGCATCTACAGCCAAAATTCGCATTTCATAGTCGCAAATCTGAAAATAAATTTGAAGTAATAACTATAATTACATTACAGATTTATAGAATATACACCACAATAGCATTAAGGCTGTAATAGCCCTTTCTACTAAAATAAACGCAATGATCAGTCGGCGGCTTCATTATTTTAATGAGCGTTCCATCAACGCATCCAATTATACCAAGTATGCCGAACTTTCTATGGAAATGTGTTTTTGAAGAGTTTTGTGTATGGTTACCTATAGATATCCACTCCGAACACAAGTTTTCCTCCAATGCTTGCATAACATTCCACAAAATCGTGCAAAATGTAGATCGGTCCATACTAACGTTTACATCATTGGATATAACTGCTTGATAAGATCCAAAGGCGAGAAATCTCAGTACAGATGGTAGCTGAATATTTGCAGGAATGCTACTCGGCTGTAACTTTGTGGTTAAATCTTCCAATATTATTTGAAAAGCCCTTTTGTTAAGCCGGTAAAACGGTATGAAACTGGAAAGCCATGTTACTACAACTTTGGTATAGTTATGTTGTTACTACTTACAAGGTTTCGCTTGTATCCATAGGATTTGATAAGTCCCGTAAATTACGTTTTTTTAACTCGTTCTTTTTTAATTGTTCTTTTCTTAAAGCAATTAATGCGCATAATGTTGCTCCTGGCATTTTTGGTAATTGTTTTTTCCTTTTTTAAAAAACGTTAAAACATAAACAAAACATAAATCTAAAAAATCAGCTGTTTTCTCGTATTTTCGAAAAATTAAAAAATTAAAAACACGCCGAAAAACATAAAATGGCGTGATTTGCAGAACAGCATGAAATCGTTGGCGTGATTTCAAAATGAGTCGTGCTTTGAAACTACGTGATTTTCAGAACATGCCTGATATATAGGATTTTGTGTACTTGAGCTCACCAAATGGAAAATGTATGATTTCCATTACGGGTACATGCAACCTAAGTTCAAGTCAAACTTATCACTGAATTATATGGACTCTTTCATTTACACAGTAAGAACATAAGACTTTTACGCTTACATAAAACTGACGTCGTTCATAGGTTTGATAAGCTTGATTACCCAAAAAACAATATATATCGTTTTCCTCTAGTAAACAAGAAGGTTGTGGAAAAATAATGAAGAAGTTTCTAGGATTGAGATCAAAGATGTATTCTTTTAGTGTGCAGTATTAAAATGATATTAAAAAATCGAGAGGGGTTAAGAAATGAATTCTTGATAAGTACAACATAACTTCATAATGCGTTCTCATTCATCATCGCATAATAGAATATATCCCTATCAAAGGACAAGTTCGCAAAATCTTATAAATGGCTAATAATAGTTTTATGGACGTTCAAGGATTCAAAAGTGATTCGAATCATTTTATTGTAAAAGAACTAGCTGTCGTATTCAATTAAAATTAATATATTCATTTCATCATAAGACTACCTTTTAAATTCGAATGCTTATCAACCAGAAAGCAGAGAGAAGCAGTTTGGTTAACAAAAAAAGTGTCATCATATTAACTGGGATGATGGATCAGTCTTATTTCAAAGCGTTCGAAATTTTTTAGAATCTAATATAAGAAATTCACAATTTAATGTTAAAGATGAAGAGGAAAAAAAATGGCTGGAAGAAATTATTCAACAAGAAGTTTTAACATTGAGGATATTGGTTGCATCAACTTTAAGAAAATGGAAGAAAAATATCCAGAATATTTTTACTGTAATTATCATACGCATGGAGCTTGCGCCTTAAGGAATTCTATGTTCCTATCTAAAGAAATGTACATACAAGTATATTTATAGATTTTAAATTATAAAATCATTTGCAAATGCTTAATAAAAATAAAAGGCATGCACATATGTATATATGTATGTATGTATAAACAACGGCCTTTTTATTTCAAAAAGTATGTACTTATGTTTGTACAGCAGGAAAGCAAAAGTGAACTGTCGTACAGTCACTTCAATCGTCAGACACACACACACAGGCAGTCTGCCTGACAGACAAACATTCCGATCGCCACTCAAAACAATAGAACACATACAAACAAAACTTCACACTTAAACATAGCACACATAAACGCCATCGATGATCGTCATACATAAAATGAACAAATTCAATATAAATATAAACAGGGAATAAATTTTCAATGTCGTCAAGATCAGAACAATTGAATTATTCCCTACATTTTACAATATGAAAAAAATTATATTAAAAAAAAACTACTGAATTGCTGGACGAAAAAACCTAAGTAAACACAACAAAATTCTAATAAGCAAAAAATAAAAGAAGAAATCTAACTACAGCAAGAAGAAACGAGCCAAATGCATTAGGGCCATCCATATATAACTACAACGCTTTTGAAATAGTGTAACTCCTAAAAATGTTTTTAAGTTTTATTATTCACAAGGCGTACACAGCATAAATGGACAGACAGAAAATCTCACGCTCACATATGGACGGACAGAAGTTCCCACGCTCACATATGGATGCACATGTATCCTCAAGGTCACATATGGACAGACAGAAATTCCCACGCTTACATACGGACTTAATTAAAAAATTTAAATTTCCCACCCCTGGAGGCGAAAACTAAATTTTTCTTATTATTTTTTAACAATGCAAGTCTTCATGATGTATAAAGCGGTTTGATTTAAGAAAAACTAAAAATTTGCAATCATTTCTGTCACTTTCATATACTACAAAACATTTGAATTATTTTGATTTTTTTTTTAAATTTTTGATACCAATTGTAATGTGTTTAGTGGTTATTGTTTGAGTTTTGTTTTATAGTACGTTCACGGTAGTGAACGCCACTGGCTTTAATGACTGACAGTTATTATGGCAGGATTGAAAGAAAGCAGATGAATGCTTCTTGATATGAAAAAGGGTTCAATGCCGATTTGAGGTTAAACTTATGATTAATTTTTATTTCATCAAACAAGTGCTTATATTATTAATTACATTCCTTAAATTAAAACAATAACAATATTAGCATTCCTTAAACAATATTTCCAATAACTTAATTTAACTTAACAAGAATATTATCTACCATTCCAATGTATCATACCTGGTAGACCTGGTAGATACTCTACACAATTTTGTTTTGCCAGAATAATAAATAATTTTAACCAGGAAAAAACGACGTTAGTTGCTATATGGTTATTTTAACGTATAAACAATTTTAAATTTCGTAACCCTGGATAAGAATTTTTAAACTTTTTTTCATCGATTAAAATCTTCATGATGTGTAAAACGGTTTTATTTAAGAAACACTTAACATTTTTAAACATTTTATTTATTATATGTACCATAAAATACCGAATGTGTTAAAAAAAATTTTTAATTTCCTATCCCTGGAAATTTTTTTTTTAGTTTTAAATAGACAATTGAGGAGTCCCAAGGCACGAAATAGGTTCAATTTAAAAATAAACAAGAAATAATTGGTTTTTTGCGTCGAGAAATAGGTGTAAGCTTTCCACCTCTGGAACCGTCCTTCCGATTTTTCAATACCACTCTATTTAGGTTCATTTCCAATCCATCAGTCCAAGAATGAAGTCTCTAGGTCTTCTGGGGGCTTGGGAAACCCGATTTCACGTACAGACAGACGGACATCACTCAATCGTCATCGCTATTCATAAGTATCCCTAATATATATACTTTATGGGGTCCCATGTTGATATCGAAGATATTACACACGGAATGACAAACCTAAATATACGCTTTCACTTTTTTGTGAAGGGTATAAAAAAAAAATGGCGCACAGTGGTTTATAATCGTTTTTCATTGGCCAAAACTCTATAATTTTTAACTAATAAAGATTTTGTAGTAGTTCTTTTTTTAGTCCATAGATAACATCTTAAGCTTTAATTTAATTTAGGTGTTATGAAGATCAGTACAGCGGTAATTAAGAAATTGAAGCTTAAAGATAAATTTTCGATCTGTTTTTCATAATTCTTGTTTGTAATTCCGTTTCAAATTTGCCAACTCATTTTTGACCCACTTCCTTTCAACCGATTTGACTCAAATTTGGACAAGTCAATCTTGGATGACAATATAATTTTATGTTAGGGAACCTTTATTTTCATTGAAGTATTTTCCGTGTTTTCATTAGGATGGGCCAAATACAATACTTACATATTTCCTAGTTTTTGGTCACTTTTAATATAAAACAGTGCAACTTAATTTTTCTTCATATTATTAATATTTCTATACTTTATTTCATTCAAATATCAAATGTATATTATAAATATTATTCATTTGGCTGGAATATTTCCTGTATATATTCTATACTAGGAGCGCTAAGCAGTTTCACCCGTGTAAGTCTACATCCCGTGGGATGTATAAACAATTTTACACCAAAAACCTTAGTAAAATATTAAATACGATATTCACAAAAACAAAAACCCCAATAGAAAAATTACAACAAAATAACGTAGTGCATGAAATACCATGCAAAGGTAATGATGCAAACAGCTGTTATATGTTATATATTGGCACAACAAAAAGAAATCTGGGAACATGGATAAACGAACATAAAAATTATAACAACAAAAACAAAGGGAATACTGCTCTCTCACAACACGTAATACAAACACAACACAAAGTAGACTTTGACAATATATGAATATTGGATAAAGTAAACAACACTAAGAAAAGATATATAACAGAAAGCTTAAGAATTCAACAAAAAATAAACAAAACAATGAACATCAAAGGGGATACGGATAACTTAAGCGCCAGTTATAAGATTGCAATCACACAACATCTGTGATTTAAAATTTTTTTTTATGTGTTTGAAAAACAAAATTTCAATAAATACAAATCTTTTAATGTAATATTTTATATATATATAAGTAACTATATTAACACAATTGTTAATATATTATTTAAAAAAATGGTTGATATATCTCTTTTATTAAATAGACGAAGATCCCTTGAAAAAGCGAACATAAAATTCACGAAACGTCGGGACAAATATGAAATAAAAATCGCATTTTCATTTACACAGAACACGGAAAAGAGTCAATGAGTTAAATTTCAGTTTCCATGTTTTTTCAACTCACTTCCTTTAAGTGTTCTCCTTTCGGCTGTATGATTAAGTAGAGCTTGCAGTTGTGCATGTGCCAAAATTGGTGTAATTTAGATAGGTTCCTTTAGAGGATAACACTTCTTCTTAGCTGTAATTATTCGATGATATAAATTTGAGCTTTTTTCGATTGCACGCAATCTGAGTTGAGTATACTGCTGTTTTGTTAACTTTAAATCCAGAAATAATGCATTTCCTCATTTGTGAATTGCTTTTTCTCGTTTGGTGTTGAAATGCTTTTAAGGACCCGTTTTGTTCTCTCCGGACTAACAGAAAAACTTTTTGAATTATATCCACTTTCGTTAATTGTTTTTGTGATCGCAGTTTGTGAAGAAAACTATTTCTATATTATTCTATATATTCTTTGGTATGACATACTATGTAGTTGCCATAAGCAAACTGAGAAACAAAAAAATGTTCATACATATACATATGTACGTTTTATGTTCATACATATATGTACATATGTACTTTTTTCAAACACGAGCATGTACTTAAAATACAGGAACACGAGGATCTTCATATCGTACATGTACTTTTCTTGTCGTACACAACGCAAACATATGTGTAGGTCCACTCGAATCTGTTTATCGTACATTTGCTTTCTTGTCGCATACGTACACGAACTTAAAATTTTGGTACATTTGAAACTGTGTGTTTGAAGTGTGTTCTAATCGAACAGTACATGTACTTTTTAGAGCTGTACCGATCTGAATCAAACGCTCTCAAACGCTCGTTTTTGACAAGAACCTCTAATCAAACCCATTTAAATTACATGGGTTTGATTAGAGGTTCTTGTCAAAAACGAGCGTTTGAGAGCGTTTGATTCAGTTCGGTACAGCTCTAGTACTTTTTATGGTCGTGTTCAAAAAATAACAAAGTGGATGACTTCCAAAACGTCAATTGCTTTGTGTTTGAACATAGCATCACATTTCATAACGCCGCAGTACAATAATTATACAATTTAATCTCTGTGAAGAAAATAAGATGCCATATTTTTTGATTTAACAAGATATTTCCCCTTCGAATCCAAAATGGTTGACTGTTTACAAACATTGCAGACTGCTCAGCTGATAAGTACCGGTTTAAAAAAGTTCACAAGATTTTTTGGTTTGTTTACAAACATACAATATGCACGTTCTTTCTGAGCCACGTGCTCGCTATGTATTTTGGGGGTGGTTTTACCTATTGGCTTATATATTAAAAACTAAGACCCCGGGCCAAATATCGCTACCTGCAATCAAAAGCTTACTACATTACGCGTCGATTGACGCTATTCCAAGAGAAAGTTATAAGTGCAACAAGATTTTAAAAAATTTGAAAAACGCCAAGTATATCTTATTTTAACTATTGACCTATATATTAAAAACTAAGAGCCCGCGCCAAACGCTGTTACCTGCAATCAAAAGCCTACTAAATTACGCAAGGACTGCAATGGTTGTCATATATCAAAGCTATTCCAAAAGAAAGTTATAAGTGCAACAAGATTTTGAAAACTTGAAAAATGTTAAGTATATCTTATTTTAACTATTGACTCATATATTAAAAACTAAGAGCCCGCGCCAAACGCTGTTACCAGCTATCAAACGCCTACTAAATTACGCGACGACTACAATGGTTGTCATATATCAAAGCTATTCCAAAAGAAAGTTATAAGTGCAATAAGATTTTGAAAAATGCCAAGTATACAATAAACTAACTCAACTATAACAGTTAATAAACTTAACTAAAGGTAGGAGGCCAATGTACGCGGCACGCGGTTGCGGGCGGCCGTAGTATTACCAGTGCGTAAAATCTCTTTGTTTACAAAAATTTTCATATAAAAAAACATGTGAGTAGGATATAATTAGATCTGGCAGCATTAAAAAACACGCCGCGCGGAAAAGTAGAACTTTGTTCTAATTTAATTGAGTTCGCCTTTGCTGTAAAAAATTTATGTGCAACTATTCGAGCTTCAGACTTAGAAGAATACTTAATTAATCCAATTCTTTTACAGGAATTAATAAACAAACTACCATCAGAGTCTATACTTCAATGGGCTTTATATTCCAAAGATTTGTTACGACCCATTTGGCAGATTTTTCTGATTGGCTGTATATGATAGCAGAAGCAACGTGTAAAGTTACCGTTCCAGTTTTTGAGTCTTCTCATAATACAAAACCGCCTTTGAGGGAAGGTCGCTTTAACACCCATTTAAATTCTAACACGGAGAGCAATCAACAATGTGTTTTTTGTGATGAATCTCATAAGTTGACACAGTGTCAAAATTTTAAAGACTTACCCATAACCGAAAAATGGGATATTGTTAATTCAAAAAGCCTATGTCGCACATGAATGGATGTTCTGTACTTCATAACACATTGCTACATAATGAGGATCAGTCATCAAGTGGCACAGTAAATAATTATAAGGACTTAAAAGACGAAGATCTATTTTATCGTATTGTGCCAGTAACTTTATACGGGGATAAGAAGTCGATTACAGTATATGACCTACTAGATAATGGATCGACTCTTACGCTTTTGGAAGAAGAAGTTGCCAACTTATTGGATGTAAAAGGTACGAATCATCCTCTTTGCATTTTATGGACCGGCGATGCTTCACGTTTTGAAAATGTCTCAAGGCGGTTTGATTTAAAAATCTCAGCTTCAAAGACAAACTCGAAAATTTCCCCAATAAACGGTATACATACAGTAAAAAATTTGAATTTTCCAAATGAGTCAATGTGTGTCGAAACTATTAAAAATAAGTACCCATACCTAAGAAATGTTCCCCTAGAGAGTTATGTCAACATAGCTCCTTCCATGATTATAGGAGTAAATAATCCGAACTTGATTACGTCCATAAAAGTTGTAGAAGGTGATTAGCAGCAACCAATATCATCAAAGACAAGATTAGGGTGAACACTTTTTGGGGGTGGCTCAAAGACAAATGGCAGGCTCAATTTTCATAGATGCAGCTGCGAAGAACTTCATAGTGTGGTAAAGCAGTTTCTTACAGATGAAAGTGCTGGAATTACATATCCCAACATCATGCCCATTTCGAGAGAGGACCAACAGGCACTAGATATATTAGAAAAAACATGTAAATTCGAGGAGGGCGTTATGAAGTGGGACTTCTTTGGAAATCCGATCCCCTCGATTGCCCACTGCTATCAAACGTCTTCATTGTATTAAACGAAAAGCAGATAGAGATTCTGAACTTGCTAAGATTTTATATGATCAAATTACTAATGTAAAGGAAAAGGGATATGCTGTGGAACTTCCATTAAGTGTGCTAGAAGAAAGTCAAGACAAAGTTTGGTACTTGCCCACATTCATTGTAAAAAATCCACACAAACCCAACAAGATAAGGCTTGTGTGGAATGCTGCTGCCAAGTCTGGTGATTTTTCTCTCAACGACTTTCTCTTAAATGTGCCTCTTATGCACATTTTATTTAAATTTCGGATTGGAGCGATCGGGATTTGTGGAGATATTGCCAAAATGTTCCACCGCATTAAAGTAAGGCCAGAAGATGCCTGTGGACAACGTTTTTTGTGATGGGATAGAAACGACTCAACGATCGTTTGCCAGCTTAATGTTCTTACGTTTGGGGCTTCATGTTCACCCTGCATTTCGCATTATGTGCGGGATAGAAACGCAAAGAAATTTGGTAACAACCATGAAGTTATTGAAGCCATTATTCAGCAACATATGTTGATGATTTTATTGACTTTACGAATACGGTTGAAGAAGCCATTCAATTAGCAATAGATGCTCGAGATGTACATGCGAATGGAGGGTTTAACATGCGAGGTTGGTCGTCAAATTCACTTGAAGTATTAGATGCACTTGGGGAGACCAAATGTATCGAAAGTAAAACATTCGAAAAAAACCAAAACTCACCACAACTTGAACAAATTCTCGGTATCTATTGGGATTCCAAGCGTGACGCCTTTCAAATGAATTTAAAATTTGTTCGATTACGTAGGTCCATTTTAAATGAAGGGATAGTTACAACCAAACGAGAGTGCTTCAAGTTTTAATGTCGGTTTTCGATCCTTTGGGATTTGTCGCATGCTTCATGACATTTTTAAAAAATATCCTTCAGGAAATATGGCGAAGTGGTTTGGATTGGAATCAGACTCTTACCAATGACCTCTTCTGTAAATGGAAAAATTGGCTTACGTTTTTGCCAGCAATCACAGCTGTCTCAATACCACGATGTTATTCTGTATCACTAAAATACCAAAATTATGTTGCTGAATTCTATACATTTGTTGATTCAAGTGAGGACGCATATGCACCCGTGTCATTCTTTCGAATAGAGTATAATGGAAATGTTGAGGTAAGACTCGTAGCAGCAAAGTCCAAAGTAACACCACTTCGACCACTTTCTGTACCACGACTTGAGTTACAAGTTGCAGCCATAGGGGCAAGATTAATGAACACTGTAAGCCGCCACAAAATTCAAATTATGAGAAAAGTCTTGTGGACCGATTCTGTAATAGTTTTAACGTGGTTGAATGGTTGAATGTTTCGTGTTGCAGAAATTTTAAAATTTACCAACGTGTCTGATTGGAGGTGGGTACCTAGTTCAATGAATGTTGCAGATTTTGCTACCAAATTTAGACCGTCCACAGATAATTATAATGAATGGTTTGACGGACCATCTTGGTTAAAGCAGCACGAAAACGAGTGGCCAAAACAACCTCCCATTGGATTGAATAGTAATGACACAGCTACATCTGAAATTCGTCCACGTTATCTTAACCTACATAACCGAAGACCGATATCGCAAATCGATTTTGAGTCATTTTCAAGCTGGTTTAAGCTCTGTCGTGCCGTTGCAAACTGGGTGGTGTACATTGATCACAAAGAACAAAAATTGCATAATGAGAATGTAGTCAATGCAATAAATTCAAATCATTTTAAAAGAGCAAAAATTAGTATTATTATTAAAACCGCCCAAGTTTTGAGTTTTTCGGATAATTACTCAGCTATTAAAAATGGCAGACCTCCCTTTAAAAGCGGTCCTGAATGTTTATTTGGATGATGACGGCATAGTTAAAGTAAAAAATCGTGCCCGATATGCGAACACAGTTTGCGGCCCTCAACGTGACCTTATTGTACTTTCAGGCAATCACTTTTTAACGAAACTTATTGTTATGTACTACTATCAATCTTATCATCACCTAAACCATGAGACAGTTATAAATGAAATTCGCCAAAATTACTTCGTTGTTAAGTTGAGAGTTGTATATAATGTCATTCGGCGAAGCTGTCAAAAACGTAAAATTTATGCGGCAAAACCATCAACACCTCAAATGGCACCGCTTCCTTCAGCCCGCCTTTCAAAGGCCCTTTACGTTCGTACGTGTGGACTACATCGGTCCAATCGCTGTTACGTTTGGCAGAAAATCGTTAAAGCGTTGGGGTTTCATATTTACTTGCCTCACAGTAAGGGCAATCCACATTGAAATAGCCCATCAGAATCTTTTCAGAAAAGATTCTGATGGCACTTAAGAATTTTATTGCCAGACGCTTTATTCCAGCGGAAATTTATAGCGACAACGGTACAAATTTTCCAGGCGCTGGCCGTTTTCTAAAGGAGGAAGTTGCAAAAATAAAATTTTATGAGATTGAGGCTAAATTAGCACACAAAAGAATCTTGTGGAAATTCAATCCGCCAGCCGCACCCCATATGGGCGGAGCATGGGAGAGATTGGTAAGATCAACTAAAACTATCTTGTATAAAATTTCTCCTTTACAAAAATTTACCGATAAGAGTCTTCGAAGTGCCTTAATGGAAGTTGAATTAATAGTAAATTATAGACCTCTAACACATGTATCACTCGAAGTAGAGGATCAAGAGGCAAATTACCCCAAATCATTTCCTACTAGGGAGCTCGAACGGTGCAAAGCCATTATGCAACCCGGATAATATCAACTACAACATGTGTCTACGTCAAAGTGAGTCGTTTGCAAATATGTTTTGGAAGCGTTTTGTAAAAGAGACGATACCGACATTGACCCGGCGAAGCAAATGGTCTCAACGTATTAAACCATTGGAAGTGGGCGAAATAGTTGTTACAGTAGATGAAAATGCTGACAGAAATACTTGGGCGAAGGGAAGAGTTATGGAGGTAACTAAAGCCAATGATGGCCAGGTACGAAGAGCAAAAGTGAAAATTAATAATGGAATTATAGACCGACTCGCAGTGAAGTTGGCAGTACTCGATGTCGACAATGAATCGGAGTAGGAACATGGATGAAACGTCCTACTGGGGGAAGAATTGTTACTGACAATTAATCCTATTACATAAGGATGCACCTTGATCATGATCAATCCTTTAAATTTCAACCGTGTATTTATAAATTTATCTATTTCATATTTTGCTTTGTATGAAATTCTTACTCTTTCGCACGTTCCCTGTACTCAAAATTATATTTCCTCTAATCGGCATTTAAATTTATTGTGACCTACATGTAAAAAAGAGAACTAAGGTAAATTGTTAAATTAATATTATTAAATTCCCCAATAAAAATTAAATATCGCTTCTAGAATTTTAAAGCGAGAAACTGCTACGTAAACTTGGTTTTTTATTTCACAATTATTATATTATATATATACCATATTACATTAAATATATATATATATATATATATATATATATATAAATATACATATATATACAGATATATATATATATATATATATATATATATATATATATACATATATATATATATATATATATATATATATATATATATATATATATATATATGTATATATATATAACAGTTTATTAACTGTTATAGTTGAGTTAGTTTATTGTATACTAGGCGTTTTTCAACTTTTCAATATCTTGTTGCACCTATAAGTTTCTTTTGGTATAGCTTTGATATTTGTCAACCATTGCAATCGACGCATAATTTAGTAGGCTTTTGATTGCAGGTAACAGCGTTTGGCGCGGGCTCTTAGTTTTTAATATATAAGGCAATAATTAAAATAAGATATACTTGGCGTTTTTTAACTTTTCAAAATCTTGTAGAACTTATAACTTAATTTTGGAATAGCTTTGATATATGACAACCATTGCAGTCGTCGCGTAATTTAGCAGGCTTTTGATTGCAGGTAGTGGCGTTTGGCGCGGGCTCTTAGTTTTTAATATATGTCAATAGTTAAAATAAAATATACTTGGTGTTTCTCAACTTTTCAAAATTTTGTTGCACTTATAACATTCTTTTGGAATAGCTTTGATATTTGTCAACCATTGCAATCGACGCATAATTTAGTAGGCTTTTGATTGCAGGTAACCGTGTTTCGCGCGGGCTCTTAGTTTTTAATATATAAGTCAATAGTTAAAATAAAATATACTTTGCGTTTCTCAACTTTTAAAAATTTTGTTGCACTTATAACATTCTTTTGGAATAGCTCTGATATATGACAATCATTGCAATCGACGCGTATTTTAGTTGGATTTTGATTGCAGGTAACAGCGTTTGGCGCTGGCTCTTAGTTTTTAATATATAAGGCAATAGTTAAAATAAGATATACTTGGCGTTTTTTAACTTTTCAAAATCTTGTTGCACTTATGACTTTCTTTTGGAATAACTTGAATATATGCCAACCATTGCAATCGACGCGTAATGTAGTAAGCTTTTGATTGCAGGTAGCGTCCTTTGGCGCGGGCTCTTAGTTTTTAATATATAAGCCAATAGTTAAAACCACCCCCAAAATACATACCGAGCACGTGGCTCAGAAGGAGCATGCATATGGTATATTTGTAAACAAATCAAAAAATCTTGTTAACTTTTTTAAACCCGTACTTATCAGCTGAGCAGTCTGCAATGTTTGTAAACAGTCAACCATTTTGGATTCAAAGGGGATATATCTTTTTAAATCCGAAAATATGGCATCTTGTTTTCTTCACTAGCGTTACAATTTATAACATTTGAAAACGCTAAGGACTTTTAAAGCAGTAAGAAAGCAAACAAGGCAAAAGTTTTATAGTTGATGCAATGTTTGGCAACTTTGCATATGTGTGTGGTTTAAATACAGTAGCAATACTGTATACAAACTTTTTATACAAACGTTTAGGAAGTCAGCCAGTACATGTACGACTGTGTTTAATACCAACAAAAATTTGGGAACACACATAAATGTTATGAAAATAAAAGTAAGTGTTGGTTGCTTTCAGCTGTGTTCGTTTACAGTTACCCGCTTGTCCGTGGTTACATTACATAAGTCATTATTTCATTATGCACAGAGCAATGACCTGTACTTACTCGGCAATACCAACGCAGTGCGTTTGAGTGACGAATTTAGCATGGGGATCTCATTGGAAGTATACAATCGCCACCCTCTCGCTTACATTCCGTTGACGAAAACAATGACGAATATTCATCATAGTTTCCATTCGCAAAAATACTACACTGAAGCCGGTTCAACTACCACGTTGCTGTTAAATAATGAACGTTTTATTGTTGGATAATGAACTACTTCGTAAATGCTCAGTAATGATATGTATATTAAAAATGTCTTTAATGGTTTATGGTTCTATATAATATTGTGTATATTTAATTCACATCGTCTTGTAAAACTAACATTAAAAATTGAACAAAAACTTTAATTCATATAGAAACAAAAAAAAAAACATATTATAGAACTATATGTAAAAAACAAAAGAAAACTTAAATTCAGATAAAAAAAACACGTTAATTCACATCTACAAAGAAATCTTAGCTTTTTTCTGCATCGAAATTGTTTTAAAGATGCGCCTTTTCTGGATTTGCACGGCCTTTCTTATGTGTTCATTCGCTGGCCCAACACTGTTAATATTGGTCATTGAGACCGCTTCTGAAATGGTTAAAATTTTATTGTCAATTTACATTCAGTCAAAATATTAAGTGTTTTTTATCTGAAAGTACCGAAACAAATTTTGTGTGTTCTTTAAATTTCTTCTAGGTCACCCAAAATACGTTTTAAATTCTTTTGCAAAACCGGCAGGTTCAAATAATAATGCCGACAAATCAATTAGCGTTTAGCGACAAGCACAAATAATTGGCCGTGTTTGACATCGCACAGTAGCACATTTGAAGAGATGGCGGCCAAAAATCGTAAAAAAAATTTTTTTTTGTGTCACCAATTTAATTTTTTTTATGTGATTTTATTTTTATTGAACATTTTTATTTTGCTATATTAATATTTTTATAGGCTAATTGTTCTAACTTAGTTAAAATCCTAGGCACAAAGGAAGTCAACATCAGTTTTATTCAACTTACACAGCAGAGCAGAACAGCTGTTTTCGAAAGTCGCTACACTTTCATCTTCAGTGCTCATATATATATTGTGTTTATCACCACTGTTTAGGTGGCTTATTTGAATGTGATAACAGTTTTCTATTTACACAAATTTTATTGTGAAAAACAATCCGAGAACTGTATCAACCTGATGTTAACACTTGTGTGTTATGATACCTGTGTTACCATTTGATTACTTTCTTCATGTCTCATTTTTCAGAATTTTTTGTTCCATTATACATTAAGTCAAACTTTTTTGGTTTGAATTTTATACTTAAGTATATGTGAACGTTTTTCCAATTTTCATTGGTAGCTCAAGCCAAAGCTTAAATTGTATGTGATTTTTTTAATATAAAAGTAAACCCATAGGAACCTCGAAATCCAGAAATGTAAGTTTTTATTTCGATTATTTCTCTTCGAATAGGGTGATCAAAAAAGCGCTTTTTTAAGAGTGGGCATAACTTTTTTGGTTTTATATATTTTTGGAACATTTTTTTTTCTTCACACAATATCATTTCTTAACTTATAAATAGTTTAAAAAAATCGTGCCCTACTTTGCTCGAGTCCCAGATTTGGGCATTGCAATAAAGGTCCAAAATATACCCAAATCTCGATGTTCAGTGGAACGCAACTTTTTTTCTGCGAAAAACTTCCCAAAATGACTTATAACGTGTTATAGTACGTGCTTTGAGCTGTTATTATATGCTCATTTTTTTAATTTATATTTGCGGCTCTAGGAACTACAATGATTTTACTGCTTGCATGTCGGATATTTTAGGTATGGGAGTGCGGTATATCCACATGTGTTTGTGTGTGTATTGTGTGTATGTTTTTTTTCGAAGAAGTTTTATTAATGAAAAAGGTATAATAAAAGACTGTTGTTATTTTTGTAATTTAGGCCATAAAATATGTATAGTTACATATAAGCGAGGGTAGGTACATGAGTTGTTGTATTTGGACTGAAATATTCGACCTTTTGTTATAACTTTATTGTGTACCCAGGTAGCTGCTGCTCATATAAAGGTTAAAATACGATAGACACATCAGGTTTTCCTGAATATGAGAATGAAATAATAAAAGAAAATTTAAGTAAATTGTCGGTACAAGCATATCTGTACTCCTCTTCTTTCCTCTCTCTCGTTTAAACACATACATGTTTCAAGAAAACTTAATATGTATAAAAACCGACAATATTAAAAAAGATGATCAGTATTGTCAAAACGATGGCTAAGTTCAGTTATAACGATCTTGCTAAAATTTATTTTGAACAAAAAAACAAAAACGATGTTATATTACATATTTAAAAAAAAATTAATAATTTCTTAACGCGATTAAATAAACGGTATAATGAATGGCCAACTTGAATTTGAAAGCCAACCAAAACCAGCAAATATGGGCTGACCTGCCAGACCAGTTCAGGAGTGTAGTGAAAGGTTCCGAAGACGAAAGCTGCAAATCATTAAGAATTTTCTGAAGAAATAATTACAGATACGTTTTTCCATCAACTAGGACCAACAAAAAATAATACTAAAAAAATTGATATAATAGAAAATGTAATGAAAGCGAGCTCCAAGCTTGTAAAAAGGATTTTAAAGAACATTCCAACACCAACCGATGATAAAAAATTTACATCTGAAGAAGTATTTTCAATATTTCTGGACTTAAAGCTAACAAAATATCAGTACATGGAATTGCGAAAGCGGGCAATTGGAAAACATTGCTCCATATATCCAGAATATAGAGATTTGGGTTTAGTTAAAAAAGATTGTTTACCACCACAAAATTCTGTAAACATTACAGAAAGTTCAGCAGAGGTGGTATTGCAAGACATACTAAATCATACTGCGGAAAGATTGTTGAATACATTGGACGCACTAATTTCTAAATGGGGATGCGATGGATCTTCTGAACAAAAGCGATATAAGCAGTATAATGCAGAAAATATATCAGATTCTGACTTATTTATGATATCTAAAAACTAATAACATTCATTTTGAGCCATCTACTAGCAAAGAAACCGATATTGACATATGGAAAAACGAAATACCTTCCTCAACAAAACATTGCAGACCAATTAAATTTGCTTTTAAGAAGAAACGAAGGATGTAATATTAGAAGAAGTATCTAAACTTAAACAACAAATAGATAAACTTCAACCGATGACTTTGCTACCTAACGATCAAGAGATTGAAATAAATTACCAAATGTTACTTACAATGATTGATGGAAAAGTTGCACAGGCTATAACTGAAACAAAATCATCTTCAAGCTATGTTATTTGCAAAAAAACTGCAAGCCAATTAAGTCAACTTCCAACAGAAGACACTACTTTCCAAGAAGCCTATGAGTTTGGCTTGTCCCCACTCTATGCTAAAATTCGATATATGGAACACATTTATTTTATTTGGAATAAAAAGATTTTCTTAGAATTTATGGTAAAACCTTTTTTCGGATATGTATCTCCTACATATCTGTTATGGATTCACGTTTAAAATATATTTAAATTGTTCATATAATAATAACATCTGAAGCCGTCGAACTTACATTTGTTAGTGAATTATGATCACCAAAGCTATTTTTCGAAATTTGACTTACAAGGTCCCTATGAGTAAATGTGGACCGATTGCCCTTAAATTTCACAGGGTTATCAACGAATAAAATAAAATTAGTTTTGCTAAATATTATATCAATATTAATACATTTAAAACAATTTTGAGTTTCAAACTCGTATTCTAAGTGATCCATTGGAGAAGAGGGCTAAATATCAAAATAAAATGGACCCGTATGGACGGACGGCTTAAATAAGTATGTAATTTCTTATTTCAGTTAACGTTACTATTTATAAAATGCAATGTTAAATCACTACATACGATAATACTTATATATTTAAAAGTAATTTTTCAATCATATATAAGTGTACTTTAATAAGGCCCAATTTTAAAGTGAATACATTAAATTGAAGCTTAAGATGTCTTCTATCCAACAAAAAAAATTTCAACCAAGTCAAAAGTTATAGAATTTTGACCGCCAACTCACAAAATGTGCCACTGTGCGTCGTTGTGCTTCGGCTAGAAAACTTTTGTACACATTTTTCTTTTCTTACATACGATCAACGAATTCATACAATATACATATTAGTACACTAAGTAAATATTGGCAATTGTGAGTGAAAAATTTATTACTGAAAAGCCGTCTATAGCAGTCTTGCCGAACAATCGGGTATGTACGAGATTTTTGTACGGTGTGTGTACTTTTCTGAACTCTGCTCACTGATCACTTTGCCTTTTTAATTTTCTTACGTTTTTATTTCATTGTAAAATTGGTTGGTTTTTTTCCGACTCTAATTGTAAAGAGCATCGACAACTAATAATTGTTTTAATGTAAAAACAATTTATTTAGAGCGTTGACAACGTAAATTATAAATTAGTACATGTTTTGGGAATTGTCGTTTTACACATCTTTAATTTTTATTTTCGTGCTGATTTTTTTTATTTTAAAAGTAATACACTGTTAAACTTCATATTTTACGAATATATGGTGGATTACATAACACCCTAACTACAAATTATACAGAGTGCGCAAATACCATTTGTTGAAAACAATTCTACCCAACATATCAAAAAAAAAAAAACCGCAACCCATTATCAATAATAGTTTTGAAGAAATCGTATTAACATGAGATTAAATATTACAATTTTTTTATTTCTAAATTAGCTTAAATTCTTTTTCTTTAGCGGCATTCCACGCCAACTACTGCGAATAATTTGACAAAATTTTTCGGGTACCTTAGCTTTGATCTGTTTCCTTTCTGATGGCATAAAAATTTTAAGAATCTATGCCGAGAAAATATATAGGTTTTGGCAAATGAAAATTGATTTTGAGCCCACACAGTGGCCTCGATACTACCTAGTATATGATAGTAATATTACACTGAACAGGCCCCTAGTATGATATTATAAATATAAGGCGACATAGCTAAACCAAATGACTATGTTTTGCTGGCTATGATAATGTAAAACTTTTGTGTACAACAAGTTCTCACTGCGCACAGTAAGCTGTCTAGTCGAAAAAAAAATGTTTTTTCGAATTTATCAATGAAATACATAGAAGATGAAAGATAACACTCCCATGACTCCAGAGGTGATTTGGTTTTTCATGTGCGTTACACATATAAAAAGTTATACGTCCTTAAAGCCGAAGTATTTTATAATTTTTTCATAACTTTTAAGTAACAAAAAATGGATTTGGAAAAATGAATATAAAAAACTAATTTTTCAATACAAATGCTTGCAATTATATTTGCTTTATTCAGAAATGTAACGGCAACAATGAAAAAGTTCTAAAATTTAAATATTTATAGCAACGCCGTGAGAAAACTTGTGAAGAATTTAGCCAAAATATGTACTTTAAAAAAAAATAGTCAGCTTCGTTGGACCGGAAAAACTAAGCACATCACAGAACGACTTTTATGCATCAATAATCTTATTTTCTGATATATATACTAAAATATTTGTAAGAAGCTTTAGGTGTTTTCTATGCCAACTTTTGAAGTATAATGATTTAAAAAATTATCCATATTTTATATTTTTATAAAATTATCAGCTGATTTTTTCAATATTTGATAATATATGATGTTTTAAACCAAAAAATACCAAGTAGGATGACTTCAACACATATAAAACCTTATACTCACACATTTGGACACCATGTGAAACTAACTGTTTATTAATACAAATAAGTACTTAAGCGAGAACCGTCAAAAAGTCGTGCTACTTTGTATTCTTTGCTTTAAACGTTAATTTATTTTGCATTTTTTTATATTTGTTTTCATTGTATCACAAAAAAATATAACTTTGGTTGTTCGCGAATATATTAAAAAAATTTGTATAATCGTAAATAAAACTTTATTTAATATATGGTTAAACGCACCAATTAAAGAAAAAGAAAGTGCGGTGTAGAATTTTATAATAGATAATGTGAAATATATAAACGATTTTAAGGAGAAAAGCGTCAAATTAAAAATAAAAGAATAGCAGAGAAAATTGTAATCAAGATTTAATGAAGAAACTCCTAATTTCTTCTGATCCCTTAATTTCATCTAAGAGAAATACAATAAATACAAACAGATCTTTCTACAATAATCAAGAAATTAGTAATTACACAATAGTAGATGATTCTTTTAACACTGATTTAGACTCAGAAACTTATTTTAGTGATTAAGAAATTGTTTACAATTGTTGTGTTATTTGTATTTGTTTGTTACTTTATTATTAATCTTTATATAAATATGCTTTTTATCTTATATAATAACTTAATTTTAAAATATTTAGTGTTTTCAATTTGGCAACCCTATTCATATAATGTTATTTGAATACCAATGGTTATTTTCAAAACTGTAAACAAAAATATACTAAAAAGTTGAATAACGTTATATTAAAAAAAGGTATACGGCAACCCTATATAATTAGAGACTGGTTATATTTCATTAAAAAACTATTACGCTTTTTCCTTTTTTATGTGAAATGATAGATTAAAATTCAAAAACACAATAATTGCTGAAATGGGCAAATTTTTGGTATTTAATAAAAAATAAAAGGATTTCTAAAAATTGTATTTCATCTTCGAAAATAGTAGGCCAAGAGAGATATGCGCCAAAAATTTCATTAAGCTACCAAAACTCCTTCGATTTTTTCCCATTTTTACTATGGGGACCGTTTACTGTGCGACAGTCTGTAAATAACAAGATTTAAAATATTGTTAAGATATATGTACATAATATGTATATATGTACTACATATATAATATATATAATATATATAATATGTATATATGTACTACATATGTATATTTAAGCGGTATATTTGTCATACTTCGTGCATACTCAACAAGCAATAAATCTGCAAATATTAAATTGTTTAGTACATTTTTTTGGGAATTGTCGTTTAAATAATCTTTGATTTATATTTTCGTGCTAAAACAACTTATGTTGTCAACACTCTAAATAAATTGTTTTTACATTAAAACTATTATTAGATGTTGTTGTTCTTTATTTCTTTTACAATTACAATTAGAGCCGAAAAAAATCCAACTAATTTTAGAATGAAATAAAAACGTAAGAAAATTTAAAAGGCAAGGTGATCAGTAAGTTCTTGTTAGGGCTTTGATGTTTATTAATGTGGAAGTTTGAAATAAATGTATTTAGTTATTCTACTTACCATATCTCCACAAAAGAACGATGGAATTTGAGGAATACGTAAAGAAATGGGTAGCAGGACTAAGGACAGCGTCTTCGCTACGGGAAACCAAACCTAAGGAAGAACCGCTATAATGAAACACGAAATCAGCACAGTAGAAGCGTGGATGATTAAACAACCACCTAGAAGTGTACCTCTAGGAAAGCGTAATGAAGTCAACAAAATGAAATGGAGCGAAATGGTGTAATCGAATAATCGTTAAGTTTTTGAAGCTCGCTCCTAGTCTTAGTTAAAAAGAAAGATGGCAGCACAAAATTTTGCGTAGACTAAAGAAAGCTCAACGATATTATCAAGGACAGCTATCAGCTTTCCAGAACTAACGACGCTTTATACACGCTATCTGGTACAATATTGACAAGTGGAGATTGCAGAGAAAGACAAGGAGAAAACTGCCTTCAGCGCCAGCGACGGTTTATGGCAGTTGAAAGCTATGGCACATTGGAACGCCGAATAGAACAAGTACTGAAGGGTATTTACTGGAAAACATGCTGGGTATATCTATATGACATAGTTGTGATAAATTAAACTTTTGATGAGCATCTTAGGAACCTGGAAGAAGTTCATTGTTCTAGAAACAATTGCAAGAAGTAAAATATTTTGGGCATCGGGTGACTGCAGATGGAATTTCGACATATGCAGACAATATACGAGCAGATATATATATATATATATATATATATACATGTATATATATATATATATATATATATATATATATATATATACATGTATATATACATATATATATATATATATATATATATATATATATACATATATATATACGTATATATATATATATATATATATATATATATATATATGTATATATATATATATATATATATATATATATATATTTATATATATATATATATATATATATATATACATTTATATATATATATATATATATATATATATATATATATACGTATATATATATATATATATATATGTTGTGTATTCCAAGAATTCATAAAAGGAACTTGTTTATTATTTACTGATTGTTACATTTTATATGTTTATAAAAAGAGAGTTACTTATGTATATAAAAGGAAAAGAGTTGCCGGACAATTAATTCATATAAAAGCTTTAAGCTTATATCCAACACGCCTCTTCTTACATTATTTTTTTGTATCTCTAAAACGTTTATAGTAATATATGTATGTAAGTATATTTATATATAACGCACAAATAATACAAGATAAATAGTAAATGATAAAAATAAAGTATAAAGATGTAAAAATCATACATCACACACTAATCACAACAAATTCAATGATTTCCATTAGTTCTTATACAAATATATGTACATACATATATATATATATATATATATATATATATATATATATATATTTTTAACAATGAGTTATTTTTTTAATACTACTTTGCCACCCAATCGTGGTCTCAATTCACGTTTTGGCGGATCTTTGCAAACTGCTTCATCATTGTTTACGTCTACCCCACCTGCATCATTATCACCATCAACCACTTTACAATCGTCATCAACATTTTTGCTGTCGGTTGATTCTTTATTGATGTTACTATTTGTATCTTCACTAGTGTTCAAATCACGCATTTGATCAAGATGTCGTTTTATCTGCCTCTGATTGTCTGAGAAAATACACATATACGACTGTGGACCTACCCTACTCTGTACTGTCGCTGGGGACCAGCTTGGTTTATTTGGGTTTGTATAAGAACGGATAAGAACCTTTTGACCTTCTTTAAATTCGATATTGCGATTTCCTTTATGATGTTGTATACTTTTGTTTTGGGAATCTATTATTTTTTGTATTGTACATGGGGGTTTCAAATGACTAAACCTTGTTTTTAAATTTCTACCAAGAAAAAGTTTTGACGGGGATTCTCCTGTCGTACAATGGCTACAATTTCGGTAATCGATTAAGAACCGATTAATAACTATATCGAGATCAATATCGTTTTGGCTCTTTAAATTTGCAATTATTGATTTCTTCACAGTTTTTACGAAATTCTCAGCCTGTCCATTAGTGGAAGGATGTCCGGGAGGAGTCAAAATATGCTTTATTTGGTTTTGTACGAGAAAGTTTTTAAACTGATCCGACGTAAACTGTCGACCGTTATCGCTTACAACGGTATCCGGCAAGCCGTATCTACAGAAAACTTCACGCAACTTGCATATGGTAAAATGGGAAGTAATATATTTTGTCTTGAAGACTTCGACCCATTTTGAAAAAGAATCTACAATTATAAACATATATTGACCTTTTATTGGTCCTGCGAAGTCCATATGAATTCTAGACCACACTGAATTTGTGGGTGCCCAAGGAATTAAAGATCTTTTTTCTGGACTCGCCTGTAACTCTTGACACGGTTTGCAATTTTTGATCAAATTTTCAATTTCGTCATTTATGTTTGGCCACCAAACATATGAACGAGCAATTGATTTGGTCTTAACAATACCAAAATGAGATTGATGTAATTCTCTAAGGATTTGCGTTCGATATTTGTTTGGAATAATTGTGCGGTAGCCCCATAATATACAATCCTGTTCGACTGAAAGCTCTAAGCATTTGTTTCGATACGGTGCAAACTCGTCAGCCTTTAAATTGTTAATTTTGCCGTTGTTTATGGCATCAGCGACTTTTGACAAAATTGGATCCCTGCGTGTTTCCTTTGCTATGTTTTTAAAATTCAAGTTGAGCGTATTATCATTTTCAACATACTGAACATAACTACATTCAAGATTATTATCTGGGTATTCAGTCTGTGGCATACGTGAAAGATGATCGGCTTTATTCAATGTACCCTTTATATGTTCAACGGTGTAATTAAAACCTGACAAAAAGAATGCCCATCTTTGCATTCGTGCCGAAGCCATTATTGGCAGGCCTTTGTTTTCTCCAAAAATTGAAATTAAAGGTTTATGATCTGTCTGTAAAATGAACTTGTTGCCAAGCAGATATTGCTTTAGCTTCGTTATGCAAAATATTATAGCCAGAGCTTCTTTTTCTAATGTGCTATAATTTAGTTCGCTCTTTGAAAGAGCTCTTGAAACATACGATATTGTTCGTAAACTACCATCAGATAACCTGTGGGATAAAATGCCTGCCACTGCATGATTGCTAGCATCAGTGGTAAGTACTATTGGTAAAGAGGGATCAAAATATATTAACGTTTTATCCGAAGTAATATCTCTTTTGAGTATTTCATAAGCACTCTGACATTTTTCAGACCAATTAAACTCGGAATCTTTTTTAAACAATTCATAAAGGGGATGCATCTTTTCAGCAAAACTCTCGATGAACTTTGAGTAATAGTTAAACATGCCTACTAGGGCCCTAAGTTCAGAAATATTCTTTGGTATTGGAGCTTTCAAAATAGAAGAGACTCTGTCAGGGTTTTTACTCAAACCGTTTTTGCTTATGGTAAAACCTAGGTAAGATACTTGATCTTGAAAAAATTTACACTTGACTACTCTTATTTTAAGACCTACAGACTTAATACGATTCAAAACGGTTTTCAAATTACTGATGTGGCTTGCTAAATCATTACCAGTGACGATAATGTCGTCTTGATAAACGGCTACTCCAGGGATATCCCTTAAAATGTTTTCAATTGTTTTTTGGAATATTGCTGCAGCTGTCTTTATGCTGAATGGCATTCGCTTCATTTTCAAGCAGCCAATGTGTGTGCTTAGAGTGCACAAGAGTTGTGAATTTTCATCTAGCACTAACTGATTGTAAGCTTTAGCCAAATCTAGTTTTGTAAATAATTGTCCACCTTGGAGTGATGCAAAAATTTCCTCAATACGTGGAAGCGGATATTTGAAGTCAGTCAAATATTTGTTTAATGTGACCTTGTAGTCACCGCACAACCTCATTTCACCATTTGGCTTAAGTATGGGAACAATAGGTGTTCCCCAATCCGAATTGTCAACCTTTTCTAAAATTCCCTCTTTTATTAAATCGTTGAGCTGTGTTTCAATTTTTGTTTTCCAAGCCAATGGTAATGGTCGAGGTTTAATAAAAATAGGCTTAACACCTTCGCTTAAGTTTAATGAAATTTTTGCATTTTTATACTCCCCAAGTTCCTCACTAAAAATTTCTGCAAACTCGTTTTTCAACTCACTACAAATGACGTCATAATTGTGTACTTCTTTTACCATATTAATTTGTATCAATTCAAATTTAAAAGCCCTTAAGAATGTCCGTCCGAGCAACGGTGGTGTGTTTGTTGTTGTGACTACAATTTTTAATCTCTTTTTGACGCCTTGATATTCAATATTTGCGTGGTACTCACCAGCTAGTGGAATGCGATCACCGTTATAATTCAAGTACAAAGATGTTGATGGCTTAAGAATTTGTTTGTCATAATATTTTTCAAAAAACGATAGTGGTAATAAAGTGCATGAGGCTCCAGTATCACAAGCAGCATTGACGTCAATTCCATCAATGATAACTTGCAGTGTGTAAAGATTCGCAAGGCTATGGTTTTTAACACTAAAAATAGAAAAATCATGAATTTCATTAGATACATTAAAATCATTAGATGCATTAAAATCAGACGACTCCGATACATATTTTACATGTTTTTTTGATCGACAAATTGATGCCAAGTGTCCCTTTTTTCCGCAAGAGTGGCACTTGCTTTCCTTATATTTGCACGCTGACGAATTGTGGTTCTTCCAGCCACAGTGAGAACATCTCTGCCCCCTCCCGTTGATTCTGCTGTTACCGCCGTTGCCCTTGTTAAAGTTACTGCCTTGATTGTCATTCCATTTGTTTCGCTTTACATAATTTATCTCTTCACTTTGCGGCTTACGTAACATTTTAAACTTGGTTTCCAATATTATTGCCTTTTTTAAAG
>OY776277.1:76748507-76753507 GCA_963675445.1 Linnaemya vulpina | reverse complement strand
TACATATATATATATATATATATATATATATATATATATATATATTTATATATATATATATATATATATACATATATATCTATACATATATATATATATATATATATATGTATATATATATATATATATATATATATATATTCAGTTGAACCTCGATTATCCGGCTCTCGTGGGACCGGCCGCAGCACGGATAAGCGAAATGCATGGTTAATAGATCTTATATTAATATTGTTACAAAGATTAGAAATAGATTTAAGTAAAACGACAATGTGGCTATATGTTTTTGTCAGCACTGCCAATTAATCTATAGTTGTCAAAATGTTACAACCCTGGTCAACACTATATAGATAATATTCAAGTTAACGGAAATAGAATACCCCAGAATATACAAGATCATTCGAGGCTGTCCCACTAATAATTGTAAACAACAACAACGAAGAACCTAGCAACATAAATGCTAAGAGATGTTATTCTTAATGATCTTGTATGCAAGTATTCGCTGCTAATAAAGCTGAACAGGTATACACAACCATATACACATAGCAGAAGAAGAAACAAAACCACACACACACAGAACACTCATCCATACAACCACTCATAGTTACCATAGGCAAAACAGCATTGTCATGTATACAAACACACGTATATAGCTCTATGTCAAGTAAAATACAACCACCATACCCAGAAGTTTCGCGAGGTTACCAGATGACGTCATTTTTTCTATATAAAGGCGCTGCCAGAGCTCAGCGAGTTAGTGTGATTTCAAATATACGTGTTAACATCGCTAAGTGTTGAGTAGTACAAATACTCGTGTAAATAAAGTAATAAATAAAGTGTTGCTGCATTATATTTCTAAAATTAATTTGTTCGTGTTTTAATTTGATGCAATAAAACGAATCCTTGAAGGATAAGTAATAAAACCGTTTTTACGAACAAGTCTAAAAACGTAACAATTGGTGTCAGAAGTGGGATTGCAAAAATAATTAAAAGGACATTGCAATTTAAGAAAAAAAGGGACATAAAAAAAAAATTTTAATAAATAGCAATGAAATTTGATGAGTTAAAAGTTGAACAGCTAAAAAAGGAGCTCAGTAAGCTTGAATTGCCAACTGCAGGTAACAAGGTTGAACTGCAGAAGAGGCTGACAGATGAGTTTAAGAATCGCGGCATGGACATCGGGACATACGAGTTTGAGGACAAAGACGATGTGCAGGTATGCCCTCCTGCCACGACCAGCAGCATGGACATAAATTCAATGTTCGCTGCTATGATGATCTAGATAAAAGGAATCAGTGATGCACAAAATAAAACAGGACTCTGAGCAGATGCAGGACAAGCTTGTAGCCGAAATAACTGAAATAAAACAAAACTCTCAGCAGATGCAGGAGGCATCAATGATCAACAGTGACAAGCTTGTAGCCGAAATAACTGAAATAAAACAGTACTCTCAGCAGATGCAGGAACAGCTTGTAGCCGAAACTCAGCAGATGCAGAAATAACTTGTAGCTGAAATACAGGAGTCAAATAAAGCCATGAACGAGACCCTGGTAGAGGTTTCTGAAGCCATTAACAGGAGGGTGGATTCTATTGAGAATAAATTCTCAGAGCTGGAACAGCATGCAAAGGATGTCGAAGAGAAATTGCATACTCTAGAGGACAAAGTGCATAACATGGAGTGTAGCGGCGGGCTAGTACGAGCAGTTGCGGAGGTTTCTGCGTGGATAAAAGCGCCATGCTTCGACGGCAGCGTACCATTGGGCATCTTCGAATTCCAGTTCCAGACGGTTGCTAGCAGAAATGGATGGGATGCTGAAGAAAAGGCCATAGAGTTGATTTTGTACTTAAAGTGTACAGCTGCAGAGGTACATGAGACTGTGCCAGTAAGCAGCAGAAACAACTATAATGAAATAATGGCAGCATTGCAGCGCAAGTATGGTGGTGAGTACAAACGCGATTTATATAGAATGGAATTGCGATGTAGAGCTCAGAAGCCTAACGAATCTCTACAAGATTTCGCAATGGAAATCGAGCGTTTAGTGCAGCTCACATATCCAGGCGAGAGTCACCCGTTCCTGGACCATTTTAAAACTGAGGCTTCCGTTAACGGCATTCGCGACTCTGATGTTAAACTGGCGGTGTGCGCTACGCAGAAATCCACTTTCGCTGAAACTGTGTCATTTGCGCTGGCTCAAGAGACTGCCAGGATGGTTTTCAAGCCACAGATATGTAAAGTGCGAAATGTGGAGGTTTTGTCTGAAGAGGATAATAACCTAGTGGCTAGCGTTAAGGAGGCAATGCGACAACTGCTGGCAGAGAAGGCTATCAAAGAAAAGCCTAAGTGCTTTAACTGCGGAAAGATCGGCCATTTTCAGCGCAGCTGCAAGGCACAAAGGAAAAGAGGTAGATCTGTTTCGCCACCAAGAAACAGCAAACGGGTGAACCAAACAACATCACAAGAGTCCCCGTTAAACTAAAACGAGCTAGCACTGAGGGGCAAGAGCTAGCTCTCACAAACGAGGGTCCCACAATCTCCATATCAGTGATGCAGCAGCCCGAATAGTAAAGGGGAAATGTGAGCGGTTAAGCAATATACGGCTACGTACAGCTACTGGAGAGCCTGCCACTGTCTATGGTAAGATTGAAGTGAAGGTGACTATAGCCAACATCAACGGGAGACATTTGTTTGTTGTTGCCGATATAGTCGATGAGGTTATTATTGGAGCCGATTTTATGATTAACCATGGCATTAATCTATACATGGGACAACAGCTGATGATTTCACGTAATGTGTAAATGCCCCTTGATGTTGGATATGACAGCAAACCGAAAGTAACAAAAGTATTTGCTATTGAGAGTCAGACGTTACCGCCGCAGTCTGAAACAGTCATATGGGCGCAGATGAAGGGAGATTTGTGAGGACATTCGGTTGTGGGTTGTAGAACCAGGAGATCTAAAGAGAGACCTTATAATAGCGAAAGCTCTAACTTGTCAGACCATGAAAAAGTCATCAAAGAAAATTCCGATGCTAACCAGTTTACTCCAGCAGAGGCAATAATGAGAGGCAAAAGAACGTGAACAGTTTGAGGAATACGTAGGGAAATGGGTAGCAGGTCTATCAGCGGCAGATAGAAATAAAGCCAAACAGTTACTAAAAAGGCATGCCAGTATCTTCGCCATGGGAAGCCAAAGCCAGGGTAGAACTGCATTGGTTAAACATGAAGTTAACACAGGCGAAACTAGGCCGATTAAACAGCCACCCAGAAGCATACCCCTAGCAAAGCGAGATAAAGTAAAAAAGCTTGTAAGTGAAATGGAGCGTGATGGCGTAATTAAGCCATCTTCTGGTCCTTGGAGTTCGCCTGTAGTCTTAGTTAAAAAGAAAGATGGCAGTACTAGATTCTGCTTAGACTACAGTTATCCGCTCCCCAGAATCGATGACACTTTGGACACGCTAGCTGGTACCAAATGGTTCTCTACGCTGGACTTGCGAAGCGGATATGGGAAAGAGGAGATTGCTGAGAAAGACAAGGAGAAAACTGTCTTCAGTGTCGGTAACGGATTATGGCAGTTCAGAGTCATGCCATTTGGTCTCTGCAATGCTCCGGCCACATTTGAACGCCTAATGAAGAAGGTACTGATAGGACTTCACTGGAAGACATGCTTGGTATATCTAGATGACATAATCGTGATGGGAAAAACTTTTGAATAAAACCTCAAAAACATGGCAGAAGTTCTTCAGCTGGATTGAAACTCAGCTTAAGTTACAGCAGATGGAATTTCAACAGATGAAGCTAAAATAAAAGCAGTAAGGGACTGGCATCAACCTAAAAATATTCATGAGTTGCGCAGCTTTTTGGGCCCTTGTACATACTACAGACGTTTTGTGCCGAATTTCGCCAGTGTAGCTGCAAGCCTGCATGAGCTGACAAAGAAATCGAGACCATACCATTGGGGCGAGCCACAGAAAAATGCATTCCAGAAACTCAAAAAATTATTATGTACGTCACCAGTGCTAGCCTATCCCATAGCTGGAGAAAAATTTGTGTTGGGTACTGGTGCGAGCGGCTATGGCATAGGGGGTGTGCTATCCCAAGTACTTAATGGCACTGAGAATGTCATAGGGTACTATAGCCGTGTACTCTCAAAACCTGAGAGGATCTACTGTGTGACACGACGTGAGCTTCTGGCGGTACTGGAATGCATTAAACATTACCATAAGTACCTGTATGGTCAACACTTTACATTAAGGACCGATCATTCTGCACTGAGATGGCTATTGCAGTTTAAAAATCCTGAAGAGCAACTGGCAAGGTGGATTGAGCGTCTGCAGAGCTACGACTTCAGCATTGAGCATAGAAGGGGCACAAAGCATAACAATGCGGATGCTCTTTCGAGAAGACCCTGCTGCTTAGAGTGTAAACATTGTATTAGAACCGAGCAAAAGGAAGGCGTTGTGGATGTCCGGAAATCGTTATGTACTTGTGATAATGGACTATTTCAGTAAATGGCCAGAGGTATATGCTATACCTAACCAGAAAGCAAAGACAATTGTAAATGCATTCGTCAACAACTGGGTATGTCGCTATGGTGTCCCAATAGAATTACATTCCGACCAAGGAAGGAATTTCGAGCCTGCCATATTCAGGGAAATGTGCGAGTTATATGGGATAAAGAAAACCAGAACGACGCCGCTGCATCCACAGTCTGATGGCATGGTAGAAAGGTTCAATCGCACCTTAGAAGAGTACCTACGAAAAGTAGTAAGCACCCATCAGAGGGATTGGGACGAGCACATCCCCAAATTTTTGATGGCATATAGGTCAGCTGTACACGACTCAACATCGAGAACGCCAGCCAAAATTATCTTCGGGACGGAATTAAAACTAGCTGGTGATTTGGAATTTGGTTTTAAGCTAACTGTAGAGGAAGGAGCTATTACGTCCCAGGAGAAGGAGGACTTAAACGAACTGCATGAGTTCGTGCGCAATAGAATCAAGATG
>OY776277.1:76738507-76743507 GCA_963675445.1 Linnaemya vulpina | reverse complement strand
CTGTCTTCATCGTCCATTGTTCCAGACAAATATTTCAACAACGTTCCCAAAATGTTAGAAAGTCGTCGCCTCTGTCTGTGTGGAATAAATGTTTTCAGCGATTTATTCGAATGCTGCAATTCTTGATTTATACAGTCGTCATCAATTGTATTATTTTCTAAGTTTTCTATGTAGTCTTCATACCTCTTGACATTAAATATGTATATTTAAAATACTGTGATATTCTCTAATAAGATGTTTTTTACCAAAACTATTACAGTAAATCCGTTTCCTACGCTGAGGTCCGTAAACTCAATCTTCTGAGCGTGTGTCACATGCGTCATTACCGCAATTAGCAATGTTACCAGAGCATCCTCCTCAAGTCTGTCAGCAACGTTGTTCTCAGCATGGTCAAACAGAACATCCAAAGAGCTGAAAGTATCCTTAGGTCGAATTAACTGGTCCTTTTGCAAACATTCTGATTTTTATTTCTATATCTTCAGTCAGTAATCTTCTTCAAAGCAAAATTTTCGTTACTAACTTCTGTCTTATGTGCTCTAAAATACCTCTTCAAATTCTCATTTACCTTCTGATCTTTTATATTTCTATTAAGGTATGTATGTTAAGTTTCTCGTCTTTCTTGACTCAATTGCATCACAATTTTTTTCGTTTTCCTTGGTATTATCCTCAAAATTAATTTCTATTGGTTTTTTACGAGTCGTCATAGGAAACGTGTTGTTGTAAATGAAATTCGCTTGCACAGACAAATCTATTCTATAAACCATGTCAGATGTTTCTTCCCTTTTTTAAGATCCATGGTAGATGAAATCGCTCAACATCTGAATTCCGTTTGTGATGGTAAGGAATAGCGAAATGGTATTCTACATTATTTCTCTCTAGAAAATCCCTAAATAGTGCCGAATTAAAGCCGTGTTCATTATCTATAACAATTTTTTTTGGAGTTCTCATCAAATTAAAAAGCATAGTAAAGTGCTTAATCAACTTAAGTGCAGTTCTCTCTTCAACCTTTTGTGTAAGGGCATATTTCGAGAATTTATCTATCATCGTTATGTAAGAGTATTTTGCGTCTAAAACCCATATATCATGGTATATCCTGTAATGCACTAGGGGTTTCTGACTTCTCGAAAGGAAGTTTAATAGGATTTCTTTCTATTTTATAATTGCAAATTTCACAATTACTTATAGCTCTAGTTATTTATTTCTTTTCACGTGTTTGGGTAATAACATTTTCTTTCCAATTCGAAATATATTTTGTCAATTCCAATGTGACTATTCTCATAATTATGATGTCTCATAATAATTTTTAACAATTTCTCTTATTTTATATTATGTAGTAGTGTATAAGTTCTATATATTCTCAACTTTTTTATATTCCTCAATCCAATAATCCGGTTCTGAATCATATCCTATAATTCTTCAATATCACAATATATCACTGTGCACATGAAAAACCAAACCACCTCTGGAATCGTCAGCTTTCACCTCATACGTATTTTATTGATAATTTTTTTTTTTTTTTTTTTTTTCCACTACACAATTTTGCATTGACACCGAATTTTTAAAATTTTTCTTACCGAATTGGAACCTTTCTTCAAACGAGTCCTTTTCCTGTCTTTCAATTAAGAGTTGTTCCCCAATATGATCTAATCCATCATCTTGACCGCTGTGTGCTGTTGGTACCGGAGAATTTTATCTTCTTTCTCTTTTCGCCTTTGAAGTTTTAAGTTAAACTGTATCCCTATTCGCAGTTTTAAAATTTAGTTTTTTTGTGTCTTCACAGCTCCCAAAATTACCACTGCAAAGATGACTCTGAAAAATTTCAATACCATGCTTGTTCTTTACGTGCTGATTCAAAACTTCTTTTCTTTTATAATTTATTTTGCAAGTGTCACATTGAAATATATTAAATTCTGCACATTTCTCCACGCCTGATAACGCATCCGGAACTTTATTTTCTTTTCCCTGTAGGTGGTCTATATCAAACTTATATTCGTTGAGCTTGATTTTCCACCGAATCAACTTTGAATTTGGTTCTTTAAAAGTAAACCAAATTAGTGGTCTATGATCTGTATGCAATTAAACTTTCTTCCATACAAATAATGAATTGTATTGACCGCAAGCTCAAACAATAGCCAGCAGTTCTTTCTCTATTACACCGCAATAACATATCTGGTCAAACTTTTTCTGAATTTCTCAGAAGACTTCCTATAATTGGTGTCATTGTGCTCATCTTTTTTTTTAGTGTCAGAGTTAAAGGTTTTGTTCTTTTGGCATAGTCTAGGATAAACTTCATGTAAGATCCGCTAAATCCCAGAATTGCTTGAAATTGTTTCAATGTCCTCGGAATAGGAAAATTTTTTATGTAATAAATTTTTTTAGGGTTTGATATCGCAATGTGACCCAGGAAATTTGTTTCCGATTTCAAAAACTCGCTTTTAATGACACTTTTAAATTAAAGTCGATTTTCTCGTTATAATTTTCTTCACTTTCTCCTTCAAAATACAAAATAGGGGAAAATCTATCTTGAGAAGTACGTCCTTATGGGGATGGAATATAGTTAATTTTTTCTATTCCCATTCTTTCCATTACTTTATGATGACGTTTAAATTCTGTGGAAATGTTTGTAGTTAGCGTATTAATTGATTTATATATATGTACGTCTTATATTTTCTGGGCAGTATCGGAAACTTTGTTAAGGCTTCTGTCAATTCTCTTCCACTCTTATTGTCACTTTCAATACATGTTTTTAAGTTGTCTTTTATTGTATCAGCAGGCGTCCTGGGTATATTTTATAAAATTCTCTTAGACATAGGAGCTGCATCTACAAAATCTGCATCATTTTGCTTTCTTTTATGGCTTTCAACACTCGCGTTTATGTTACCTTCTTCGTGTAAATCATCTTCTGATAATGAAGATTTATTATTTTCGCTTTCATGGCCTGCAGCTCTAGCAAAGCCCTAGCTACATCAAAATGACTTAGCATAAAATGTATCAATTCATGTTCCTGGCGAGAGTTCTTGTGACGTCTCCGGACGTCAAATTAGTTAAATTTTTTACAACAGTTAGTCTTACTTGCATTTTATTGTGGATATTTTAACCAAAGACGTAAAAGAAAACGTTTATGTATGATTGTTTTAAATTCAATATCATACATAGTAAACGATAGTTTTCTGTTTGACACAAAATGGGTTTTGAAACTAATATGACAAAACGATTCAAACATTACACCTGTTAATCTTTACCATCTTAATCGTTTATTATCACATACCTGAATTATTTTGAACGAATTGTCTTATGATAAATATCTAAAATAATTCATTTTTTATTACTTTAAGTTGCTGTTAATATTCAATATTAAATCTTTTTTTAATTAAGCCAAACAATAACTACATACATATGTATATTGTAAGTGATCAGTGGCATTTATGTTTGCATTAATATAATTCGAGTTAACCCATATATTCACTATACGTTTTTGACGCGATTGTTGTTTCTGTTGAGTATAAGTAAGTACCTGCAGTACCTTTTATTACGATAATCATGTCAATAAAATATGTATAATAAAAATTTACCAATTTAGCTAGTCTATTAGATTTTGAACGATATGGATGGAAGACAGCTGCTTCTGTTGTCTTTTTAATTATCGACAACCAAACGTTAACATTATTATGCTGTTCATTCTAACGATTTGGATAACATGAAAATACACACTTGGTTGAATTGCACGTTTGCAGCTAGACTTTCTTTGGCACCTACTTTATAAAATAAACCTGCAACAACGTTATAAAATAAATCTTCTCAATACAAGACTGATGCATATGAATGTGATTTATGTTGTTTAAAACAAATAAACGCCTTTTGCCATAGAGATGCCAGATAAAGGCATATTATAATGATATAATTAACGAAAAGTTAGTAAAACAGACAAGTATTGCTGCAAACATTTACAATTGTAGACATATTTTGGTTTTGCTGCTTGTTAATGTACTATATTGAACAGCACTACTGTGATTCTTGTGTTTTGTACATTACGTTTACAACCGAATGACTAAATCACCCAACCCAAAACGTGAACGGCTCATAAAGGCTTTTAATTCACTCGAAGCAGACCTCTATTATTACACACTACGTCTTTCGGTAAAATTCAGTCAATGGCTCTCTTTCGTTGCTTATACTAACGGAAATACATATACATATCAGAGAACGAAATAGTGTACTTTTTTAGCCTTTGTGTACACAAGCTTACATCAACGACATCGTAAAAAAAGCCATTGAAAAATGTATACATGCTACACTTTATACACAAATACATCTTGAGTGTACAGGACTGTGCATTGAAGACATTGAAAAAAATTAAGACATTGAAAACATTGAAGACATTGAAAACATTGAATTCACTTCATGTGCGTATACACATTTGCGCTGATGATAACATTATATTTGTTTTTGTATCTTTATAAAATTAATGTGTGGGACTATGAGGCCCCAAGAGTTTTTAAATAGACGCACACATAACAACAACACCACAAAAAACAAATATACTCATAATAAAAAGGGTCAAATAAAATATATTAATTTTTCGGGCTAGCAATAACACAAAACAATAGAAACGCGGCTATTTTCCAAGAATTTGCTGCATTTTGAAAATTTTGCAAATGAAATTAAATGTGAAAGAGGTAAGTATACTTTCATAATTAAAACGATCCTTATAAAATTGCCAGGAAAACGAATATCAAAAGATATTATTATTATTTCCATCACTATAGAGGCTTGCCACTGTGAAATATGGCATCTCCATATACACGGAGATGTACACAAGTAGTACAGGCCGAAGGTGTACACAACGAAAGAAAGGCAATGTTTTCAATGTATTGAGGGTGTACATTGTACAGCGGCTGTACATTAAATTTTTTTGTACACAATTTCGTTCTCTGATACATATACTTCTTGCTAAAGTTGTTTAATATTTCATGAGATCTCCTTATTCCGCCGAATTTGTT
>OY776277.1:76716007-76733507 GCA_963675445.1 Linnaemya vulpina | reverse complement strand
CCATACTTAAGCCAAATGGTGAAATGAGGTTGTGCGGTGACTACAAGGTCACATTAAACAAATATTTGACTGACTTCAAATATCCGCTTCCACGTATTGAGGAAATTTTTGCATCACTCCAAGGTGGACAATTATTTACAAAACTAGATTTGGCTAAAGCTTACAATCAGTTAGTGCTAGATGAAAATTCACAACTCTTGTGCACTCTAAGCACACACATTGGCTGCTTGAAAATGAAGCGAATGCCATTCGGCATAAAGACAGCTGCAGCAATATTCCAAAAAACAATTGAAAACATTTTAAGGGATATCCCTGGAGTAGCCGTTTATCAAGACGACATTATCGTCACTGGTAATGATTTAGCAAGCCACATCAGTAATTTGAAAACCGTTTTGAATCGTATTAAGTCTGTAGGTCTTAAAATAAGAGTAGTCAAGTGTAAATTTTTTCAAGATCAAGTATCTTACCTAGGTTTTACCATAAGCAAAAACGGTTTGAGTAAAAACCCTGACAGAGTCTCTTCTATTTTGAAAGCTCCAATACCAAAGAATATTTCTGAACTTAGGGCCCTAGTAGGCATGTTTAACTATTACTCAAAGTTCATCGAGAGTTTTGCTGAAAAGATGCATCCCCTTTATGAATTGTTTAAAAAAGATTCCGAGTTTAATTGGTCTGAAAAATGTCAGAGTGCTTATGAAATACTCAAAAGAGATATTACTTCGGATAAAACGTTAATATATTTTGATCCCTCTTTACCAATAGTACTTACCACTGATGCTAGCAATCATGCAGTGGCAGGCATTTTATCCCACAGGTTATCTGATGGTAGTTTACGAACAATATCGTATGTTTCAAGAGCTCTTTCAAAGAGCGAACTAAATTATAGCACATTAGAAAAAGAAGCTCTGGCTATAATATTTTGCATAACGAAGCTAAAGCAATATCTGCTTGGCAACAAGTTCATTTTACAGACAGATCATAAACCTTTAATTTCAATTTTTGGAGAAAACAAAGGCCTGCCAATAATGGCTTCGGCACGAATGCAAAGATGGGCATTCTTTTTGTCAGGTTTTAATTACACCGTTGAACATATAAAGGGTACATTGAATAAAGCCGATCATCTTTCACGTATGCCACAGACTGAATACCCAGATAATAATCTTGAATGTAGTTATGTTCAGTATGTTGAAAATGATAATACGCTCAACTTGAATTTTAAAAACATAGCAAAGGAAACACGCAGGGATCCAATTTTGTCAAAAGTCGCTGATGCCATAAACAACGGCAAAATTAACAATTTAAAGGCTGACGAGTTTGCACCGTATCGAAACAAATGCTTAGAGCTTTCAGTCGAACAGGATTGTATATTATGGGGCTACCGCACAATTATTCCAAACAAATATCGAACGCAAATCCTTAGAGAATTACATCAATCTCATTTTGGTATTGTTAAGACCAAATCAATTGCTCGTTCATATGTTTGGTGGCCAAACATAAATGACGAAATTGAAAATTTGATCAAAAATTGCAAACCGTGTCAAGAGTTACAGGCGAGTCCAGAAAAAAGATCTTTAATTCCTTGGGCACCCACAAATTCAGTGTGGTCTAGAATTCATATGGACTTCGCAGGACCAATAAAAGGTCAATATATGTTTATAATTGTAGATTCTTTTTCAAAATGGGTCGAAGTCTTCAAGACAAAATATATGACTTCCCATTTTACCATATGCAAGTTGCGTGAAGTTTTCTGTAGATACGGCTTGCCGGATACCGTTGTAAGCGATAACGGTCGACAGTTTACGTCGGATCAGTTTAAAAACTTTCTCGTACAAAACCAAATAAAGCATATTTTGACTCCTCCCGGACATCCTTCCACTAATGGACAGGCTGAGAATTTCGTAAAAACTGTGAAGAAATCAATAATTGCAAATTTAAAGAGCCAAAACGATATTGATCTCGATATAGTTATTAATCGGTTCTTAATCGATTACCGAAATTGTAGCCATTGTACGACAGGAGAATCCCCGTCAAAACTTTTTCTTGGTAGAAATTTAAAAACAAGGTTTAGTCATTTGAAACCCCCATGTACAATACAAAAAATAATAGATTCCCAAAACAAAAGTATACAACATCATAAAGGAAATCGCAATATCGAATTTAAAGAAGGTCAAAAGGTTCTTATCCGTTCTTATACAAACCCAAATAAACCAAGCTGGTCCCCAGCGACAGTACAGAGTAGGGTAGGTCCACAGTCGTATATGTGTATTTTCTCAGACAATCAGAGGCAGATAAAACGACATCTTGATCAAATGCGTGATTTGAACACTAGTGAAGATACAAATAGTAACATCAATAAAGAATCAACCGACAGCAAAAATGTTGATGACGATTGTAAAGTGGTTGATGGTGATAATGATGCAGGTGGGGTAGACGTAAACAATGATGAAGCAGTTTGCAAAGATCCGCCAAAACGTGAATTGAGACCACGATTGGGTGGCAAAGTAGTATTAAAAAAATAACTCATTGTTAAAAATATATATATATATATGTATGTACATATATTTGTATAAGAACTAATGGAAATCATTGAATTTGTTGTGATTAGTGTGTGATGTATGATTTTTACATCTTTATACTTTATTTTTATCATTTACTATTTATCTTGTATTATTTGTGCGTTATATATAAATATACTTACATACATATATTACTATAAACGTTTTAGAGATACAAAAAAATAATGTAAGAAGAGGCGTGTTGGATATAAGCTTAAAGCTTTTATATGAATTAATTGTCCGGCAACTCTTTTCCTTTTATATACATAAGTAACTCTCTTTTTATAAACATATAAAATGTAACAATCAGTAAATAATAAACAAGTTCCTTTTATGAATTCTTGGAATACACAACATATATATATATATATATATACGTATATATATATATATATATATATATATATATATATATATATAAATGTATATATATATATATATATATATATATATATATATATATAAATATATATATACATATATATATATATATATATATATATATATACATATATATATATATATATATATATATATATATATATATATACGTATATATATATGTATATATATATATATATATATATATATATATATGTATATATACATGTATATATATATATATATATATATATATATATATATACATGTATATATATATATATATATATATATATCTGCTCGTATATTGTCTGCATATGTCGAAATTCCATCTGCAGTCACCCGATGCCCAAAATATTTTACTTCTTGCAATTGTTTCTAGAACAATGAACTTCTTCCAGGTTCCTAAGATGCTCATCAAAAGTTTAATTTATCACAACTATGTCATATAGATATACCCAGCATGTTTTCCAGTAAATACCCTTCAGTACTTGTTCTATTCGGCGTTCCAATGTGCCATAGCTTTCAACTGCCATAAACCGTCGCTGGCGCTGAAGGCAGTTTTCTCCTTGTCTTTCTCTGCAATCTCCACTTGTCAATATTGTACCAGATAGCGTGTATAAAGCGTCGTTAGTTCTGGAAAGCTGATAGCTGTCCTTGATAATATCGTTGAGCTTTCTTCAAAAACTTAACGATTATTCGATTACACCATTTCGCTCCATTTCATTTTGTTGACTTCATTACGCTTTCCTAGAGGTACACTTCTAGGTGGTTGTTTAATCATCCACGCTTCTACTGTGCTGATTTCGTGTTTCATTATAGCGGTTCTTCCTTAGGTTTGGTTTCCCGTAGCGAAGACGCTGTCCTTAGTCCTGCTACCCATTTCTTTACGTATTCCTCAAATTCCATCGTTCTTTTGTGGAGATATGGTAAGTAGAATAACTAAATACATTTATTTCAAACTTCCACATTAATAAACATCAAAGCCCTAACAAGAACTTACTGATCACCTTGCCTTTTAAATTTTCTTACGTTTTTATTTCATTCTAAAATTAGTTGGATTTTTTTCGGCTCTAATTGTAATTGTAAAAGAAATAAAGAACAACAACATCTAATAATAGTTTTAATGTAAAAACAATTTATTTAGAGTGTTGACAACATAAGTTGTTTTAGCACGAAAATATAAATCAAAGATTATTTAAACGACAATTCCCAAAAAAATGTACTAAACAATTTAATATTTGCAGATTTATTGCTTGTTGAGTATGCACGAAGTATGACAAATATACCGCTTAAATATACATATGTAGTACATATATACATATTATATATATTATATATATTATATATGTAGTACATATATACATATTATGTACATATATCTTAACAATATTTTAAATCTTGTTATTTACAGACTGTCGCACAGTAAACGGTCCCCATAGTAAAAATGGGAAAAAATCGAAGGAGTTTTGGTAGCTTAATGAAATTTTTGGCGCATATCTCTCTTGGCCTACTATTTTCGAAGATGAAATACAATTTTTAGAAATCCTTTTATTTTTTATTAAATACCAAAAATTTGCCCATTTCAGCAATTATTGTGTTTTTGAATTTTAATCTATCATTTCACATAAAAAAGGAAAAAGCGTAATAGTTTTTTAATGAAATATAACCAGTCTCTAATTATATAGGGTTGCCGTATACCTTTTTTTAATATAACGTTATTCAACTTTTTAGTATATTTTTGTTTACAGTTTTGAAAATAACCATTGGTATTCAAATAACATTATATGAATAGGGTTGCCAAATTGAAAACACTAAATATTTTAAAATTAAGTTATTATATAAGATAAAAAGCATATTTATATAAAGATTAATAATAAAGTAACAAACAAATACAAATAACACAACAATTGTAAACAATTTCTTAATCACTAAAATAAGTTTCTGAGTCTAAATCAGTGTTAAAAGAATCATCTACTATTGTGTAATTACTAATTTCTTGATTATTGTAGAAATATCTGTTTGTATTTATTGTATTTCTCTTAGATGAAATTAATGGATCAGAAGAAATTAGGAGTTTCTTCATTAAATCTTGATTACAATTTTCTCTGCTATTCTTTTATTTTTAATTTGACGCTTTTCTCCTTAAAATCGTTTATATATTTCACATTATCTATTATAAAATTCTACACCGCACTTTCTTTTTCTTTAATTGGTGCGTTTAACCATATATTAAATAAAGTTTTATTTACGATTATACAAATTTTTTTAATATATTCGCGAACAACCAGTTATATTTTTTTGTGATACAATGAAAACAAATATAAAAAAATGCAAAATAAATTAACGTTTAAAGCAAAGAATACAAAGTAGCACGACTTTTTGACGGTTCTCGCTTAAGTACTTATTTGTATTAATAAACAGTTAGTTTCACATGGTGTCCAAATGTGTGAGTATAAGGTTTTATATGTGTTGGAGTCATCCTACTTGGTATTTTTTGGTTTAAAACATCATATATTATCAAATATTGAAAAAATCAGCTGATAATTTTATAAAAATATAAAATATGGATAATTTTTTAAATCATTATACTTCAAAAGTTGGCATAGAAAACACCTAAAGCTTCTTACAAATATTTTAGTATATATATCAGAAAATAAGATTATTGATGCATAAAAGTCGTTCTGTGATGTGCTTAGTTTTTCCGGTCCAACGAAGCTGACTATTTTTTTTTTAAGTACATATTTTGGCTAAATTCTTCACAAGTTTTCTCACGGCGTTGCTATAAATATTTAAATTTTAGAACTTTTTCATTGTTGCCGTTACATTTCTGAATAAAGCAAATATAATTGCAAGCATTTGTATTGAAAAATTAGTTTTTTATATTCATTTTTCCAAATCCATTTTTTGTTACTTAAAAGTTATGAAAAAATTATAAAATACTTCGGCTTTAAGGACGTATAACTTTTTATATGTGTAACGCACATGAAAAACCAAATCACCTCTGGAGTCATGGGAGTGTTATCTTTCATCTTCTATGTATTTCATTGATAAATTCGAAAAAACATTTTTTTTTCGACTAGACAGCTTACTGTGCGCAGTGAGAACTTGTTGTACACAAAAGTTTTACATTATCATAGCCAGCAAAACATAGTCATTTGGTTTAGCTATGTCGCCTTATATTTATAATATCATACTAGGGGCCTGTTCAGTGTAATATTACTATCATATACTAGGTAGTATCGAGGCCACTGTGTGGGCTCAAAATCAATTTTCATTTGCCAAAACCTATATATTTTCTCGGCATAGATTCTTAAAATTTTTATGCCATCAGAAAGGAAACAGATCAAAGCTAAGGTACCCGAAAAATTTTGTCAAATTATTCGCAGTAGTTGGCGTGGAATGCCGCTAAAGAAAAAGAATTTAAGCTAATTTAGAAATAAAAAAATTGTAATATTTAATCTCATGTTAATACGATTTCTTCAAAACTATTATTGATAATGGGTTGCGGTTTTTTTTTTTTTTGATATGTTGGGTAGAATTGTTTTCAACAAATGGTATTTGCGCACTCTGTATAATTTGTAGTTAGGGTGTTATGTAATCCACCATATATTCGTAAAATATGAAGTTTAACAGTGTATTACTTTTAAAATAAAAAAAATCAGCACGAAAATAAAAATTAAAGATGTGTAAAACGACAATTCCCAAAACATGTACTAATTTATAATTTACGTTGTCAACGCTCTAAATAAATTGTTTTTACATTAAAACAATTATTAGTTGTCGATGCTCTTTACAATTAGAGTCGGAAAAAAACCAACCAATTTTACAATGAAATAAAAACGTAAGAAAATTAAAAAGGCAAGGTGATCAGTGAGCAGAGTTCAGAAAAGTACACACACCGTACAAAAATCTCGTACATACCCGATTGTTCGGCAAGACTGCTATAGACGGCTTTTCAGTAATAAATTTTTCACTCACAATTGCCAATATTTACTTAGTGTACTAATATGTATATTGTATGAATTCGTTGATCGTATGTAAGAAAAGAAAAATGTGTACAAAAGTTTTCTAGCCGAAGCACAACGACGCACAGTGGCACATTTTGTGAGTTGGCGGTCAAAATTCTATAACTTTTGACTTGGTTGAAATTTTTTTTGTTGGATAGAAGACATCTTAAGCTTCAATTTAATGTATTCACTTTAAAATTGGGCCTTATTAAAGTACACTTATATATGATTGAAAAATTACTTTTAAATATATAAGTATTATCGTATGTAGTGATTTAACATTGCATTTTATAAATAGTAACGTTAACTGAAATAAGAAATTACATACTTATTTAAGCCGTCCGTCCATACGGGTCCATTTTATTTTGATATTTAGCCCTCTTCTCCAATGGATCACTTAGAATACGAGTTTGAAACTCAAAATTGTTTTAAATGTATTAATATTGATATAATATTTAGCAAAACTAATTTTATTTTATTCGTTGATAACCCTGTGAAATTTAAGGGCAATCGGTCCACATTTACTCATAGGGACCTTGTAAGTCAAATTTCGAAAAATAGCTTTGGTGATCATAATTCACTAACAAATGTAAGTTCGACGGCTTCAGATGTTATTATTATATGAACAATTTAAATATATTTTAAACGTGAATCCATAACAGATATGTAGGAGATACATATCCGAAAAAAGGTTTTACCATAAATTCTAAGAAAATCTTTTTATTCCAAATAAAATAAATGTGTTCCATATATCGAATTTTAGCATAGAGTGGGGACAAGCCAAACTCATAGGCTTCTTGGAAAGTAGTGTCTTCTGTTGGAAGTTGACTTAATTGGCTTGCAGTTTTTTTGCAAATAACATAGCTTGAAGATGATTTTGTTTCAGTTATAGCCTGTGCAACTTTTCCATCAATCATTGTAAGTAACATTTGGTAATTTATTTCAATCTCTTGATCGTTAGGTAGCAAAGTCATCGGTTGAAGTTTATCTATTTGTTGTTTAAGTTTAGATACTTCTTCTAATATTACATCCTTCGTTTCTTCTTAAAACCAAATTTAATTGGTCTGCAATGTTTTGTTGAGGAAGGTATTTCGTTTTTCCATATGTCAATATCGGTTTCTTTGCTAGTAGATGGCTCAAAATGAATGTTATTAGTTTTTAGATATCATAAATAAGTCAGAATCTGATATATTTTCTGCATTATACTGCTTATATCGCTTTTGTTCAGAAGATCCATCGCATCCCCATTTAGAAATTAGTGCGTCCAATGTATTCAACAATCTTTCCGCAGTATGATTTAGTATGTCTTGCAATACCACCTCTGCTGAACTTTCTGTAATGTTTACAGAATTTTGTGGTGGTAAACAATCTTTTTTAACTAAACCCAAATCTCTATATTCTGGATATATGGAGCAATGTTTTCCAATTGCCCGCTTTCGCAATTCCATGTACTGATATTTTGTTAGCTTTAAGTCCAGAAATATTGAAAATACTTCTTCAGATGTAAATTTTTTATCATCGGTTGGTGTTGGAATGTTCTTTAAAATCCTTTTTACAAGCTTGGAGCTCGCTTTCATTACATTTTCTATTATATCAATTTTTTTAGTATTATTTTTTGTTGGTCCTAGTTGATGGAAAAACGTATCTGTAATTATTTCTTCAGAAAATTCTTAATGATTTGCAGCTTTCGTCTTCGGAACCTTTCACTACACTCCTGAACTGGTCTGGCAGGTCAGCCCATATTTGCTGGTTTTGGTTGGCTTTCAAATTCAAGTTGGCCATTCATTATACCGTTTATTTAATCGCGTTAAGAAATTATTAATTTTTTTTTAAATATGTAATATAACATCGTTTTTGTTTTTTTGTTCAAAATAAATTTTAGCAAGATCGTTATAACTGAACTTAGCCATCGTTTTGACAATACTGATCATCTTTTTTAATATTGTCGGTTTTTATACATATTAAGTTTTCTTGAAACATGTATGTGTTTAAACGAGAGAGAGGAAAGAAGAGGAGTACAGATATGCTTGTACCGACAATTTACTTAAATTTTCTTTTATTATTTCATTCTCATATTCAGGAAAACCTGATGTGTCTATCGTATTTTAACCTTTATATGAGCAGCAGCTACCTGGGTACACAATAAAGTTATAACAAAAGGTCGAATATTTCAGTCCAAATACAACAACTCATGTACCTACCCTCGCTTATATGTAACTATACATATTTTATGGCCTAAATTACAAAAATAACAACAGTCTTTTATTATACCTTTTTCATTAATAAAACTTCTTCGAAAAAAAACATACACACAATACACACACAAACACATGTGGATATACCGCACTCCCATACCTAAAATATCCGACATGCAAGCAGTAAAATCATTGTAGTTCCTAGAGCCGCAAATATAAATTAAAAAAATGAGCATATAATAACAGCTCAAAGCACGTACTATAACACGTTATAAGTCATTTTGGGAAGTTTTTCGCAGAAAAAAAGTTGCGTTCCACTGAACATCGAGATTTGGGTATATTTTGGACCTTTATTGCAATGCCCAAATCTGGGACTCGAGCAAAGTAGGGCACGATTTTTTTAAACTATTTATAAGTTAAGAAATGATATTGTGTGAAGAAAAAAAAATGTTCCAAAAATATATAAAACCAAAAAAGTTATGCCCACTCTTAAAAAAGCGCGTTTTTGATCACCCTATTCGAAGAGAAATAATCGAAATAAAAACTTACATTTCTGGATTTCGAGGTTCCTATGGGTTTACTTTTATATTAAAAAAATCACATACAATTTAAGCTTTGGCTTGAGCTACCAATGAAAATTGGAAAAACGTTCACATATACTTAAGTATAAAATTCAAACCAAAAAAGTTTGACTTAATGTATAATGGAACAAAAAATTCTGAAAAATGAGACATGAAGAAAGTAATCAAATGGTAACACAGGTATCATAACACACAAGTGTTAACATCAGCTTGATACAGTTCTCGGATTGTTTTTCACAATAAAATTTGTGTAAATAGAAAACTGTTATCACATTCAACTAAGCCACCTAAACAGTGGTGATAAACACAATATACACATGAACACTGAAGATGAAAGTGTAGCGACTTTCGAAAACAGCTGTTCTGCTCTGCTGTGTAAGTTGAATAAAACTGATGTTGACTTCCTTTGTGCCTAGGAATATTTATCATCATGTCTTTCTGAGATTTTAACTAAGTTAGAACAATTAGCCTATAAAAATATTAATATAGCAAAATAAAAATGTTCAAAAAAATAAAATCACATACAAAGGAAAAAAGTTTTACTCAGAAGAACTAATCTTACTTCTGAAAAATTTAAATTATTTTTAAGTGTTTGATACTGTTGCATAGCAAATGCAACTTTCAGCGAAAGCAAGAAATTATAAACCCAAAACTGGACTCACCAGATAGTAAAACACCTTTACCTGCCACTTTGTGGGCCGCGATATGAAATGTTATATTAAAAAACTAAGTTATTATTAAAAGATAAGGATTAAATACACCTTAGTACCTACAAATTAGTTTTTCAGCTTTTATGGGCATGGGGGAGCTAGCCTGCTCGTCCTATGTTCTGGAACGTTCCTGTAAAGAAATTTATTTTTCCTGTCTTCACAAAATATAAATTTTTAAGCTTTAGGTTGAGGGGAACGTGTCCACCAAACGCTTTTTTTTTGTTAATATCTTATTCCAAATGTGATATATAACACATTTTGGATCGTAGTATCTCTTATTTTCGAAAACCTGCACACATTTTTTACTAACAAAGTGAATAAAAATATTCTTCTGCGAGCGAAAAATCATCAGAAAAACTTAAAATCAATTTTCTAAAAATTAATGTAAGAAAAAATTAGTTGTTGTAAAATATCTTTTATAAAAGTCTTTTGATAAGATGATGTTTGAAACTTTTCAAAACTGTGCATGAAGTCTACTGATGGTATGGGTGCTTCACCACCCAACAAATAAATTTTTAATTATTACACAATTTTAATTCATTTAAACACAAAAATAAGTTTTGTAAATTTCTCGTATTTGTACTAAGTAAAAAAAACTCATAATTTTCTCATCCAAAAGCATTGAGAATTCATTATATAATGAATTATTTATCGAGCTGAAAGTAAAATTTTTACACTTTTTACTTAACGAGTGCCTGGACTAGCAAAAATGTTCTATGTGTTGGTATACGTATACTCTTTTTACAAAATTTTGAACCACAGCATCGAATATTCCATCAAATGTCATCTTTCACCGTGTCAGTTTTTACCGGGTAAGCCCGGTCTTTCAAATAGCCCTAGAAATCGAGGTGTTAAATCACAAAAACGGGGCGGCCACTTAAAATGATTTTGCTGGAAAATTTTTTGTTTTCGTTCAGTTTTTGAAACAATTGGCATTACGGTAAGCTTCCACAATTAAGATTTTTTGTTCCAGAGTTTAGCGTTCGGTTGATTTCGCAACTTTTTACTAAATAAATGTCAAGAGATGGCAGCTCAATTCCTCACATTTCATAATTTGGCAGCCAGTTTACTTCCTAATCTCAAATTTGACAACCCTGTGATAATTAATTGCGGAAATTCTTTATATTTATTGCAATAAATGTTTTGGTTTACAGACAATTTTGCCCTATTTTATTTCAAAATACCCTTTTGTGACCCTATTTGTTATGTTATCCATTTTGTCTGTATTATTTTTTTCATAAATGATCAATATATTATACATTAAATTAATTTATTTCAAAATGTATTTACACGAAAAGAATTTGTGAAATTATTCATTACTTTGCTTTCTTAGCTTTACTAGTTTGTTTGACAGTTGTCCTTTTGAATGATGCATACATTACAGTGCTTCCAACAAAAATTACTATTAACATTAAGAAAAGTGATAACATCCAAAGCTGAACACTGCTCGCAAAGGAATTAATATAGCCGCCCAGAATGGTATTACTAAAACAAAATTAAAAAAAAATTTATATAAAATACATGAATTTATGTAAATGTACTTACATGTCAATGTTTTCAGGTGGAACTATTTCCGGATTTGTTTGTTCAATAAAGTCTTTTTCGACAAAATCAATAAAAGTTTTTGCTGTGTATTCCTTTTTCTTGTATCGATAAACTTTTCCTTGCCGTATTCTAAAGTAAACCCAGAAATAAACAATAAAAAGATAAGTTAAAATATTTTAAGATTATCTTGTTACGGCTTTGTTAATTTTCTTAAGAAACCCATACCGAATCCAATATACATTCGAAAGTGTTGGTGCAATGGGTTTAGATGTACTGTAACAATGTTGAACAGAGTTTGACATTTTGATTATGTTAACTCGTACTATTATATTATAACTATGTATGGCAAAATTAGTTAGTTGAGAAAAGGTTTCGAAGTATAACCTTCAGAGTACCATGCATTACCGAAACATTATTTGTTGAGAAACAAACTTGTAATACCTTATTGTACCTTCCAATATCAATGGCTTATTTATGGACTAAAAGTAACTTACCTTAACATCGGGATGTATGCTTATGCATGATGTCGTTAAACGTGTTGTTTGTACTACCTTTTACGTTTCATCTTAGTTATAAAATTTGCAATATGAGTAAATTTGCTAGCTAAGTTTTATCTGTTATTATAAGTTACGATTGTGTCTGATACGAAAACTGTTTTGTTATAAACTGATGAATGAAAACTCGTCCATTTAAACGCAAAACCTTTCTAATTAAAATTTTAATAGCTCCAGCGGAAAAAACTAATAACATGCTACATAATATAGTTTCAGGTCTTTTTTTATAATTTTTTAAATAACAATAATTTCTGTTCAGGAATTTCCATTTTTTGTACTGATCTATGCTAGTTGAATAAACCTAAGTTTATAAAATGCCAATTTTAAACGTATGTGTTTTCTTTTTTACAGAGCGCTTCTTAGTCTTTAGTTGTCCATCGTCGTATAAACATGAAGGGGTTTGGTCGCGCCAACAAACATTAAAACAAATAAACGAGTGTAAAGAATGCGTTTTTTATATAAGCTGACATATCCAGACTATTTAAAGATATACAAGAAGCGTTAGAAGAAATTGATGTTGCTTTACAAGGTATAAAACCAAATGTTACTGCGGTAGATGTAAAGAAAAAAAAATGAAGGTTTTTCATATATGTATACGTTTCCAAGCTATGGTGCTTTAAAAACCTAAAATTTTTATTGAATGCAGACGACGAAATTCGTAGCCAAACTAATTTAGAATTTAATACAGCGACGAAAATTTGTGTTTCTTTTTATTTTATCATCCGTAGCAAATAAAATGCTTGTACCTACATATGTACATAAGGATACATTTAAAAAAAGTCATATATAAATATTTTTTTTATTGTTTTTAGTTAGACGACACATTTAGTGAAAGTGAATGCAGTCTCAGTTCAAAAAAGTTGCTATTTAGGTATTTAAAAAAAATGTATTTATTTTTATGAAAACGCTCTCATTAGGGGATTAGACGAGGCAGCTACATTGCGGCAATCCGCCAAGAAATCAAGTGCAGATACCTTTTGCAAAATGTTGTGCTGTGAACTCAAAGAGCTAAAGTTGAAAGAGACCTGCGAAAACGTCACTATAGAAATGCTGCTGATGGTTCGTTGAGCAAAAGCTGCCGAGCGGAAAGGGTTACCTGAGCAGCTTCAACATGAACAACAATTTCTAATCTTTGCTCAAGTCTGAATTCATCAGTGTCATCTCTAGTAGAATACCAATACCACTCGCTGCACAATACAACGCTGGTGTTGGAAACATCGGCCATTGAACCATTGGACAATGTGACATTTGTAAAGGAGAGAGAAGATTATCAATAGTAATATTGATAAAAGTGTTAAAATCCAATCTGTGGAAATAACAAAAATATTATATTTTACAGCAGGCAGTTCAATACATTTTCCATGAATCTGACTGAGATTTTTATTAAGTTTTATGGTTTTTTATATTTTATGCAATTTTTTTATAATCTAAAATTATTTCCTTTCTTGCCGTTCTGAGTAAATTATATGGAAATTATATGAGTGAGAATTTATAATTTTATAATTACTGAATTCAAATTTATAATGTTTTGCAGAAAAACAGTAAATATGCAAGTATCAGGAAACAAATTTTTTTCATTTGATTTTAAATCCACGTTGATATTTTTACATCCTTTATACAATAAGCCAAAAGATTGTTAAATAATAAAAGTAATAAGCAAAAAAAAAAATTATTTTTTTTAAAGGATGTACGAAAAAGAAAATGGATTTCAAACAATAAAAAGTTTTTAAGTTGTTTATGCTTGCATATTTAGTAATTCCCACATATTTGAGAGTTGTTATAGAAACTTGAGACGAGAAGATGTGGCAAAAGCACCACATGACCTGCAACCCTTAACATTTTAAAGCCATAAAGTGAAAGTTTAAAATTTTTCCTCGGTGTTGAAATATTTTGTGAATTCACTTCTTATATTTTGTATATTTTGGGATACGGTGTCAGTGACCTGATCAATTAAATCCGCGTTGTCCATATACCTTTGGCTTACAGCTTGTGAATCCTTTATAATTGTAAAATAAATAAATTAACTTCATTTTTGGCTTGAATGCAATATGCTTTCCATCAAGGGCATAGTGTCAGTAAAGGTTTTTTTTTGTTAAGTTTTTTAGTAACTATTTCAGTAAATCGTTAAAATTTCACTGAAATTGCTTAAATAACGTTTACTGGTCGCACGAATAAGCAAAAGTTTCTACCAGCTGCCTACATGTGAGCATGGAACACTGTATATTTCACGAATTCAAATGAACCCATTTCACGCGGCCCCATTCGAATATTGAAATGAGATTACTTGTAAGTCATTTATTCATTATTTGCTTTTTGGCGTTGAGCTCCTTCAAGCATCCCGGCTAGTGAATGATAAGAATGATTAATGCTATTGTCATCGAAAGAGTAGATGGAGTTGAAAGTTTAACATAAAAAGTAATTTGTAAAGATAGGAAAAGAGTGAGGAACAGACGAGAGCCTTTCGTTGACCCTGAATTCACCTTGGACTCATATGATGAGATCCAATCTATAATAACTCGTATAGTGCAACCTTAGAAGAAACTCGAAATAAACTGTGAGAAGCGATCAGTATTGACAGAAGTGCACCATGCCACACTCTATCAAATGCTTCGGATATATCTTATACTAGGTGCGTCCAGCGGTTTCACCCGCGAAAGTCTACATCCCGTGGGAATATATTGTCTCTAGCTGGAAATATGTGTATTAATAATCACGATTTCATATTCACATTTATATATAACTTGCATAAGTACAAAACTGCGTTATCAGAGGATATATTGCGAAAATTGATACCTACTAACGACAAATACTATATTCACAAATTAAAAAAAAAAAACAAACAAAAAATGAGTACAATAAATTAACTACTTAACATACTGTCATTGTACTAATATAATATAAAATTTATTTGTTGGGTGGGTAAGCACCCAATAAAAATAAAATAAAAGTTGTTTGTTGGGTTTTGGTTTGTATAAGTTTCATATCCTGCTACACTTATTATAATGTGATTTTATAAAATCATTTTTGAATTTTCATTGTTAATTTATTAACAGAATTCTCAGATGGTTTATAGAAGTCTATTGATAAGTTGTGAAGTTTGAAACTTTTCAAAACTGTGGTTAGAGTCTACTGACGATTTGGTATAAAGCGCCAATGAAATGCATATAGACATTCCTTAACCACCCAACAAATAATTTCATATTACTTAGTACAATAGTTAACGACAAATATTATTTATTCAAATTAAAAAAATGAAATATTTTTTTCTTGTTACTTGACACTTATATTTGTATTTTCGACAATTTACACAACATCTTTATAAATTATAGCCTATGTGTTATTGTGATATATAAGCTAAATTATTGTAAAGTTTCATTAAAATCCATACGGTAGTTTTTGCTTGAAAGAGGAACAAACATCCACACTCACAAACTATACTGCCGCTTATTAAGTAAGCTTTTGGTCTCCAGATACCTTACTAGATTGAAGTTAGCCATACTTTTCATAAGTTTTAAAACGCAGAACAGACTACAATTGGGTGCTTATTTTTGAAAGTTGTGTGTCTTTCCCTTTTTTGGGATTGGCTTTACATTATATAGAAAAGCTAATCTAATGGACGCGCTAACGTCCAAAGACACTGTGTTAAGAATGGTGCTGGAATGACATATGACCTAGGAGACTTGTTTGTATTGAAATTCGCTAAAGCCTATTTAACTGCACGCGGTCGAAAGAATATTCTTGGCATAGTAAAAGGTAATCTTTCCAACACGGGCATTTGTTGAATGCTGTCTGGCAAGTATGAATTACTTATATATATATCATATCAGCTAAAAGGTTAGCGTTATCAGTAGATTTAGTGAATGTTTAATCATCCCTTAGAAGATTTGAAATTTATGAACTAGATAGCTTTATCCTTTACTCTCTTGCCATATGGCCAGAAGCATTTTCTATTACGAAAGGCAGCAAAAATTTTAACATGTAGACGCTGCTCGTATAAAGCTTATTCACGCCTTTGTACTCTGACACTCAAAGTCCTCGATTAATTGAGCAGTAATTACGGAAAAATATTGAATTCTTCCTCTGTACATCTGATTGCCTCTTTGCAAGACTGGTCAAACCAACATTTAAGTTTCGGTTCAAACGATATTTTTTCATGCAGTAAAAAATTACATCAGCGTTGTTCTTCAAGAAGCTTCTAGCTGAAGAATCGATAAAATTCGTCAACCTCTGCTTAATTAGATTCTTCTTATCCATATGTTAAACGTTTCGAGGCTAATGGTCAAACGTTTTGAAGAGCCTAGAATGAAATAGAAGCGGAAGTACAATAATCCAAATTGCTTAGAGGTGTATCGACAGTCACTTCAAACTTTTGAGGGCGGGAAGTCAAGAATAAATCAAGCGTATTAAGTTTGTACCCTTTAACACTCGGAATATGTGTTCGTTCATTCACTAATTGCGGAAGGGAATTGTGCGCGATGATTAACTCAACATAGTGACCTTCCGTAGTTGTATGGCTGCTGGAATGACGAAGCCATGATGAGTTATAAATATTAAAATAACCACCAATAATAATTTCACTGTCTGCACAACTTTCGAGGACTTTTAATATAGAATCTAAACGGGAATCGAAGCCAGATAACGTGTGTTTCCCTCTCGCGTTTGGACGGCTATAGGGGAATCCAAAATGTAAATTATGTGCCCTGATTTTGAATTTACCCCAGAGGCAGCGAATTTTAGAATCATGCAAACCTAATGATTGCCGGCTTCGGTACTCGATTTCATTGCGAATGTATAAATAAGACTCCGATGCAATTTAAAAAAGAACCAGACTTGGTACCCGGAAATTCGCTCTCAAGCCACGTATGCTAGAAATATATTTAAAATTTACCTGCCATAAACAAAACCCAGATAAATTCAACAATGATGATTACTGCAAAACTATTGCGTTTGTAAGGCAGTGGAGGGATAT
>OY776277.1:76691007-76711007 GCA_963675445.1 Linnaemya vulpina | reverse complement strand
TTTTATACTTTTGTATGTATAACAACACACTTGTTTCGTATTGTTTGTGTATATAATAAAATACGGAGCATTTGTTTTGTATTAAAAAATATGTATCTGGTGAATATTGTTATAAATAAAATTAAATAAATAGTGGTATTGCCCAATTGTAAAACTCACACACATAGTTTACAAAACTATTTCATATGGTAGCCTTGATGTTGCAGAACAAATGCGCGAAGTGGGTGAATCGCTTCAGAGCATACTCTCAAAAAACTAGAAATGTTGTAGAACGTCAATATTGTACTGAAACCATGGGTGAATCCATCTTTAAGGTTGGAGTAGCCGAACGCAAAAATTTTAAATGTGAGCTAAATGTAAGTTATCTTTAATTGTAAATGTTGATACACTTATAGAACCCTTAAAAATGTGTCATCTGTTTTTCACATAAACCAACAACAAATAATTATTTATACACAACGCAATTATTATACATACAACATTGATGGCACTTCGATATGTTTATATATTTGGCGTTTGTGTTGAAAAAGTACGCACTTAATTAAAAGGTGCTTATAGATAACAGAAACACCAACATACACAACTAAGAGGACAATGGACACATTTATTTCCAAATTGCAATATATATGTATGAAATATTTTCTAATATGACGCAAATGTATTAATTTTCACAACCGATGTTTAATACCAATAGTACTCTGCAACGCACAACCACATACAGACATTCGATATTTCAATAAAAATAAAACATTTATTTAGAAAGTTAAACATATAAAATACGTCTATCATGTCTTAATAACTATATAATTATCAACTAAACATATGAAAACAGAAATAACAACCAAAAAAGGCCTTTGTGCCCCATTCTCATACAACATACATACAGTCCATCACTGTCTTACAACTGTCATGTAACCGTAGAATGAAATTCTATTTTCTGCAGGTTGAGATGTTACGGTAACATTTTCTTACAATGAAGTAAGTGTTTACAAAACTTGCCATATACCAGGTTGGATCAGCTGACACATTTAGCTTACATTTAAAATTTTAGCGTTCGGCTACTCCAACCTTAATATAAAATACTTTATTAAGTACTTATAAATTAAGTACTTATAAATGTCGCGTAGATACAGAAATGTTGTTGTCATTGAAATATATTCGTATGGTGTTACCACGTAAGCAGAGTGTACAACCCACAGATAGCGTTGCCACTTGAAAATATTGAATTAATAAAAATTTAGAATAAGAAATCGGTTGTAAAAAATTATTGTAAATGGAACAATTAAAAATGTATGTATATCTATGATTTAGAAAGGCTAGAGCAAAACCGAAAGAAGAGCATAAATAGAAATTACTCCTTAGAGTATCGCAGTGCAAAAATCGCGTACTTAAAGAATTTGGAAAAGGAGATTTTTGAAAGTCTAGAAACTTTGGAAGAACAGAATTGCAAAGAGTGGGCAATAAAATATAAAGAAATAAACGATAGAATATTGGTATTATTACAAAATGTAAATATAAAATCGACAGAATCTGACGTGAGTCCGAGGGTAGATATAGGCTGTCCTTCAAATATGGCGCAATTTGATATATCAGTGAAAACCTGCAAGTTTTTAAGGGTTCGTATGAGTCATTAGAAGATTTTTTGGTCCAAACAGAGTTTGCTGCATGACATATGCTTATAACAAGCTTTAGAAGTATTTTAGATCGTGCTAATAGACCAGTTACCTTTACCGATTTTAGGGACTCGTTAGTTGCATCGTATGCGAATCTTCGAACTTTATAAGAAGTGTTGACAGAGCTGGATACGGTACGCCAGGGAAATGCGGACATATCATCCTTCAGGGAGAAAATTACGTTGCTCACTGAGCAATTGAGCAACTTTGAAATAAAAACGCTCGAGAATCCGACACAACAAACAAAAGACGCCGTATTTAAGATAAGTGACAATATGGCTCTGAAAGTATTTATGAAAGGTGTAGTAGATGCAGAGTATCAAAATGTATTAGTTGTGAATCGTCCGAAAACGTTAAATGAGGCGGTAGAAAAATGCTTCACACTGGAGAGGAGTAGAGAAACTCCTAGGAATGTATTTAGTATTACGAGATCGCATATGGGGAATTTCCAGAATTACTTAGGCAACTCAACTAGCTACTAGCAGCGCAGCAATCCATTTAGTCGAGATTCTAACCAACATATTGATATTCACAATAATAGTAGAGGCAGGAACCAACAGGGTAACTACGGTACATATAATGGCAGTCTTGACACCAATCGGTACTGCAGTAACGAAACCAGCGGTGGCGGTCATAGTACGAACCGCAATAACAATTATATTTACAATTATATTAGATCAAATAGCATGAATTACAACCATACCAATAACAGATACGCACAGAGATAAAGTAATAATTTCCATACCAATAGAAAAGGAACGCCGAACTGCAACAGAAGTTTTAGATCGGAAGACTTGATAGGCGGGACGACGATACGTGTCATCCAAAGCCAAAAGTTTTCAGATTAACAATTAATGCTAATAGAACACTTAAAATAAATTGCGCGAGTAGGATGGGGAACCTAAGCTTCTTGATAGATACAGGTCAGACATTTCTGTTTGTAAAAGAGGTGAAATAAAAGATATAGATAAGAGAAACATCTCGAAAATAAGTGGAATAACCCCAGAAACAATAGAGAGTATATGTACAGCTTATTTAGGACTTCATTTTGGTGAACAACACGTTAATCATGTATTTAGTATAGTTGCAGATGATTTTCCCATACCAACGGATGGAATAATAAGAAGGGACATGTTAGAGAGGTGTAAATTTAAAATAGATTTTGAAACTTTCACAATAACGTTCAACATAGCAAATGAGGAACTTATTCTTCCGATAGACACAAACTGCATATACAACACTGACATTTGTATACTCGCAAGATCAGAATCCAATATACCGGTAGTATAGTTTTAAATAAGAAAATAGCACCAGGGGTATTTGCAGCGAATACTGTGATACCAGCGGTAGGGACTACGCACGTAAAATTTTTGAACACGACTGACCACGATGTTCAGGTAAAAAAAGAAGTCTTGACATTGAAGAATTTGGGAAGACTATGAAATTTATAACTGCGGAAAAATTGACAATCACAATAGCAAAGAACGGGTGTAAAAGATTTTAGAGGCTTTAAACGTTGAAAGTATGGATCCGATGGCCAGAAGATCGTTGATAGATATAATTATCGGGTATAATGAGATCTTTCATTTAGGTGGTGAAAAACTCACAGTGAATAATTTTTACAAACAACATATACATACAACGGACAGTGCTCCGGTGTACACAAGACAATATCGCCTACCGGAAACGCAAGTAAAAGAAATAGATGAGCAGGTGGAGAAACTCCTGGATGAAGGCATTATTGAACAATCAGTAAGCCCATACAGCTCACCGTTATTGGTTGTACCGAAGAAATCGGCGGACGACAAACACAATTGGCGTTTAGTAGTAGATTTTAGAAGACTTAACGAAAAGATTGTTAATGACAAGTTCCTTTTAATAAGAATAGAAGATGTGTTGGATAAGTTGGGAAGAGCCAAATATTTTTCCACGTTGGATATGACGAGCTGGTTCCACCAAATTGAGTTGGAAAAAGATTATAGGCCATTAACGGCATTTTCGACTAGAAATTGTCATTTCCATTTGAATCGTTTACCGTTTGGTCTGAAAATATTGTCGAATAGTTTTCAGCGAATGCTGGCAATAGCATTAAGTGGACTAAGCTCTGAAGCATTTCTGTGGATGACATTATTGTATTAAGCTGCAGCGTGAATCATCATCATGACAATTTGCCGAGAGTACTTGAGAGATTGAGGCAATATAATTTGAAACTAAATACTAGCAAATGCTGTTTCTTGAAAACTGAAGTAGTTTATTTAGGGCACTTGATAACAGATAAAGAAATACGTACAGACCCCACTAAGCATAGCGTCATAGAGAATTATCCTGTACCAAGTAACACTGATGAGGTAAGAAGGTTTATAGCGTTCTGCAACTACTACATACGTTTTGTCAAAGATTTTGCACTTATAGCGAGAAATTTAAATCAACTTCTAAAGAAAAACAACCAATTCGTGTGGAGTGATGATTGCCAGAAATCATTTGAGACTCTCAAATCAAAATTAATAAATCCTCCCATCCTGCAATATCCTGATTTCGGCAAGCCGTTTATTTTGACGACAGATTCATCCAATTTTGCTTTAGGAGCAGTGCTGTCACAAGGGGAGATAGGGTCAGACCTACCTATATCATACGCAAAACTCTATCGAAACATGACTTGAACAAATCGGTTGTTGAAAAGGAGCTGTTAGCCATACACTGGGCTATTAATTTCTTTCGTCCCTATCTATACGGTAGAAAGTTTTACGTAATTACGGACTATAGACCATTGATTTCTTTATTTTCCCATAATAATCCGTCATCTAAAATGGCACGCATGAGTCGATCTTTGCGACTATGATTTCGAGATAGCATATAAAAGGGCAAGAAGAATAATAACGCTGACGCGTTGTCAAGGATAACAATAATGTATGTAAATAGTCTGTAAGAATTGTAAATTCATAGACTGTGAAATAAATAAAAAAAAAAATTAATAGTGGGACGTTGAAAGGGATGATTCCTACAGGGACAGAGCATAATATGAAAAAGTTACTGACCATTACGCGGAGTATGACAAGAAGTTTGAATTTTCGAAATAATGACATTGATGTTAAAAAGCCTGATAAAACTTTTTACATGGGAGAGCTCATCGATTTCGGACATCAGATAAGTAAGAAAATTACGATTTGAACTAGGGTAACTGTTTCGGAAACCGCATATCATAGTTATTGCTTTAGAGGTATTAGTCAGGTGTAGTGATAATCTGACGGACACACAGTTGTCGTTAGAGAAGCTTTTACCAAGGATGAAATCTCTCAATATAGAAGAACTAGCTCAGAGTAATAAAGACGAAATATTTAAAGTTATAACCAACAAACAATTTGCAGATGTGTTTTAATAATTTAAAACGGAGAAATGGCGAAAATTTGAACATTTTATTGTACACGGAACCCACGCGTATCACAGATGTAGACAGACAGAATAGTTTGATTAATGAGTATCACAATTCACCACTACGAGGACACTTAGGCGTAAGGAAAACGACGTTAAGATTGAAACAGAAGTTCATGAGAAAAATTATAAAAAAAAACACGTCTTGAGTTGCAAAGAGGGCAAAATCAATAAACAAACATGATAATTTTATAAGTGATTCTAAATACATTACACCTTAACCTCATAGAAAAGTTTTTACAATATTACAAAAAACTTATAAATAAAAAAAATTTTTTTTGCAATAAAAAAAAAAAAAAAAAATATATATATATATATATATATATATATATATAACTAGCTTTTACGCATATCTTTTAGAACCTTTTTAAATTATTATTGTGTACTTTCTTTGTTTTGTTCCCTATTTCGACAATAGAGTTTACTCCTTCAGTATCTACTACCTTATAAGGACCATGATATGGAGGTTGGTTTTCGAAATGGATCCCATGATATGGGATCCATTTCTCCCACTCGTTGTCTGTGCAGAAACTTAACAGAAACTCGTTTAAGACTGATGATAGGGTGTACTAAAGACCTGTTTGATATCTAATAGACTACTTACATGACAGTTCATTCAAGAACTCACTTCCCCTATCCGATTTGAGTACCTTAAAACTCCCATATACTCGGTATACCTCCGTAACTATCGGCCTCGCAACAGTTTTCACATCTCTTGATTCTATTGGACATGCTATAATATATTTGGTCAATATGTATCTGAACTGATTCGAGTACCTATGTGGGCCTACTGTGTCTATCGAAATCACATCAAAACTATTCCCTGGTGTATCAGTTACAACAAGCTTTTTTTTCATGTTTAATTATATTTAATTATAAGGTAGGGTACCATCAGAAGTCGACTATGATAGGTATTTATAAAAATTACAAAATATAATAACGTTAAAAACAAAAATAATAAAGAAAATTCCTACGGGAAATTTATTGGAATTAATAACAAATTCTAATGCAAAATTTATTGCCTATAATCCAGTAAAATAGATTTTGTTTTCGTTAACAGCTTTCACCAGCTCTAAAAATAAATAAAAATCAAACAGGTATTTTAACCGCCTTCAACACCTAATCAGCCAGTGATGTTAATCAGCGCCGGTTAAAAACGGGTAGGAAGAGATTATGCTCAGAAAAAATAATTACCGGTGCAAGATCTTTACATAAGGAAAATTTACGAAAAACAAAACAAATTTTAGAGATGAACAATTTTCCAAAAACAATTTTTCTTTAGTAAGTAAGAGAGACTAGTTCACAATATTCTAAAGGACAAAATATATAAAAGGTTTTTCTGAGAAGTAGAAAAACTCCGACCTATATGACATTGAAAAATTTTACTTGCATTTAAAACAAATAATACAATGCAGAGTCTATATCGCAATAGAAAAGCAAAATTAAAGAAAGAATAAAAATGTTATGTTATATATAGCATTAACTGCAACGGTGACGGCTCAGGCACATGCAATAAAAGATATGTAGGAACAACTAAAATGAAACTAAAGACCAGACTAACATCTCATAAATCAGACATAAGAATGAAGAACAAACCCATCGAGCAAAAAACTGCGCTTGGGGCCCACTGTGCGAAGGAAAATCATGTGCCAAATTTTGATTTGAAAATATTACAACAAGAAAAACATTATTCCAGCAGATTTACTTTAGAGATGCTACACATAATTGACGTACCTACAGAGAAAAGACTCAACTACAAACAAGACAGAGAAAAATGAAGTTATCACACTTCTGTAAATTTACATAAACAACAACATCAACAAATCAGTTTTTGCAGCCAAGGACGATCGACATATTGAAAATATGTTAATTTAATTATAACACAATAAGCAATCTATTGCTATTTAATTTTTAGTTTACATGTATGTAATTGTGATTTTAGTAGATGTAATAAAACATTAATTTTAATGTTTATTATATATTCTTTTGTACCCAACAGTGTACCCATGAAGATGAAGCTATTCGAAATATTGGGACATGATTAAATAAAGATTAAATAATTACAAATATAGCCGAACGATATACATACCAATATTATTTAATACAAAGCTCTACGATTCAACATATATATATATATATATATATATATATATATATATATATATATATATATATACTGTGAGCGTCAAAATAAAGTAAACACCATAGAATCTTGTAAAAAAAAGTTTTATTAAATATGCTTAAAGAATAGAGATTAAAAAAATATGTTACATAATTGATTAATAACTAAAGCAAAAAAGAATTCATTAACAAAAAACTGAAAAACTAAAGAACTTAAAAAATTAATGCACTTTAATTAAAAATGTACCACATTTTTCGCATCAAAATAAAGTCAACAGTGGCATCATCCAATGCAAAAACCTTTGCATTGCAAAAGTAGTGGCAACTATTGTTAATTTTTTTTGAAAGTATAACACGGGAAATACCCTTTTAAGTAGTTGCAAGTTTCAAGTTTATTGTTGAAAGAGGTGTTTTAGCGAAAAACTCACAATGGGAAGACAAACTTCAGTTGAGACTCGTGAAATCATATTAGATTTACACAGAAAAGGAAAATCCTTGCGTGAAATAGGAGAAATCGTTGGAAGGCACCACTGTACAATAAAAAAAATAATAGACAAACACAATACTCTTGAAAACTTACCCGGTGCAGGACGGCCAAAGCGCTTAACAGAAACTGAAGTAAGAGCTATAGTAAGAGAGGTAAAGGCAAATCCAGCTTCCAGTGCTGTAAAAATAGCTGAAAATATTGCAAAAAATTTTCGAAAGCCAGTAAGTGCAAGTACCGTCAGAAGATCTCTACATCAAAATGGCTTACATGGAAGAGTACCACGTAAAAAACCCTTCATATCAAAGGTTAACCAAGGCAAACGTTTAAATTTCGCCAAAACATATATAAACCAACCTCAAAATTTTTGGAATAACATTCTTTTCACCGATGAGAGCAAGTTTGAGATATTTGGTATAAAATAACCATCTAAAATATGGCGAAATAAAAACGAAGCCTTCAGCAATAAAAATGTAACAAAGACGGTAAAACACGGTGGAGGATCAGTAATGGTCTGGGGATCTATGGCGGCATCAGGGGTTGGTAATCCCGTACTTATAGAAACTACGATGAAAAAGGAGGCTTATTTAGATATTTTAAAGCAAAATGTAGCCCCTAGTGTAGAGAAATTAAAGTTATCTCAGAATTGGATGTCTCAACAGGACAATGATCCTAAGCATTCCTCCAAAATTGTAAAAGAGTGGTTGCTTTATCATTGTCCAAACACTCTGGATCATCCACCACAATCCCCAGACCTTAATCCCATAGAGCACCTGTGGGAATATCTCGATAAAAAAATTAGAGATAGAAATATTTCCAGCAAGGATTACCTGAAGGCAGTTTTGCAGGACGAATGGAATAAAAATTTCACGAAAAAACGTGTTGATTCCATGCCTAGAAGATTATCAGCTGTTATAAAGTCAAAAGGATTACAAACAAAATATTAAATACAATTTTTAAGACAATTCTTATATATCTGTTGACTTTATTTTGATGCGAAAAATGTGGTACATTTTTATTTAAAGTGCATTAATCTTTTAAGTTCTTTAGTTTTTCAGTTTTTTGTTAATGAATTCTTTTTTGCTTTAGTTATTAATCAATTATGTAACATATTTTTTTAATATCTATTCTTTAAGCATATTTAATAAAACTTTGTTCACAAGATTCTATGGTGTTTACTTTATTTTGACGCTCACAGTATACATATATATACTAGGCTGACCCGGGAAACGTTGCTTTGCCTTATAAATTATTTCTAGTTTCTAGATAAATTTTAGTGTAGATAAAAAGTAACTTAGTTATTATAAGTGTGTATGTATGTGGTATATGCGTCAAAAAGGCATGGAGCGCTATGAACGATATCAGGATTAAACTTTAATAATAAAAATAAATGTTTATTTTCATTAAAAAAAATTTATATTTGCCATAAGCTAAGGGAAATTTTAATCGAAGTACAGTTAAAAACACTATAATTGATCAGTTATCGAGCGGGATGAATAATGCTTATATTACTAAAATGGCTATAAAAATTAGGGCTTGGTTAAAAAAAAAGGTATAAATTTAGGGTTGTATGTATTTTTTCATGCCACATTATAAAAAAATAGATACACAAAATTTCGTCCCGAAATTAAAAAAATATGTTAAGGGTGAACAACCCTACATTAGGGGTATGAAAAATAGATAGTAGCCGATTCTCAGACCTACTGAAGACGCATATAAAATTTGGTAAAAATCGGTTAAGCCGTTTCGGAGGAGTACGGTAAGTAACATTGTGACATGGAAATTTTATATTTTAATATATATATATATATATATATATATATATATATTGTTACAAAGATTAGAAATAGATTTAAATAAAACGACAATGTGGCTATATGTACTTGGCAGCACTGCCAATTAATCTATAGTTGTCAAAATGTTACAACCCCGGTCAACACTATATAGATAATATTCAAATTAACGGAAATGGAATACTCCAGAATATACAAGATCATTCAAGGCTGTGCCAATAAGAGTAAACACAACAACAACAAACCTAGCAACATAAATGCTAAGAGATGTTATTCCTAATGATCTTGTATGCAAGTATTCGCTGCTAATAAAGCTAAACAGATTCACAAGTATACACAGCCATATACACGTAGAAGAAACAAAACCACACACTCATCCATACAACCACTCATAGTTACCATAGGCAAAACACACAGAACACTCATACATTCAACCACACATAGTTACCATAAGCAAACCAAACAAGTCAGCATTGTCATGTATACAAACACACACATGTCAAGTAAAATACAACCACCATGCCCAGAACTTTCGCGAGGTTACCAGACGACGTCATTTTTGCTATATAAAGGCGCTGCCAGAGCTCAGCGATAGTCAGTGTGATTTCAAATATAGACGTGTTAACATCGCTAAGTGTTGAGTAGTACAAATACTCGTGTAATTAAAGTAATAAATAAAGTGTTGCCGCATTATATTTTTAAAATTAATTTGTCCGTGTTTTAATTTGATGCAATAAAACGAATCCTTGAAGGATAAGTAATAAAACCGTTTTTACGAAAAGGTCTAAGAACGTAACAATTGGTGTCAGAAGTGGGATTGCAAAAATAATTAAAAGGACATTGCAATTTAAGGAAAAAAAAACGACATTATAAAATTCAAATAAATAATCATGAAATTTGATGAGCTAAAAGTTGAACAGCTGAAAAAGGAGCTCAGTAAGCTGGAATTTCCAACTGTAACAAGGCTGAACTGCAGAAGAGGCTAATAGATGAGTTTAAGAATCGCGGCATGGACATCGGGACATACGAGTTTGAGGACAAAGACGATGTGCAGGTATGCCCTCCTGTCACGACCAGCAGCATGGACATAAATTCAATGTTCGCTGCTGTGATTATCGAAATGAAACAGAACTGTCAGCACATACAGGAAGCATCAAGGGTCAATAGTGAAAAGCTTGTAACCGAAATAAGTGAGATAAAACAAAACTCTCTGCAGATGCAGGAAAAGCTTGTAGCCGAAACTCAGCAGATGCAGGAAAAACTTGTTGCCGAAATAACTGAAATAAAACAGAACTCTCAGCAGATACAGAAGTCAAATAAGGCCACGAACGATATCCTGGTAGAGGTTTCTGAAGCCATCAACAGGAGGATGGATTCTATTGAGAATAAATTCTCAGAGCCGGCGGATAGAGTCCACCATCTAGAAAGCGGTGGCCTGGAACAGCATGCAAAGGAGTTCGAAGAGAAATTGCATGCTCTAGAGGACAAAGTGCATAACCTGGAGAGTAGTGGCGGGCCAGTACGAGCAGTTGCGGAGGTTTCTGCGCGGATAAAAGCGCCATGCTTCGACGGCAGCGTACCATTAGGCATTTTCAAATTCCAGTTCGAGACGGTTGCTAGCAGAAATGGATGAGATGCTGAAGAAAAGGAAATAGAGTTGATCTTGTCCTTAAAGGGTACAGCCGCAGAGGTACTTGAGACGGTGCCAGTAAGCTGCAGAAACATTTATAATGAAATAATGGCAGCATTGCAGCGCAAGTATGGTGGTGAGCACAAGCGCGATTTATACAGAATGGAATTGCGATGTAGAGTTCAGAAGCCTAACGAATCTCTACAAGATTTCGCAATGGAAATCGAGCGTTTAGTGCAGCTCACATGTCCAGGCGAGAGTCACCAGTTCCTAGACCATTTTAAAACTGAGGCTTTCGTTAACGGCATTCACGTCTCTGATGTTAAACTGGCGGTGTGCGCTACGCAGAAATCCACTTTCGCTGAAACTGTGTCATTTGCGCTGGCTCAAGAGACTGCCAGGATGGTTTACAAGCCACAGATATGTAAAGTGCGAAATGTGGAGGTTTTGTCTGAAGAGGATAATAACCTAGTGGCTAGCGTTAAGGAGGCAATGCGACAACTGCTGGCAGAGAAGGCTATCAAAGAAAAGCCTAAGTGCTTTAACTGCGGAAAGATCGGCCATTTTCAGCGCAGCTGCAAAGCACAAAGGAAAAGAGGTAGATCTGTTTCGCCACAAAGAAACAGCAAACGGGTGAACCAAACAACATCACAAGAGTCCCCGTTAAACTAAAACGAGCTAGCACTAAGGGGCAAGAGCTAGCTCTCACAAACGATGGCCCCACAATCTCCATATCAGTGATGCAGCAGAAAAATAGCAACCTCACTGCGTCCGGACACATCAAAGGGGAAAAGCACGTACTTACGGTAGACACAGGGGCATCGCAGTCAATAATAAGGCCCGATATAGTTAAGGGGAAATGCGAGCGGTTAAGCAATATACGGCTACGTACAGCTACTGGAGAGTCTGCCACTGTCTATGGTAAGATTGAAGTGAAGGTGACCATAGCCAACATCAACGTGAGACATGTGTTTATTGTTGCCGATATTGTCGATGAGGTTATTATTGAAGCCGATTTTATGATTAATCATGGCATTAATCTACATATGGGACAACAGCTTTTTTGGCGTAATGTGGAAATACCCCTTGATGTTGGATATGACAACAAACCGCAAGTAACAAGAGTATTTGCTATTGAGAGTCAGACGTTACCGCCGCAGTCTGAAACAGTCATAAGGATGAAGGGAGATTGTGAGGACAATCGGTTGTGGGTTGTAGAACCGGCAGATCTAAAGAGAGAGCTTATAACATCGAAGGCTCTAGTGAAAACTAGTAAAGGAGGAATAGTCCCTATAAGAGTGCTTAACTTGTCAGACCATGAAAAAGTCATCAAAGAAAATTCCGATGTTGGCCAGTGTACTCCAGCAGAGGCAATAATAAACTGCGAGAAGAAGATAGAGCCTACTAATTTGTCCGCAAAAGAACGTGAACAATTTGAGGAATAAGTAGAGAAATGGGTAGCAGGTCTATCAGCGACAGATAAAAATAAAGCCAAACAGTTACTAAAAAGGCATGCCAGTATCTTCGCCATGGGAAGCCAAAGCCAGGGTAGAACTGCATTGGTTAAACATGAAATTAACACAGGCGAGGCTAGGCCGATTAAACAGCCACCCAGAAGCGTACCCCTAGCAAAGCGGGATAAAGTAAAAGAGTTTGTAAGTGAAATGGAGCGTGATGGCGTAATTGAGCCATCTTCTGGTCCCTGGAGTTCGCCTGTAGTCTTAGTTAAAAAGAAAGATGGCAGTACTAGATTCTGCGTAGACTACAGGAAGCTCAATGACATAACCAAGAAGGACATTTATCCGCTCCCCAGGATCGATGACACTTTGGACACGCTAGCTGGTACCAAATGGTTCTCTACGCTGGACTTGCGAAGCGGATATTGGCAAGTGGAGATCGCAGAGAAAGACAAGGAGAAAACTGCCTTCAGTGTCGGCAACGGATTATGGCAGTTCAAAGTCATGCCATTTGGTCTCTGCAATGCTCCGGCCACATTTGAACGCCTAATGGAGAAGGTACTGATAGGACTTCACTGGAAGACATGCTTGGTATATCTGGATGACATAATCGTGATGGGGAAATCTTTTGGTGAACACCTCAAAAACATGTCAGAAGTTCTTCAACGGATATCATCAGCTGGATTGAAACCCAGCTTGAAGAAATGTGCATTGTTCCAGAAAGAAGTAAAGTATTTGGGGCATCGTGTTACAGCAGACGGAATCTCAACAGATGAAGATAAAATAAAAGCAGTTAGGGACTGGCATCAACCTAAAAATCTTCATGAATTGCGCAGCTTTTTGGGCCTTTGCACATACTACAGACGTTTTGTGCCGAATTTTGCCAGTGAAGCTGCAAGCTTCCATGAGCTGACAAAGAAGTCAAGACCATACCATTGGGGCGAGCCACAGGAAAAATCCTTCCAGAAACTCAAAGAATTATTATGTACGTCACCAGTGCTAGCGTATCCCATAGCTGGAGAAAAATTTGTGCTGGATACTGATGCGAGCGGCTATGGCATAGGGGGTGTGCTATCCCAAGTAGCAAATGGCACTGAGAAGGTCATACGGTACTATAGCCGTGTACTCTCAAAACCTGAGAGGAACTACTGTGTGACACGACGTGAGCTTCTGGCGGTATTGGAATACATTAAACATTACCATAAGTACCTGTATGGTCAACACTTTACATTAAGGACCGATCATTCTGCACTGAGATGGCTATTGCAGTTTAAAAATCCTGAAGTGCAACTGGCAAGGTGGATTGAGCGCCTGCAGAGATACGACTTCAGCATTGAGCATAGAAGGGGCAGAAAGCATAACAATGCCGATGCTTTTTCGAGAAGACCGTGCTGTTTAGAGTGTAAACATTGTGTTAGAACCGAGCAAAAGGAAGGCGTTGTGGATGTTCGGCAAATGCACATCGGCCCTGATGAAGATTGGTCAGCGGCACAGAGGGACGACGATATACTAACGAAAATTATAGCGGCCAAAGAAGAGGACAGACGACCATCCCGGAATGAAATTTCGGCTGAAAGCCCACTCGCCAAATCTTATTGGGCTCAGTGGAACAGCCTTAAGGTAATAAAAGGGTGTTTATACCGCGTATGGGAAAGTGTAGGTGGCAAAACAACTTCAAATTTAATAGTTGTGCCATACTCCAAGATAAGTAAAGTTTTACAGGAGTTTCATAATGGACCCAATGGCGGTCATCTTGGAGTAACAAAAACACTTGAGAAACTGAAGCAGCGTTTTTATTGGGTTGGATGTCAACAAGCCGTAGCTGACTGGATAGCAAACTGCCCACAGTGCATAGCAGCCAAAGGCCCAGTAAGAAAAAGCCGGGGACAGCTGCATCAATACAACTCAGGAGCACCATTCGAGCGGATCGCAGTGGATGTAGCAGGTCCATTTCCCGTCACCGAAGCCGGAAATCGTTATGTACTTGTGATAATGGACTATTTCAGTAAATGGCCAGAGGTATATGCTATACCTCACCAGGAAGCAAAGAGAATTGTAAATACATTCGTCAACAACTGGGTATGTCGCTATGGTGTCCCAATAGAATTACATTCCGACCAAGGAAGGAATTTCGAGTCTGCCATATTCAGGGAAATGTGCGATTTATATGGGATAAAGAAAACCAGAACGAAGCCGCTGCATCCACAGTCTGATGGCATGGTAGAAAGGTTCAATCGCACCTTAGAAGAGTACCTACCCAGCACCCATCAGAGGGATTGGGACGAGCACATCCCCAGATTTTTGATGGCATATAGGTCAGCTGTACACGACTCAACATCGAGAACGCCAGCAAAAATTATCTTCGGGACGGAATTAAAACTACCTGGTGATTTGGAATTTGGTGTTAAGCCAACTGTAGAAGAAGCAGCTATTACGTCCCAAGAGAAAGAGGACTTAATCGAACTGCATGAGTTCGCGCGTAATAGAATTAAGATGGTCAGTGGCAAGATGAAGACTAGGCATGACCGCGTAGCAAACTCGGAGGGATTTATGGAAGGACAATTGGTTTTACTGTATAACTCACAACGGAAGAAAGCATTGTCCCCAAAATTACAGACTCACTGGGATGGCCCGTATAAAGTGATTAAGAGAGTGAATGACGTTGTATACCGGATACAGACGCACAATAGCCCAAGGTCGAACATGAAGATAGTACATCTCGAACGATTGGCGCACTATGGAAGAGGTGATTGTATGCCTATTCGGGTCGAACAGGCTTAAGTGGGCGGCAGTGTTACAAAGATTAGAAATAGATTTAAATAAAACGTCAATGTGGCTATATGTACTTGGCAGCACTGCCAATTAATCTATAGTTGTCAAAATGTTACAACCCTGGTCAACACTATATAGATAATATTCAAATTAACGGAAATGGAATACTCCAGAATATACAAGATCATTCAAGGCTGTGCCAATAAGAGTAAACCACAACAACAACAAACCCAGCAACATAAATACTAAGAGATGTTATTCCTAATGATCTTGTATGCAAGTATTCGCTGCTAATAAAGCTAAACAGATACACAAGTATACACAGCCATATACACGTAGAAGAAACAAAACCACACACTCATCCATACAACCACTCATAGTTACCATAGGCAAAATACACAGAACACTCATACATTCAACCACACATAGTTACCATAAGAAAACCAAACAAGTCAGCATTGTCATGTATACAAGCACACACATGTCAAGTAAAATACAACCACCATGCCCAGAACTTTCGCGAGGTTACCAGACGTCGTCATTTTTGCTATATAAAGGCGCTGCCAGAGCTCAGCGATAGTCAGTGTGATTTCAAATATAGACGTGTTAACATCGCTGTGTTGAGTAGTACAAATACTCGTGTAATTAAAGTAATAAATAAAGTGTTGCCGCATTATATATCTAAAATTAATTTGTCCGTGTTTTAATTTGATGCAATAAAACGAATCCTTGAAGGGTAAGTAATAAAGCCGTTTTTACGAAAAGGTCTAAAACGTAACAATATATATATATATATATATATATATATATATATATATACATATATATGTATATTTATAAATATATATATATATATATATTTATATATATATATATATATATATATATATATGTATATTTATATATATATATATATATATATATATATACATATATATATATATATATATATATATATATAAATATATATACATATATATATATATATATATATATATATATGTATACTAGATTCGCCCCGCGGTTTCACCCGCGTAAATAAAGTAGGCTATATGTTAAGAGATATATTTAAATATAACTTGCATAAGAATAAAACTGCGTTATCAGAGAATATATTGCAAAAATTGATGCCAACTAACGGCAGATATTACATTCATAAAAAGAAATAAAAAATATACAACCTAAGAATAGGTAACGACATATATTATTTTTTCAAATTAAAAATCCTACTAATATTATAAAGCAGAATGTTTGTAGTGTGGATGTGTGGATGTTTGTTCCTCTTTCACCTAAAAACTACCGAATGGATTTTAATGAATAACATCAGAGTAACACATAGGGTATAATTTATAAGGATGTTGTGTAAATTTTCCAAAATATAACGATGTGTCAAGTAAGAATTAAAAAATATTTAATTTTTTTAATTTGTAAAAAAAATATATGTCGTTGCCTATTGTACTGATTTTTTTTGGTTATATATATATATATATATATATATATATATATATGTATGTATATACATATAATATATATATATATATATATATATATATATATATATTTTAAATTTTTTAATATAATATTTGCCGTTAGTAGGTATCAATTTTTGCAATATATACTCTGATAACGCAGTTTTATACTTATGCATGTTATATTAATAAATATTCAATTATATATATATATATATATATATATATATATATATATGTATGCAAATAATATATATATATATATATATATATATATATATATGTGTATGTCTACACATATGTATGTAGATATTATATACATGTATATACATATATATATATATATATATATATATATATATATATATGTATGTCTACACATATGTATGTAGATATTATATATATGTATATACATATATATATATATATATATATATATATACGTATATGTTTCTTCTTTGTCAGGCTCAAGGTCATAATACATTTAAATAAAACTCTTATTTTGTTTTATTAAATTTTGTAAATTTTTATATTTTATTGTTTTCAATATTTCGAGCCCCTTCGGTGCTCATCTTCAGGAAATATGCTATATAAACCAAAAATATAAAATATTATTATATACACAAAACAACAAAAATTTTGTCTTACTTAGAGTAAGGTCGTCGGTTGTCCGCTTTCTTAAAAAGTTAAACGCTTACTAAAAAATTCTGTTTGTTTACCTATTTTTGTTTATGTTTAGCTAATACATGTCGATATGTATGCGCGCAATTTTCTGTATCTGTTTTGTAGTTCATTCGTATGTTCGCGGGAGTGTTAATTATATGTAACATCTCAATTATATACCTCTTTTTGTAATTGTTTTCTTGCTGTAAAATTGATGTACTATCAATGTTGGGAGAGTGTCCAGTATTTGCACAGTGGGCCGCTAAAGCTGTTTTTTGGTCTGTAATTCTTTTCAGTGTCTTATGATCAGACTTGTGTGCGGCTAATCTAGTACGCAGTTTAGATTTAGTAGTTCCGACATATATTTTACTGCATTTAATCGACCCATCTCCGATACATGGAATTTTGTATACCACGTTAGACTTATCCAGTTTATCAACTTTTGATTTTGTATACGAAAATAACTTATTTAAGGTGTTGTCTGTTTTTAATGCAATATTAATGTTTTGTTTGTCGAATAAATCGGAATTAATTATTCTTTCAGAAAAACCGGGGATATGTGTTGTTGACTTATACGTTTTCGCTGTTTGTTAATTATATGTAATATCTCAATTATATACCTCTTTTTTTTGATTTTTTTGTTTAAAAACAAACAAATCAAAAGCTAAACTGAAGTCCACAATTACATTTTTAATAAAATGCAGAAAATTTGGTCTAATACCTAAGTTCCTTACTAATTCAACAAAACACGTAAAAAACCTATTCAGTTTTAATAATAAGTCACAACATGACACAATAGTAAAGATAAAAAATCTCGCTGATATATATATTGAAAATTTTCATAAAAAAATTTTAAGTTTACTAATTAAATATAAACATGAAGAAATTAAACATAATCAACAGGAAGGAGATAGAAATATTACACACATCAAAAATAATGTCGTTGAAGCAGATTATGTGTTGTTGTTTTCAAGTGAAAAACAGATATATGAAAACATCCTAAAGAAAAGCACAGAAACTCATATTAGAAAGTTTCGAGAGCTCAAAATAGCACAAGAAAACAGAACACATATAAAATTTAATAAAGAGTGGTTTATAAATACAACTAATATAACAATACCAAATAATGTTCAGAAATTATTATCGCTTGGACCAAAATTTGCACTGCCGATCAGAAAACAAGATTTTCCAATGTTCAAATGTATTGCAGACGGAGAAGATATTATCCAAACTAATAAAGAAAAAGAAAAACAAGAGATAGCAAGAACAAAATTTGTAATGACGTTGGATAATTATTTGAGCAAACGATCACTCACAAGCAGAGAGAAGGAGTTAATTAACACAGTGGGTGAAACCAAAAAATTTTTGAACAGAAATAATGTTTTAATTTTGAAATCTGATAAAGGCAACACGACGGTAGCAATAGAAAAAGTTGATTACGAAACTAAAATGAGAAATATCATACAAGATATGTGCACGTATAAAAGACTAAAAAATGATCCAACAACAAAGTTACAAACTCGGAACAACACAATAATAGAGAAATTATTTAGTTTAAATATAATTGATTCGTTTGGAAGATTTAAATTACTCACCAAGGTACCAACTGCACCGCGAATTTATGGTTTGCCAAAAGTTCATAAAGACGGTGTGCCACTAAGGCCAATTTGTTCTTCGATAAATTCGCCATCGTACGAATTATGCAAATACTTAACGGGCATTTTAAAAAAATTAACAAAAGAGTCCAAATACAACGTGAATGATGCGATAGAATTCAAAAATAAACTATCAAATATAAAACTAGAGGATGATGAAGTTTTAGTTTCATTTGATGTTGTTTCACTTATTCCGAGTATACCGGTAAACTTGGCACTAGAAATTACAAAGAACAAGTGGGAAGAGATTACAACACACACAAAAATACCACAAGATTTATTCATCACCATTTTAAGTTTTTGTATAAAAGATAATAGATATTTTAAATACAAAGATAAGGTGTATGAACAATTAAAAGGAATGCCGATGGGATCACCAGCATCACCGGTAATAGCGGACATAATAATGAAAGATTTATTAGACACCACAATTTGTAAACTAATTCATAAACCACGATGTGTGATAAAATACGTTGATGACTTATTCTGCATAACTAAAAGGAATATGGTAGAGGAAACATTGGAAGCATTAAATAGTTTCCATAGACATATACAGTTTACTATGGAACTAGAACAAGACGGCAAATTACCGTACTTAGATACGTTAATAATACGTAAAGGAAATAGTTTAACCTTTGACTGGTACCAAAAGCCAACAGCTTCGGGACGATTAATTAATTGGTTTTCAAATCACCCTAAACATATTAAAATTAATACCGCACATAATTTTGTAAGGAGGGTTCTAAAAATTAGCGACACTATTTATCACAAAGAGAACATACATAAGATTAAGAGGATCTTACAGAAAAATAGCTTCTCGTTTACGTTAGCAAATACTATTGTTAAAAACGCAG
>OY776277.1:76678507-76686007 GCA_963675445.1 Linnaemya vulpina | reverse complement strand
ACATATATATATATATATATATATATATATATATATATGTATTCCTGAAGGGAATTGTCACCAAAAAACTTTAATGCCTAGGCCCATCGCAACCGAGTGAAGAGCCAATCCTGAAGGGAATTGTAGAGGTGGTCTACAATTCCCTTTAGGATTGGCTCTTCACTCAGTTGCGATGTGCCTAGGCATTTAAGTTTTTTAGTCACCAGCATATATTCAAGACCCAAAGGATTACTATCTACCTCATCACAAATAGTAAGAAAATACTTGCTTGCTCCCACGAATTGCAATTTTTAGGGCCCTCCTCCTGTCCCTATCATTTTGTTGGTGTGCACTATTTTCTAACCTACCTCGAGTTCTTGTATATTACTTTCTGGCACGTATACACTCAGCCCTCAAGATAGGAATATCATTATTCCACTAATAAACCAGTGGCCTGTTTGCGGATCTTTTCCGCTTCACCATAGATGCATCACACGACCGTCGTGATATGGTTTACCAATTGTACTGCCATATTTTCAGCTGAACCATTCAAGTCTATATCCTCCACACAGATGGCAAAAATATCCTTATCAAAGGTATTTACTTTCCATCCCGTTAAGTTTCGTGCCTGGAGGGTCACATGGCGTATATCATCCTACACATATATGATAATGATACTATGATCGCTGTGTCCAGCTTACGCAGCTTATGATGGTATTGCTGACAAACGTAATGTCCAGAGTTTAAGAGTGTAACAACTGGTGCACAAATGGCTTCCAATAGAACCTTTCATCTTATATTTGTCGAGGGGCAACCCCATTTAATAGCCCAAGCATTGAAATCTCCTACTATTAGAACAGGACACCTGGCAGCAGCGGTCATCACTATGTTGTCTATAATAACAAGGAAGTCCGCGTTAGAATACCTAGGAGGAACATAGCAGCTGTACAAGCATGTGCCAGAGACAGTGGCCCGCGTGTACCCACGTTGTGGTGTTGATATTTCCCTCAATGCTAGTATTTTTATTCGTAAGTACTGTTCTAAGCATTTTTATAGCGCTTCTTGTAGTCTTTGTGTTTGCTCCCTTTCTACAGAGCATGCAAGACGGTTTATTGGAACATGTTCCAATTCTAAGGCCAGTTTCCCCACACCGCAAGCAATTCTTGGATAGATCCTGGCCCTAACAATTGCTCGCCCTATGTCCGTAGTCGAGACAGTTGTAGCACCTTTTCGGTGCCACCTTTTCCCGTATTCGACATACGACCCAGCCGATGCGTATTTTGGACATCTGTAGCTAAAGGAGCACTCAGGCTAATTGTAGCAGTTTGTGTGCCTCCATACGCTTACTTTAGCGATTTAACTGCACTCACCTGCAGTACTTTAAAATCATTAGACTTACTAACTATGTCATCATAGATATCCTCCTTAGAAGTCACTTCATCTATGTCCCTAATTTCAATCTTGACCTCCTGGGTAATGCTCGTACTTCGGCAGCTTCACCCAGTACCGCTTCCATTTTCAACCTGAACTCACCTGTATTCTGGTGAGCAGGTCTATTCAGCTCTAGCAGCAGCTCACCTCTCTCGTTTTTTCGAATGCCTTTAACATTCTCTCCGAGATCAACAAGCTTAGGGTATTTTTTCACTTGCCTGAGAATGTCAGCATAGGAAGCGTTCCCACACGATTTGATAACCAGGGCATCAGGACGTGATGCCTGCTTATTTCTTACCCTGGGACGGACCTTTATCCATCCAAAGTCTTTACTACTTGCGTTCGGCATAGCAGTACTTTTCTCTACTGCTGATATAACAGAAACATTTTCATTACTTATGACATCATTTAGTGCGTCATTTTTCTTCTTTTTAGCTCTATACCCCTTTGGCCCAAAAGCATTTTAGTCTCTTCGACGCTTTAGGGTCGCACCTGCAAGGACAGGTAGAAATGATCTTACCATATCCCCTGTCTGCGTGTGCTTGTTGTAATGCGCTTTGCTCCTACTTGCAGTTCCACTGCTTAGCTCATCTGATATTTTCAAATACCAACGCCTGTATTGCTCGAAACATCGATATGAGCTTCGTTATCTTTTCTCCTAGTTTTAAGACTTTGCTCATGTTCTCTTGCCCACCTTAAGCTATGGTACTACAACTTCCCTCAGCCGGGATGTTTACCACTGTAGGAGGCGACCTCATGAGTACCGGCTTCTTCAGGAATGAATTTGGATTTTCATCCTCTTCATTCCCTGATACTCCCAAGCCCGTTTTTAGATTACTTTTTTTTTGTTTCCATTTGATTGGGTCCAAACTCCCAGCCGCTATCTCCGTTCGTTGTGAAGTCACGATATGATCTCATGGGTCCCTTTGCAAGCAGTGTGGTCCGTACGAGGATTGACGAAAAGATCTTATGGCTCTATCCGCCAGAACCAGATCAACTTAATGATGACTAACTTCCAACGTACTTTGAAACTTGCCAAGTTTTAATGGGACGGACGCAGTTGTCGCATTAGCCTGAGCGACATTTCTGAACAACTCCACTCATAGATACAAGCCCAGGGTTCCACCAATTCAAATTAGTTTGCCCAAAAATGCCATAATAAAGACGGTACCGGACTTGATCTCAATGCCAGGGTTTCAAAGCCCCATCCTGCAGTGCGCCAAATAAAGGGCCGCACTAAAGAACAGGTCTTCTTGGGGCATCTATGCTCAAGCCCTCCAACCCGTTATAATAACTCAGGAACCGTGGGGTCGTTACTCCCCGATATTCGTACAAATATCTTTATAGATATTATATACGAATATCCTTGCGGATTATTTATTTATTTTTATTTTATTTATTTATTTTATTTTTATTGCCTGCACAACAAGACTAAGTCTTATATTTAGAGTTCAGGAACGCATAAGGTTACAACAGTATTTTGTTTAAGAAGAAATAATAATAATAACAATAATAATCTTTAAAATGTGTGATATAACAATGTTCGTGAAAGAAAAAACATTAAAAAACAATTATGTAAAGTGATTTTATTTTTTTGAACATTTTTATTTTGCTATATTAATACTTTTATAGGCTAATTGTTCTAACTTAGTTAAAATCTCAGAAAGACATGGTGATAAATATTCCTAGGCACAAAGGAAGTCTACATCAGTTTTATTCAACTTACACAGCAGAGCAGAACAGCTGTTTTCGAACGTCGCTACACTTTCATCTTCAGTGCTCATGTGTATATTGTGTTTATCACCACTGTTTAGGTGGCTTAGTTGAAAGTGATAACAATTAGCCTATAAAAATATTAATATAGCAAAATAAAAATGTTCAAAAAAATAAAATCACATACAATTTAAGCTTTGGCTTGAACTACCAATGAAAAATTGGAAAAACGTTCACATATACTTAAGTATAAAATTCAAACCAAAAAAGTTTGACTTAATGTATAATGGAACAAAAAATTCAGAAAAATGAGACATGAAGAAAATAATCAAATGGTAACACAGGTATCATAATACACAAGTGTTAACATCAGGTTGATACAGTTCTCGGATTGTTTTTCACAATAAAATTTGTGTAAATAGAAAACTGTTATCACTTTCAACTAAGCCACCTAAACAGTGGTGATAAACACAATATACATATGAGTACTGAAGATGAAAGTGTAGCGACTTTCGAAAACAGCTGTTCTGCTCTGCTGTGTAAGTTGAATAAAACTGATGTAGACTTCCTTTGTGCCTAGGAATATTTATCACCAAGTCTTTCTGAGATTTTAACTAAGTTAGAACAATTAGCCTATAAAAATATTAATATAGCAAAAGAAATATGTTCAAAAAAATAAAATCACATACAATTTAAGCTTTGGCTTGAGCTACCAATGAAAATTGGAAAAACGTTCACATATATTTAAGTATAAAATTCAAACCAAAGAAGTTTGACATAATGTATAATGGAACAAAAAATTCAGAAAAATGAGACATGAAGAAAATAATCAAATGGTAACACAGGTATCATAACACACAAGTGTTAACATCAGGTTGATACAGTTCTCGGATTGTTTTTCACAATAAAATTTGTGTAAATAGAAAACTGTTATCACTTTCAACTAAGCCACTTAAACAGTGGTGATAAACACAATATACACATGAGCACTGAAGATGAAAGTGTAGCGACTTTCGAAAACAGCTGTTCTGCTCTGCTGTGTAAGTTGAATAAAACTGATGTAGACTTCCTTTGTGCCTAGGAATATTTATCACCATGTCTTTCTGAGATTTTAACTAAGTTAGAACAATTAGCCTATAAAAATATTAATTATGTAAAGGATTTAAATAAATATCTTTTGAAACTACTAGCATTGCTGTTAAGTTGTTGACTTGGTGGAAGATTATTCCAAAGACGAGCGGAATGAATATAAAGCTGCCATTCGAAAACAAGTCATTGATGACGAGGTATTATAATGTTTCGGTTTCGTTGTGAATGACAAAAACTTAGTTTATCAAATATATATCTGGGTGTTTGAGAATGAATGATCTCATGCAGAAATATTAGAGTACGAATTTTTAATAGGTTGTCGAAAGATACTCCGTAAAGATTATTAGAAAAAGAAGACAAATGATCAAATCTTCTCAATCCATATACATATCTGATAATGTTGTTATATAACACAGTGAGTTTCCTTTTGCTAATTGAGTCGCAACTATAAAATAACTCACAGTAAGGAAGGAATTAAATATGTTTTGGCAATTAATGTTCTTATTTTTAAGGGAGTAAAATATTGCGTGAACCAAAGAGCTCTTAACTTTATGTAAACTTGACCAACTAGAGAATTTATATGATCAGTCCATATCAAACTGTTATTGAAAACAATACCAAGATTTTTTGATGAATGTACAATTAAAATTTTTTCGTCATTTAAAACAATGTCATGGGTAAGAAATGGAATCGTTCTTCTTTTATGAATTACAATATATTTAGACTTGCGGAGATTCAGACGGAGACCATTGGCACAAGTCCAAAGGTAAATTCTCTTTATATCATAATTTAAATAGGTTATAAGTCAATATTTACGACTGGGCTACTTAATGTAATTTGCACTTCATCTGCATATAAATGAATTTTGCATTTTCCTAATTGTTGCGGCAAATCCTTTACGTATAGTGAAAATATAAGTGGTCCTAAAATAGAGCCCTGTGGCACTCCCCTGTTAACAGATATAATATTCGACCAAATATCATTTACAAACACAGATTGAGTACGATTTGAAAGGTAAGATAATATGAGTTTAATAGACGTATTCGCAAAATTGAAAAAGTGTTTTAATTTTTTGTTAAGGATTTCATGGTCTACCATGTCAAATGCCTTCGAGTGGTTAAAGAGCACTAAAAAGTTAATGTACCTGTCTTCGAGTCCCTGTCGTATGTTTTCGCTGACTTCCACAAGTGCTGTAACGCAACTATGTATCTCGCGAAATCCAGATTGGTAGCATGCAAGCAAATTGTGGTTATTGATATAAGTGATAATTTGTTTATAAAGTAACATTTCCAAAACTTTTGATAAAAAGCATAAGATAGCAATGGCTCTATATTCGCCATTCGCTTTTGGTAAGGGGATTATTTTTGAATGCTTCCAATTAGATGGGTATTCGCCGGACATTATAATAGAATTAAACAAATGAGTTACATAAGGAAGAAGCAAGGGTAAAATTATATGTACAAATTTTGGATGTATATTATCACTTCCCACGGCATTCGATTTTAATAAAGAGCACGTAGATATACTGTCATATTTTTTTTTTATTATTAACAGAGTTTTATTAGTATTAAAATACTTTTCAATATCAAATTTACTATTTTACAAGTTCTATGAAATCAAATTGTTTTTTACAAATTGTACACATTCTCTTTTAAATACATAATTATTTCTTTCATTTTTTATATATTCTGGCATTTGATTATATAATTTAAACCCCTTGTAGAATAATGATCGTTGCATAGCTCTTGATGTTTTTCTCTGCAGCCTGAAGTTTTCAGAGTTTCGTAGTCCATATGGTTGTACTTCCCCCACGTATTTAACGTTTTCAGTGAGGTATTCTGGTGCATTTTCTGTTTTTATATTTTTTGCAAAATTCAAAGTATTTGTCTCCAATCGTTGTTTTATATTTAGCCATCTAAGAGACTCCAGCATATTATAAATAGGTGTATACCGGCTACATTTTAAAATACATCACATCGCTTTGTTTTGCAACTTCTGCATTCGCTCTATTTGTGACTCCAAACAGCATGGCTTAATTATTGTGTTATATATATTTAATGCAGTTGTTATTGAGAGTTTTCTTCTTATACTTTTGAAAAAACCAATTTTTTTTGCCAATTTTTTTGCAGATGTGTTCAATGTGATCTCTAAACTTTAGTTCGTTTTCTATTATAAAACCAAGGTATTTTATCTTTTTCACATTTTTTATTGGCTCATTATTAATTTCAAAGTTTATATTACTATTCATATTTATTTCCATAAGTTTCGTTTTATTTTCGTTCAGTTTCAATTTGCTCATCTTTAACCAATGGTTTATATTGTTCATGTCATGATTTAGATTATCTCTGCATTCATTTTCAGTTTCCCCTTCCGCGTATATTAATGTATCGTCTGCATATAAAACTATTTTACATTTTTCTACAATATTTGGCATATCATTTATATATATTATGAAAAGCAACGCTCCTAAAATGGATCCCTGTGGGACGCCATAATCATTCCTAATGCTAGAAGATGTTACACCATTTACTTTCGTTTTTTGCATTCTATTTTCTAAATATGATTTGAACCATTGTAATTCTACTCCTCTAATACCGTACATATAAAGTTTCTGTATTATTTCGCGATCAATTGTTTCAAATGCTCTTCTAAAGTCTAGAAAAAATGCCATAATTTTCTTATTCCTATCTATATACTTCCATTGATTTATTATATAATTTAGTGCAGTTTCACATGAATATGTTTTTCGGAATCCTGATTGATGCTTTGACAAAATACACTTATCTTCCATATATTTTTCCAATTGATCTTTAACTACTTTTTCCAATATTTTTTCAAATGTCTTTAATGTGTTAATAGGCCTGAACTCTTCACATTTATCAGTTTTATCTACTTTTTCTATAGGTGACACCATCGTGTTCTTCCAATTTTCCGGGAATATTCCTGTCTCTAAGGAGTTATTTATTATATTTCGCAGAATTACACCTGATGTGTTCCAGTTTTCTAAAATCATTTTTGTTGATATTTGTTTGTATATTGTATATGCTCTATAGACTCTCTTATTTCTTTAACGCTATTTACAAAATATTCATTGAAATTATTAGCTATTTGTTTATCTTTATCTATTTTTTTTCCTTTAAATATCACAGAGTTTATTACTGTATGACTTTTCCTAAGTATAAATTTCTTTATCTCCTTCCACATCTGTTTTTGATCATTTGCCCTATTTATTTGATCGTTTATATATTTGTTTTTCTGATTTTCAATGTTAACTTTATATATGTTTCT
>OY776277.1:76654517-76667017 GCA_963675445.1 Linnaemya vulpina | reverse complement strand
GCATCGATTCACTTTTGGGCCGATTAATATGCCGCCAAGATCGTGCGACTTAGCCTCTTTAGACTATTTTCTGTAAGGGTATATTAAAGCTCATGTCTATAAGGATATTACCGTAACGGTTGACGCACTGGAAGCCAATATTTAAGAATTGATCCATGATATACCGGGTGATCTGTTTGAGGGAGTACACCAAAATTGTACCCAGCGTATGGGGCATCGGAAGCGAATCTGTGGTCAATATTTACATGAAATCATCTTTATACATTGAATTATATGAATATTTCAACCGGCTTAAGTAAATATTTATATACATATACTACGCCCATTTTAATACTACCTGTGTTTGGCAGTTCGTCTTCGAAACGTCTACAAAAGCCGTTCGTAAATTGAAAATATGTATTTTTGTTAATATCGACGTAAAAGCTTAAAAATTAATACTTTTTGGAAACTAGCAAAAAAAAAAACATTTGTTTATAGTTGTTTTAGAGAGACGATTGGAGGGATACCTCCCCCTTCCTATAAAAGCTCAAACATTTACTTTTTATGTTATTAACACATATGTACGTATTTCATTCCTTTTAGTATTTACATTATTTTTCAAATAATATTTTATGTCACCGCCCACAAATGGGGGCATGGAAAATATGGCATTTTACGATCTCCTCGGCCCACGTTTAGGTTCCTGAACTATCGCCGATGTTAAGAGTTGGTTTTTCTAAGCAAAAGTACGGGAAAACTTAAAACAAAATTTAATTTTTCAGAGGTAGGATTAGTTCTTCTAAGGGAACTTTTCTCCGCTTGGTCCGATTTTTCTTATTTCCAACCTTATAGCCCTATTACACTGACGTACATGTTGGCCAACATGCTCGACAACGTACCAAATCTCCTGGTGTAATAGCATGTCGTGAGACATATTGGTTGGTTTTCAAAAATTGTTGATTTTGTGATGTTCGTGGCGACCAACATACTGGTGTAATAACGTGTCGGTCGTACTTCGTGTAAAAATTCTGTTCACTTGTTGCCTTCAACGTTGCTGTACGTTGATCGGAAAGTTGAAAAACATGTCTTTCAGTAACGTTAGGTTTTGGGAAGAATTGATTTAATGGCTGACTTCCTAAACGTATATTTACAATGTATCAATACAGTATTAATACCAAGTTGATACATTGTGTAGTTACTTTTTTAATACGTTTCATAATAATACTTTGCAACCCTGAATACGTTTAGGAACATTTATTATATAATATATTATATTGTATATAATATATTGTATATAATATATTGTATATAATATATTGTATATAATATATTATATTGTATTACTATTCAAAATAAAGTAAACAATGGCGGAAGAAGAGAATATTTTATTGCAATATTTTTTTGATCTGTGCGGCCATGGAAACTCCAGCTTCCAAGCTGCTGCAAAAGTAATCAGAAAAAAAAAGAAACGACTTGTTGTATTACAAAAGGAACCAAAAATTACAAAGAGAGTTCCAAAAACAAAAGGCTTTATGCAAACAATAGATGAAATGCCGGGCGATATTTTTTACAGCCACTTCAGAATGGAAAGGAGAACTTTTGATGTATGTAAATGAAAAACTAAAGCTTTTACTAAACTTATTTGTTTTTATATTTAGAAACTTCTGTGTTTGTTAAGTGGTTCTCACAAAAAGGCTCAGACTGGTCGTCCTGGTCTTGAATTAAAGAATATTCTTTTTATAACGCTGTGGAAAGTTGCCAATCAAAACAGCTTTCGCGAAGTAAGCGATCGTTTTAATGTTGGAATGGGTGCGTGCTACAGAGGTTTTGTTTATTGTATTCAAATGATTGCTAACAAAAAACATCTTATAAAATTTCCAAACTCGGAATCAAGTCGAAGAAAAATAATGGAAGGGTTTGAATCATTTAGGTCTCACCCTTTTCCCTACGTCTTGGGATGTATTGATGGTACACATATCCGAATATCACAGCCATCAAAAGATAGTATCAGTTATTATAATCGTAAGGGAACATATTCAATAATAGCGCAGGTAAATTTTTTCAATTCGTTATTTGTTTTATTTACTACTAAAAAAATTATTTTGTAAAATTATATTTATGATGTTTTAGTTGGGCACCCAGGTCGTTGTCACGATGCGTCTGTGTGGGCCGATAGCCCTTTAAAGCGTGCAATTGCATCAGGCCACATTGATTTCCCATCTAATTGCCAGTTGTTAGGCGACGCAGCCTATCCTTTAGAAAATTATTTAATGCTCCCTTATCGTGATAATGGGTACTTGTCAACTGCGCAAATGAGATTTACACAATTTTAAGTTCAACTCGAGTGTGTGTAGAACAAGCATTTGGAATATTAAAAAAAAAATTTCGAATTTTGAATTATTTAGAAATTCATGATGTAAAGCTAGCAAGAACTATAATAATGTCTTGCTTTATTCTCCATAATTTCATTATTAACACGGAAGGGTCTCCCGAAAACGTGGAGATTGTTAATGAAGTAGACTCTGTAAATTACAACAATAACATTCCAAATGGCGAAACTCCAAGAGAACAAGCAAGAATAAAAAGAGAAATGCTAACTACTTTTCTCTCAGCTTAGATAAAACAATATTTTTTTCAAGTTTTATGTCTATTTTTAATAGTTTGCAAAAATAAATTCATATTCTGAATAAAAAAAACTTTATTTTATTATTTACGAGCCGATGATAAAGCTTCTCGTAATTTTCTTATTTCTTAAATTTTTTCTTTTTAAATTTTTAATTTTCCTTTTTCACAGCTTACGACATTTTCTAACAGTCCTATCAGCTTGACTTTCTTTTGTTAAAAACTCCAAAATATCAACTCGACTGCGCTTCCGTACTGGAGGTGAGCTTTCATCTTGCGTCGAAGCTGCTTGAGACGTGCATGGCTCGTTGCTATCGCCGGTCAAATCTGCATATAATGTGTCCAAGCTCGATGTGTCCAAACTCGATTCCATATTGCATTCTGCCACATATATATCACTGCGGCAACCATATACTTCGTCTAGTCTGTCATAGAATTCCCACGTAGTTGGTGCTTCGCCCGATGTCTTGTTGCGTTTCTTAATGCGTTTATACGTCACCATGAAATTTAAAAATTTCCGGTATGTGTCGTCTCGTGAAAAAGGGAACGTGTCATCTATGGACTTTATATTTTGCAAAACACATAGTACAACGCGTTTCTTTTTTTTCACGAAATTGCTTTTCCATTTCCAATCTGGAATTTATTAATAGGTTTTTGTAATTATGTGTCCATTTTTTGCTGTAAATAGGTAAATAAGTGAATATACAATAGAAATATATTAAATTATAAGAAAATTCGCTTACTTATCTTCTTGCGTCGCCATTGTAATACGTGTTGTATTTATTTTGCATCTAATTTTTTTTGGATGCCTTTCTTGCTTTTTCTTGCGTATTAAATACAATAGTGATGCCAATAGGAACAAAATACATTGTCATAATTTACACGGTTGCATTTACGAACACAATGCAATGTATTATTACAAAGCAACATGCGTTTAGGAAGTCAGCCAATTATATAAAATCCTGTCGCAATTGTGGGAAAAAACATCAGATATATACCACAATATGCAATTAAATATTATTGGGTACAATAAATCAAATTTTATCTTCGTTTTCGTCCTCTTGTAATTATATTTAATTGATAAGCTGCTACAATTTTCCGCTTCATTGCCATGCTTTCGCTTCAAAAATTTTTGTATAATGAAGTACGCCATCAGCGTTCGATAGTGTAATAGCAAAACGTAAACTTCGCTGTCGAGCATGTCGGCCGACATGTACGTCAGTGTAATAGCCCTATTACATAGCCTATGACCCATAACACATATATCTGCTAAGTTTCTTCAATTTAGGAACACCCAATAACTTTTTAGAAGCAATATAAAAAATAAAAAAATCAATGTCCGGTTAGATTTGCCAAATACCCCTAGGTGCATCGATTAAGACTTTCTTTATTTGGCTTGTTTAATTTTTTTCAATTCTTCTTTGTTTCAAATCTGTTTAAAGGTCGCTCTTAACTATTAACTTTTATTTATTTGTTGATTACTTAAATTGAAATTCAGAGATTTAAACAGTTTTTTTCTATTAGTAAAGGCAGACGAAGAATAACAACAAACAACGTTTGAGTAAACAAAGTGAATTAAAAAACAAAAAAACAATAATAATAGTAAGAATAATAAAATTTAATAGAATAACTTAATTCATGTAAATTCTGCATATTGTGAATAATTATTAATAATAATGACTGGGGAAGCTGCTAAAGTGGAATCACTTGTTCTTTTAAAACGGCAAAGAGGTGCGGCCAAAGCGAACATAACCCAAATAAAAAGTATGTTAGATTCATCTGCATCAAAATGGGATCTAGTAAAGCTGCAATGCCGTTAAGAAATTGTAACTTCTTATATGGAAGAAGTAGCATCATTTCAAAGTCAAATAGAAATTATTGATCAAGATAATAAGCGCGCAGGTTTAGAAGAATTGTGTATTACTGTCAAAACTAAATTGATTATACTGTTAGGCAAACACAACCGAAACGATAGTTCGGCACTGGAAACAACAATGGGTATAGCCCTTCCAAATTTGAATTTACCCTCTTTTGTAGAAAAATATTGCCAATATAAGAACTTTATATCGTCCTTTTATAATTTAGTGCACGCTGAACCTACTTTATTCCCAATAGAGAAATTTAATCATTTGTTGAGTTGCCTGACAGGTGTCGCCTTAAGAACTGTTAAATCATTTCAGGTAACAGAGGAAAATTATCCTTTTTGCAACTTTAAAAAAAACGTTATGATAAAAATCATTAATATTTCTTGACAATATAGAAAATTTGTTTAACATTCCAAATACGTGAAATCCGAATGCATCTTCTATACTTAATATTGTAGGCAGTGTTTCCGCAATTTTCGGCTCATTACAGTCCTTGGTTTCACACAAGTAAATAGTTAATGCTTTGATAATACAATTGGTGTAGTCAAAAATTGATAGTGAAGCCTAAGCAAAGTGGAATGAGCAATTATATTATTCAGTTTTAACAAGTTGGGAAGAATGTGCTAATGTTCTTATTCGAAGAAGTCAATCGTTAAAAGTAAATGAAGATAAAGTTAATCGAAAGAAAAAAACATTCAATCGGAAAGATAAAAAAAAACCAGCGTAATGCAAGATCTTTATTTTCATGTTCTCAACAAAGTCATGAAAAATTGTTATGTATTGGAAAGCCCCTAATAATATGTTCGTTAGAAATAATATGTTCGTATCAGCCGGAACTTAATTTATGTGGAATTAAAATTCGTAGTAACATGTACCTGATCCTGATTTCGAAAATTGTCAGAAAGTCGACATGCAAATTGGAATGGATGTTTTCTTTGAAATTATTTTTGTGGGACTGATACGACTTGGTGAATCACTACCTAAATTACAAAAAACCTTGGTGGGATGGTAGTAGCAATACGGTTTGTAATGTGGTCAATGACAATAAAATTGAGAGTCTAAATAATTTAGAAGTTTTTGTTAAAAAGTGTTGGGAACTTGAAGAGTTGCCTAACTATCATGTCAAACACAGTGAATAACATATACAATGTGAAGCCTATTGTGAAGAGAATTAACAAACTACCCTTTACAGATAACCCTTCGGTTTTAGGGTCGTCATTTGAAATCGCTAGACGTAGATTTTTATGACTAGAGCGAAGATTGTCAAAATCACCTGAGATTAAGAATTTATATATAGATTTTATGTTGGAATATATTGCTTTAAATCATATGACTCCGATCCACATTACTTTATACCTCACCAATGCGTGCTAAGACCTTTAAATTAAGAGTCGTATTTGACGCGTCTTGCCGCACTAGCTCTCATGTATCGATAAATGATATTTTGTTTCGTTTTCGTGTTACAAATTTGCTTTGGTATCAAATGTATCGCCAACTAATAGTACATCAAGAGCATAAAAAATATCAAATGATACTATGGCGACATGATGAAAAGGCAGGTTTTGACTTAGCAAAGTGGCACTGTAATAACGAAGTCAGTAATAAAAATAAACAGCTAGAAAGATCGTTGCCAATTAGTGATACAAACTGTACAAAAACATTGGGCATGACAGGTTTTAACTTAGCAAAGCGGCACTGTAATAACGAAGTCAGTAATAAAAATCAACAGCTAGAAAGAACGTTGCCAATTTTCAAATATTGTTAAAGAATAAAAATAGAAAAAATTATAGCGCCTCGATACGTTAATACATTGCTAAATAACAAGGTGGAAATCCATGGATTCGCAGACTCTTCTGAAAAAGCATATGGGAATACATACGTTTAAAAACAGATCCAACAACAAAACTACAAACGCATAACATCAAATTATTAGAGAAGCTGTTTAGTCAAAATATAATAGATGCTAGGGAGAAATACAAAGTACGTATAGACATATAATAACAAAACACAATAAACCAAAACAAATTTAGTAAACATTTAACGCTTTTCAAAACTAGACGACTAAACTCAAAAGTAATGCAAAATTTATGTACGTGTTATGTTTATAGTTTTCAACACTTATTTATAAAAACTCTTTACTTAATTTAAATTAATTTATATTTTTGTGATAATAAATGTTGTAACAACAATATTGTTTTTTTCAGTTTTTCCTGGAGAAGAACACCGAAGGTGTTCGAAATATGGAAATAATAAAAATATATATACATATACCGAGATAAAACATAATAAGTTTTATTCTTACACCTAGAGCCTGAAGAACAATTACAATACCAATTTAAATTTATTAATTACAATTGTATACTACTAATAATTATATATATATATATATATATATATATATATATATATATGTTATTATATATATATATATATATATATATATATATATATACATATATATATATATATATATATATATATATATATATATATATATATGTATATATATATATATATATATATATATATATGTTATTATATATATATATATATATATATATATATATATATGTTATTAGCCTCCGGTATTTAATTTTTTTAAATATTTGTGACCACAGGCAAGTTGAAATTGATTCGTTTTTTATTATCATATTTCCTTTATTTCGGTGTTATATCTACGATATTTTTCATAAATCAGCAAAAACTTTTAAATTTGTTCCTATACAAATAAATAATATTGCAGCTTCACTCTATTCTATTATTTTCATATTCTAAATTATTCCACAATGAAACAGTTTGAAAATTTTAGACGGACCTCAGATGCCATCTTAAAATTTGAAGTCAGTGAAGAAATTCGTGATAACGATCATCACGCCTATACGTTAGAAATAATGAATGAGGAATTAAAATCATTGTGGGAGAAAGTGAAAACGACGTATGAGAATAGAATATAGAAACTTGAAGCTTTAGCAAAAGGCAAAGCTGAACAATTAGAAGCTGCTGAGGTAAAATACGAAAACGCTCTGGATGTTTATGCGCGTTGTATGAAATATATTCGTATTAATTTACCATTACCACCATTTGATACTGATATTTTTGAAAGGGATTATCTTTCATGGCCAACATTTCGAGATCTTTTTACGGCTTTGTATATAAATAATAGTCGCCTCAGTAACATTGAAAAATTATGTTATTTATTAAAGAAAGCTGACAAGGAGGCTAAAGAAATTGTATCAAAGTGCTCGTTAACTAACGCAAGATTTGATCTCGCGTGGAATAATCTGAAGACGACATATGAAAATCCGCGATTGTTGGTCAACAATTAATTTAAAATCACTTTTTAATTTGGAATCCGTATCCAAAGAATCGAGCTCCGCTCTAAAAAATCTGCAAAGTGGTATTAATGGATTTGTGACTGCCATGTCAATTTATGAAATTGAAATTAAAGAAGTTTCATTGTTGTGTGAACTGTTTTTCGAAATCTTATGAAGTCAAAGATTGTAAAAGCAAACATCTTTGTTTTAAATGCAACCAGAAACATCATACTATGCTTTATAGGGAATATCCTATCAATAATTTCGCTGAAGTACCTCATCAAACAATTTGAATACAAATCCTGTTTTCAGATGCTCTGATTTAGGTTCAGAGATGCCTTCGACATCAGCTGCTGCTCGCTCTAACTCTAATCACCACGTTTTTCACCTCTCACAGAATTCGTCTGTATTGCTAGGAACTGCGATGGTCTTCATTATTTGCCATGATAAAACGTATCCAGCAAGGGCCTTAATAGATCCAACGTCTGAAGATTCATTCATATCCGAACATTTGCGAAATCAATTTCGACTTCCGTCACATTCTACGAATGTAAAGATTTTCGGTGTTAACAGAGAAGCTTCCACAACTTCTAAGAAAATTCGTACTATTAGAGTGGGCTCGCTACTAGATCGAGAACTTAAATTGGAGACGTGTGCTTTAGTTTTACCTGCCATATCAGGTAATTTGCCATCGTTTATGTGTCCTTCGGATATTAAAAAGGAATTATCAAATTTGCAATTGGCAGATCGTAATTTCCATAAAAGTAGATCAATAGGTCTGTTATTTGGTGCAGATTTATATCCCCAAATAATTCTTGGTGACGTTCGTCGAAATATTTGTGGATCGTTAATGGCCCAAAAAACAGTATTTGGATGGATTTTAACGGGTCCACTTGACTCTTTAGCAAATGATTCTGTTAATGTTTTTTCCCTGCTGTAACCTCTTCTGAAAATCTTTTGAGATTTTGGGAGTTGGAAGAAACTCTAAAACGAAAAATTTTGTCGCCTTCTAAAAAATTTCGTGAAGAAAACCACTAGTCGGGATTCTATTGTAGACACACTGTGTCATTACCCTTTAAACCAGAGTTTCCTTTTGAGATTTCTTTGGGAATATCGAGATCTAGTGCGTTCATACAATTAATGCGAGTAGAATCGTCCATCTCTAAGAAACCAGAAATTAAAAACATGTATGACGGTGTGTTAATGGACTATTTGCATTTAGATCATATGCGAGTAGTAAAATCTTATAACTAAGCCGTCACAAAATCATGCTATTTGCCACATCACCGAGTGATCAAAGCGGAGAGAAAAACAACTAAACTTCGAGTTGTTCTTAATGCCTCTAATAAAACTTCAAATGGTAATAGCCAAATGATTGTCTTTTTATAGGACCGACTTTGCAAGCCGATCTAGTGAATTTAATTTTACGTTGGAGGTTGTTTAGGTTTGCGTTTAATTGTGCCATTACCAAAATGTATAGACAAATTCGTGTCCATTCGTCCCATACTCCTTTTCAGCGAATACTTTATCGATCATCGGATGGTAATATTGTGGATTACGAGCTGCATACAGTTACCTTTGGGTTAAATTGTGCGCCCTATTCAGCAATTGGCGGATGACTTTGAGGAGGAATTTCTTATGGCTGCAGAGATATTAAGGAAAGATATGTACGTGGATGATTTTCTAACTGGCACTCATGAGAAATCGGTTGCGGTGATGGCTAGAAATAAACTAATTGCTGCCTTGTTATCAGCTGGGTTCAAATTACGAAACTGGACAGCCAATGAAATTTCTATTTTGAAGGGGTTGCGTATAGATCATTTAGTAGATTCCAAAGTTTTGTCCTTTGGGGAATCTAGCTGTTCAAAAACATTAGGAATTTTTTGGAATGCTCAGCTTAATTCTTTGTGATTCAAAGTTTTTCCTTTAGAGGCAAAAGCGAAATATACGAAGAGAGAGGTATTATCTAGTAAAGCTAGATTTTTTGAACCGGTTGGTTGACTAAGTCCTGTAATTATTAAAGCAAAAATTATAATGCAACGCATTTGGCTTGATAATATTGACTGGGATGATTCTCTTCCGTCCTCAACAGAAAAAGACTGGTTACAATTCGTTGAATCCTTTAATCAAATAAAAATTATTCAAGTGCCAAGATGGGTAAATTATTATAAAGATGCGAATACTGAAATTCATGTCTTTTCAGATGCCTCGGAAAGGCATACGCGGGGGTAATATATATTCGAACCATAACCCCACAAGGAGAAATATATTGCCATTTATTATCTTCCAAAAGAAAGGTAGCGCCAATTAAGTCATTTTCTCTACCCCGCCTTGAGTTATGCGGAGCAGTTTTAGCATCAGAATTGCTGAAAAATATTCTAAGAAGTGCCAATTTCAAAAACCTGTTGTTGGACAGATTCAACTATCGTTTTGGCATGATTGCGTAAAACGCCTTTGGCGTGGACTATCTTTGTAGCAAATAGAGTTTGTCGCATTCAGGAAAATACAGGTAACCATAATTGGTTGCATGTTCGATCTGAAGATAATCCTGCAGATTTAAGCAGGCGGGGGTAGATCCGCTCACTTTATCGGAAGGTAAACTCTGGTGGCACGGGCCTTCATAGCTGGCTAAACCCGAGAATCATTGGCATCAGAGTAATTTTGAAAATTTGAATACAGATATAGAAAGATGCAAAATAAAAGTTCGTGCTTAACTTTTTTCGAAATTTGAAGACATTTAGACAGATTTTCTTCGCTTGAGAGAGCGTTACGAGTTGTACCATATAATTTTCGTTTCTTTCACTCTACGCATCAATCATATAAAGTAAAGTTTAATTATGAATCGGAACTTATTTCCAGCGATGACATTAATAGAGTCAAATTACGTTTGGCTATTGTTGCTCAAAAGGCCTTTTACCCAGAGGAATATAAAAGTCTCTTAAATAAAGAGCACTTGCCAGTAAAAAGCTCGTTAGTGCCTTTGAATCCGCTTTTGAACGAACAAAACGTAATTAGATTGAATGGTAGATTGGCGAAATCTTCCTCATTATCATATTGTGAACAGCATCCCATCATATTACCATATGGCTTTCGTTTTGCAAAGCTTACTGCAAAATTCATACATTTGCTTACTATTCATGTTAGTAATCAACTAATGGTAAGGGTCTATCGATGCGAATATTTGGTTCCTCGATTACCTGTCATGATTCGAACGGTAATACATAACTGCAAGTACGTTGATCGGAAACGTACTTGCAGTCAAATAATGCCTGCGCTTCCTTCTGAACTTACCACTATTGATCGACAGTTCATTAACACAGGAGTTGATTTTGCAGGACCTTTCGACGTAAAGAATTATAATAATAAATCTTTATATATTTCAAATAATGATATTGAGCTTGGGGCCTGTTTTTATAAAATGGTATGTATTTATATCAGGATATTTCGATATCATCTGGATATCTTTTTCAGTATAACAAACAAAATTAAGCATTAATTATAATTTATTAATAACAAAATTTTAAGTATATAAATTTTAATATTTTTGTTGTTTTATGTTTTTTTAGATAAGTATTGAAATGAATGAAAAAATTTTTTATTTTCTGTACATATTAAAAAACATTTCAAAATATTGAAAACTTTTTTTTTTCATGCCTACATTGTAAAAAATTTTTGAAATATGAGGAAATGAGTATAATAATTAATAAGATTTAAGCACATTCTTGATTGCACTATGATCTTTTTAATAATCTATTCTTGTAAATCAAATGTCTATAATTCGGTGCTACACTATAACATTAAATAATAAAGTTTCTAAGATCACGAAAGGGTACGTGTGTATTTTCGTGTGCTTTTCTATGAAAGCAGTACATTTAGAAGCAGCGCCAGATTTATCAACTGACACTTTTCCGGCTGCATTTTCTTGCAAGGAGAAATACTGATCTCATTAGATGTCGTTTCTCTGTTCACCAACTTCCCAGTGAAAAAAGCAATAAACATAATAATGCAAAAATGGACGACCATCGAAAACTACACAAAAATGTCTAGGCCCTTATTCGAAAAAAATCTAAAATTTTGTCTCTGTGCATATAATTATTTATGTATATATGAAAATGGGATCTTCAACCACATATTTAGCATGCCGATGGGGAATCCACTTTCACCAACAATCGCGGATTTGGCACTTGACAAACTTAGTGTAGAAAACATCCGACTATAATACATAACAAAATATGTAGATGACTTATTAGCTATAGTAAAATCTGACGAAAAAGAAAAAATTTTAAAAGTTTTCAATAGTTTTCATTCAAAAATACAATTCACCAGAGAAGAATAAAACAGAGAAGAATAATACAATTACCTACTTGGACACCAAAATACATAGAAAAGACAGCGGACTAACAACAAACTGGTAGAAAAAAGATACCGCTTCCGGCAGAATAAATCTTAATTCCAAACAACCCAAAAATCATATAATTAACACTGCCAAAAACTAAATCTATAGAGTTTTACATCTTAGTGGCAAACAACTCCACGAAAAGAACATAAAACACATCAGGAAAATATTAACAGAAAACAGTTTCCCCAATAGACTCATCAGCAAAATGATTAGCGAAATAAACACAAAACTTAACAGTAATACAATAGATAACAAATCAATGCCTGAAAAGTAAGAAAAGACATATCACAGCATATGTTACATCCCTGGATTAACTGATAA
>OY776277.1:76604517-76644517 GCA_963675445.1 Linnaemya vulpina | reverse complement strand
TAAAAATAAATGTTTTTTAATAATAAAATAGATTTCCCCAACCCCTTGATAAAGTCAACAAATAATTGAAGAAACGTCGGGAAAGAATGAAATAACACTTGTTTTTTATTGTCATTATAACAACCTAGGCCTTATTAGCTTACAACAAAAATCATTCAAAATACAATTTGTCAATATAAACACAAATAAAGTAAATACGTTTACTTTTTACTTTCTATTTTGATCGCCATCATAACACTTCGTGTAAAGCAATTACTGTCATCCTTAAAAACCTTTACAAGGTAATTATAGAAAAAATACAAAAATATATAAAGCTAACATTTCTTGAATAATACTAATTCCTTGTTTCCATTCATTTATTTATATAAATTTTTATACCCCACGCCGAAACAATCACCTTTAATGAAAAAGAAACTAGAAGCACATAGTCTAAAAAGGTATGAGGTAAAACCTATTTATTGCTCATACTACTCGTCAAATATAAGGACAAAAGCAAATGCATCATGTTGTTGGTCGTCAGCATAATATTGGTATCTGCCAGAATTGTATCTAACTTGTTTTTAAAAACTTTTATATATGTATTTTATAAAAACTGCTTTGCTTATTTAGTATATTTCTTAAAAAGACTGACTATAAGCCCAGAAACTGATAAGTTTTCAATGAAATGTAATCTTCAAGTTCGTTTTGTAGAGTATTTATAATACTAATAAAGATAATAATAATAATAAAATAATTACTGAAGTTGTTCTTTTGTTTTTTCCCAGAAATATACGTAAACATATTTAAAACTTGGGTGTTTTTACTTTGGTTATGTTAAAAAAAGTATTATATATTAGTTTATTTTAAATTAGCCAACAAAATGCCACAATTTAGCTCTCTAAATGCGTAAGAACATGATTATCTTTCTAGAGTTAAATTTGTCTGAAAAACTGAAAGCGTATTTAAAGAGCTACATTTAAATATCCAGTGATTGCCATAAGACACATATGACCAATTTTAAGCATGCAACAAGGGAGCATTGTTATTTTTGCTCTTAACATTTTTAAGTCCTATCTCATCTGAAGGGAATTCCCTTTGATTAAACATATTTAGGGGTGTCATAGAATGCAAGTCGGTTTTCCAAATCGAAATTGGTTTCATTTGGTGTCATGAAAACAAGCCGGTTTTGCCATTTTCGAATGCAAGTAAAACTGATATTCGAATCTACTGTTTTATATTTACTGAATTGTTTACTACTTTTAAGGCAACATTTTTGTTTGAAAATTTAATAAATTGTGGTATTTGGCATAAAATGTTTACAAAACTTGTTTTTATATTTAAAAAAAAAACTAATTATAAAAGATAATATAAGATGTAGGATATAAATTATACGATTTCGATGTTTGCATTTGTGCAATCTTGCCGTTTTGTGAAAATATAAAGGCAATCTATTAAGTATATTAATAAAAAATTGTTGCTAAAACAAATTAAAATTAATTTTATATGTATCAAAAACAAAGCAGAGCTGTTCTTGCATGCTCCAGGGTCTGATGGCACAGGAGATATCCGAAGAAGGAAGTTGCGAGACTGCAACTTCTCTTCTTATAAGCTGCTTCCATTCTGCTGCTTAGGCTTTGCCAGTTTAAACAATTACGCTTTCTAGGTATATAATATTAGACACAACAAAATGCTGCCTCCCACATTATAAGATCACGCCATTACTGAAACTAGAAGATTCTTGATTTTTAGCTGAAAGGTATAAAAAATTTGTTTAAAATTATTATATCACATCTCTGCGTTGAAGTAAAGTATCAACTATTTTAGATCACGAAGTCATGGTTATGTAGCGCTTTCTTCTTCCATACAGGGTGCAACTGAATATGAACTTTAACGAAAAGCATTGGTTGAAATGCTATTTAATAAATAGCATTTTTATGCAATTTATTTAATTAACTTGCATTTTCAATGAAATCAACGAATTGAAAAAACATATTAAATAAAAATAGCTTTTTAATATTAAACTTTACTACGTATAAAGCTATCTCACCAAAATGTTTTCATTTCACTTGTATTTGCACTCAAAGAAGTATATTTAGAATTTTATTAATACGGTTGCCACGTATATGCATAGAGCTCCGTAAAAATATTTATATTTTAAATAAAACTGTGTTAGAAATTAAAGAAAAGATCGAAATTTAATAAACAAATTAAGGACCGTGTGTGAACAATAAAAGTTTCTCAAATAAGATAGCAGACTATTGAAACTTAAGTACAATCAGGATAAATGCATTAATATGCCTGAAGAATGCACTAAATGTAAGACTAATATAAGAGGTGAAACGGGTATTCATTGCAGTGGAGTTTGTAAAAAGGTGTATCATAACGCATCAAAATGTTCGGGTCTTGACCAATACTCCATTAGTGTTCTAGAAGGAAAAAATTTCGTTAGATTTATTTGTGATGATTGCATCTAATACATCCATAATGTGGATCTCGTTTTAAAAGAAATTCAAGATGGTGTCAATAGAAATAAACAAAATCTAACCGAATATAAAGACGAATTTAAAGTAATATTAAAACAAAATGAGTCAGAAATAAAACAACTATTAGAAGCAATTGAAAAACGGTATGAAGAAAGATTTAAAAAAATAGATAGAGCTCAAAAAATCTGTGAAAAAACTGTAGAAGAAGTTCAAAAACTGTATGCTTGTGTTAATGATTTTGAAAACAAAAACAAAGATATGTATAATGGTATAGAAGAAATCAATAACAAAATGTGCAATGAGATTAAAAAAGCGTTAAAGGAAACAACAGCAACAAAAAATAAAATGTCATATGCGGAATCAGTAAAAACAAAAACAGTGATGCCAGATATGACAAGAAAAGTACCTTTGGTAATAAAACCTAAAGAAAAGCAACCTGTTGAAAAAACTAAAGATGATTTAAACAAAAAAGTGGACCCGGTATATTTGAAAATATCGAAAATAGAAAAAATGGAACTGTCATAATTCAAGCGGATAATAATGAGGACAGGGAAAAAATAAAAAAAGCAATTCAAAGTAAAATGAGTGAAGCGTACAAAATTAAGGTGCCTAACCCTATAGAGATGTGTGTTTCAATAACGGGTATGACATTCAAATATTCGGAAGATGAATTAATCGAAAGAATAAAAAAGCAAAATCCAATATTAAATGAATCAGTAATGAAAGTTAAGAAATTATATGAGATCAAGAGGAATAATAAAATTGTTTACAACGCGAAGTTACACGTAGATAACGAATCGTACAATAAACTAATATCAGTGGAAAAAATTAACGTTGGGTGGGAAAAATGTAGAGTATTCGATGGCACTGATGTAATAATATGTTATAAATGTAATGGGTATAACCATATCGCCAAAGACTGCAGAAACATTGAAACATGTCTGAAATGTCATGGAAACCATAGCCATAAAGAATGTGATAAAGAAAAAATTATGAAATGTATAAACTGCGTAAAAATAAATAAAAAACTTAATATGGGATTAGATGAAAATCATTTTACCATGAACAGAGAATGTCCGGTTTATCAAAATAAACTGAACAGTAAAAAAAGACGAATAGGTTTAAGCGATTAGCAATCAAAAAGTATACGTGGGATATATACAAATGTTCAAGGACTTATAAATAACTTGAATCAAGTGGAAATTATGGCAGAAAATGACAGACCAGATTTTATAGTGCTATCGGAAACTCATTTGACAGAAGATATAAATGAGCATGAAATTTCAATAAAAGGTTATGGAGAAATTATGACATTGTCTGAGTCAAAAAGAACTGGCGATATTATAACCTATTATAAGAAAAAATGGAAAGTTCAAAAAGTTTTAAAAAAAGTCAATAATTCAAAGTTCTGGTTGAACGCGTGTACAATGAAATGTGGAAATAACTATTTTATAATAGCAGGGGTGTATAGATCTCCTAGTTATAGTGAAGCAGAATTTTGCGAACACTTTGAAAATTTTGTTGAAAATATATGTGAATACAATTGTGATATAATAATAGTAGGAGATTTCAACATAGACTGGTCAAGTAATGGATTTTACAAACAGACGATAGAAAGTATATTTTATGACAATGGACTCAAACAAATAGTTGATGATTATACAAGAATAACTATAAATACAAGAACAATAATAGACTACGTGGTGACTAACATGGATAAAATATCAGTGAACTGCAATATGAATAATAAAATATCGGACCACGAAGCACTTGATATAACAATAGCATGTGAAATGAGAGTACAAGAAGTCGTACAGCAAAAAGAAATAGTAACTTTTAAATATAATAAAAATACATTTAATACCGAATTAACATCACGCTTCAATCTGAATGAGTTTTACCATATAAATAATAATACAGTTTTTTTTTACGCAATGATCGAAGAAACAATACAAAAGTTTACCTATAAAAAAATAATACGAGGTCAAAGTTGCATAAATAAGTGGTTCAATACACAGCTAAGACAACTCAAACAAGAAAAAATTTTCAAATATCAAATAGCGAAGTTATTAAATTCAAATGAAGCATGGAATAGGTATAAAACGATAAGAAACACTTATATAACTAAAATTAATTTTGAAAAAAATAAGTATATTGAGAGAAAAATAAACAAAGCCAAAGATCAAAAAACAATGTGGAAAGAAATTAAAAATCTAATACTTAAAAAGAACCAATCTGTAATACAATCTGTGATATTTAAGGAAGTAGAATACAAAGATAACTATCAAATTGCTGATCAATTTAATAATTACTTTATCAACAGTATTAAGTCAATTAGCGATAGTATAGATGACATAGATTACATAAATGAAATTCCTGTGATAAATTCTAGATTTAAATTTAGTACAATAAATATGCAAGAGCTTAAAGAGACATGTAAAAATCTAAGGAACAAACCAGATTTCAATAAAGTGACAATCAAAATAATATTAGACAATTGGAATGTAACGGGACCCGCACTGCTTTATATAATTAATAAGTCCTTTGAAACCGGAGTATTCCCAGAGACATGGAAGAGACAATGGTGACTCCAATTGAAAAGGTTTATAAAACAAAAAAATGTGAAGAATATCGACCAATAAATACATTAAAAACATGCAAAAAAATCATTGAAAAAATTGTTAAGGCAAAATTAGAAAAATATATGGAGCAAAATGAACTGTTTTCTAAATATCAATCGGAGTTTCGAAAAAAGTACTCATGTGAAACTGCAGTTAATTATGTAATACATAGATGGAAAAATACAATAAAAAATAATAAAATAATTGCAATATTTTTAGACTTTAAAAGAGCTTTTGAGACTATAAATAGACAAATACTGCTCCGAAAGTTGTATAGATATGGTGTAAGAGGAACGGAACTAAAATGGTTTAAAACGTACCTAATGGACAGAAAACAAATAACAAAAGTAAATAATGTAAAATCCAATACAATAACTAACGATTTCGGTGTTCCACAAGGTTCGATTTTGGGCGCGTTATTGTTCATAATTTATATAAACGACATGCCAAATATATTAGAGAAATGTGAAATCGTTCTTTGTGCGGACGATACTCTGATATTTACGGAAGCTGAAAATGAAGAGCAATGTCAGTTTAAACTGAACCACGATTTAACAAAAGTGAATGGATGGCTAAAAATGAATAAGTTGAAACTAAATGAAAACAAAACTAAATTAATGGAAATAAACATGAACAGTGACTTGGTAATAAGAATTAATAATATAGAAATAGAAAAAGTAAAAAGTATAAAATACCTCGGTTTTATAATAGACACGAACTTAAAGTTTAAAGAGTATATTGATTATATGTGTAAAAAAATAGGAAAAAAAAATCGGGTTTTTTAGGAGACTCCGAGGTAAAGTATCTACGTTAACCGCAATTAATATTTACAATGTCATAATTAAACCGCACTTTGAATATGGATCTACAATATTATATACATGCTGTACTGAAACACAAATATTAAGACTTCAGAAATTACAAAATAGGGCGATGCGATCAATTTTGAAATGCAATAGATACACATCAATCCAAATTACGTTAAACACACTGCATTGGCTAAATATAAAAGAACGACTAGAACTTAACACGCTAAATTTTAAACAAAAAATGAAGATGGGAAATGCGCCTGTATACCTATGTGAGCAATTAGAATATGTTGGGCAAATACAACCATATAACCTGAGAAACGCACAGGACTTTAGGATACAGCGTGTGACAACTAATGTTATGCAGCGATCACTATTTTACAAGGGCTCAAATTTATACAACTTGCTACCACAAGATGCCAAAAATGAAGAGAATATGAAAAATTTTAATCGTAAATGTATACAATTTGTAAAAACCAATATATCACAACATTTGCAGTAATAACGTTGTAATATTAAACTTTAAACATTGTACCTTATTATGAAAATTTTGAAAATTATATTATATTGTCAAGAAATTTTAAAAAGTATTCTATATACTACTAAATAAATACATCAATCAATCAATCAATCAATCAAAATCAATTTATTGTATGAACCTATCTTTTTCCATTGCTAATCCAAGTTGTTATATTCTCTACCTAGCTTTTATTCCTTTTATTTAGGTAACTATTATTCCAATGGTTACACTTTACTAATATAACTAAGGCCCAATTTATATAAGAATTTTAATTCATGAATATTTTTTACTTTTCTTTCAAAACATCTTCTAAAATCCTCTAGCACTTAAACGGTATTTATAATTCATGTATATTTTGATTCCAGGGTTGATTTTTTCAACTTGTAATCGCCTAATTTTCTTTGTTTGATCCTTCTTATTTTAATATTATTGTTTTATAGACAAGAAATTTCAGAATGAGTTCAAAAGGAAATTAAAAAAATTCACGAAAAACAGAAATCGTGATGTTTGTTCTACTGCTACTTCGTCTCTACACCGCTCACCAACAAACAAAAACAGCATGAATAAAATTCATGAATAAAATTCTTCGTCTAAATTGGGCCTAATATTCCGGATGTTTTTGATCATATTTTTAAACAATTGAAAAGTCCAACAGAAGGCGCCAGATGCTAAAGCCAAAATTTTGAACTTATCGACAAAAAAAAGTGTTGTAATTACATCCATATTTCTTAAATTGGCCACACTGATCGACGATTTTAGCCAGGAAGTAGGTAGTACCTAGCGTCATTATCTTTAGGCATATTGACCATGCCTTAACAGTTTGTTGCAAAGCATATACATATATCATTAAAGTTTGTTTATGTGTACATATATCTGGTACGCTATACATGGTACAACAATATGATGTTAGGGCAACACACACTCATTGATGTTATTTGTATAACAATTGCCGCTTACAGACTATAATAACAAATGCTGCTTCGAGACTACCTCGTGTATAATGCACCATAATTGCTTCAAATAAATAATTGTGATTCATCTGTAGCGTATTTAGAAATTTAATTCAACAAGTTGTATGTGCGTGGGAACCTTAAAAAGGCACATTATTTTCACTTGATATACTATACACAATCCTTATAATATATAAATAATTGCAATGTTGATTTCTCCATCTCATATATTATTATAAAAATATACATTTCAGCAGTTCCTTACTAAACAAAACGACAACATTTTCTTCTCCAGTAAGTAAATGTACTAAATCGGAATCATCCACCTGCTCAATTAGAGTAGCATGTAATCGCACCACGCCAAACAATGTAAACCAAATCGCAAATTTACACATTTCAATACTCGTCTGCACGACGACACTACTTTACTTGTTATGAACACGACGGTGTGGTTATGAATAGACTACGTGTACTAGATTCAATTATGAAGTAATATATATAAGGTGAGATCGCTACGTTGCCACAGATGACTGATTTGCAAAACTATTAATACAACAAGTTCTCCTTATCATTGTATATACATATATATATATACATATATATATATATATATATATATATATATACATATGTATATACCAGGGATGCCCAGCTCATGAAACAATTGTTTAGAGAGAACTCACACATATTCTTATGCTCTTTCATTTAGTCGTTGAGAAGTGTACATGTTTAGCGAATGCTTTGTTGCTTTTTTTCAAGTTCACACTCAAAAAATGTTGTGCGGCCATGCAATGAAATGTTAATGATCTTTCATTTAGTCCTCAGTGAACAAGCGATGAATGCGTATGCGTAGTGGCTGTTTTTATTTCTTATTATTATATGATTAGAATCGTTTATATAAGAATCACAATTGCAATCTTTTATTTTTCGAGAAATTTTTTATAATGAATTATACAAATAAGTTGTTTTGTTTTTATTAAACAATATTTATGCGCAATAGAATTGAGTATTTTGATTAAAAATTTAAAAAATTAAGTTGAATTATTTTATTTAAAAATATGTACATACATATATTAATATGTTTGCTTCTTAATATCAATATAATTTTTCTGTTTTTCAATCTCTTACTAACATTATAATTTGGCTGTAAATATATACTTTCTCTCAATTTGTTATTTTTCTGTTACTAATGCACAAGAAAAAATTTTTTGGGCATCACTAGTATATACATTCTATATGTTGTATATGTACATCAGTGATGCCCAAAAAATTTTTTGTTGTGGATTAGTGAGTAACAGAAAAATAACAAATTGAGAGAGTGTATTTATTTACAGCCAAATTAATATGTTAGTAAGAGATTGAAAAACAGAAAAATTATATTGATATTAAGAAGCAAACATATTAATATATGTATGTATATATTTTTAAATAAAATAATTCAACTTAATTTTTTAAATTTTAAATCAAAATACTCAATTCTATTGCGCATAAATATTGTTTAACAAAAAAAAACAACTTATTTGTATAATTCATTATAAAAAATAAAAAAAGTTTCTCGAAAAATAAAAGATTGCAATTGTGAATCTTATATAAACGATTCTAATCATATAATAATAAAAAATAAAAACAGCCGCTACGCATGCGCATTCATCGCTTGTTCATTGAGGACTAAATGAAAGAGCATTAACATTTCATTGAATGGCCGCACAACATTTTTTGAGTGTGAACTTGAAAAAAAGCAACAAAGCATTCGCTAAACATGTACACTTCTCAACGACTAAATGAAAGAGCATAAGAATATGTGTGAGTTCTCTCCAAACAATTGTTTCATGAGCTGGGCATCCCTGGTTTAAAGCTATTTTGAGTGGTAATATTAAAAAATTATATATGTTTATTTGTTTACACTAGTGATGCCCAAAAAATTTTTTCTTGTGCATTAGTGAGTAACAGAAAAATAACAAATTGAGAGAAAGTATATATTTACAGCCAAATTATAATGTTAGTAAGAGATTGAAAAACAGAAAAATTATATTGATATTAAGAAGCAAACATATTAATATATGTATGTACATATTTTTAAATAAAATAATTCAACTTAATTTTTTAAATTTTTAATCAAAATACTCAATTCTATTGCGCATAAATATTGTTTAATAAAAACAAAACAACTTATTTGTATAATTCATTATAAAAAATGTCTCGAAAAATAAAAGATTGCAATTGTGATTCTTATATAAACGATTCTAATCATATAATAATAAAAAATAAAAACAGCCACTACGCATACGCATTCATCGCTTGTTCACTGAGGACTAAATGAAAGATCATTAACATTTCATTGCATGGCCGCACAACATTTTTTGAGTGTGAACTTGAAAAAAGCAACAAAGCATTCGCTAAACATGTACACTTCTCAACGACTAAATGAAAGAGCATAAGAATATGTGTGAGTTCTCTCTAAACAATTGTTTCATGAGCTGGGCATCCCTGGTTTACACTTTTTACGTTTGTGCAAAATATCACAAAATACTGTTTAGCTTGTGGCGTTTATCATTTAAAAACAAAAAATTTAAACAGCTAAATGAAAAAGTGTTGGCACTTGCGTTTTTGCGTTTGTACAGAAAACGTACCAAATTGAATAAATCGCACAATATATTATTATAAACTTGTGATCGCTGTAATATTTTCATTACTGCGGGATTCACACTTCGTGCTATGTAGTCATATTGTCATAGAGTCATAAAATTTTAGACCTCTTTAAAAAAGTTGTTGTTGTGCTGCATATAAAAAGTCATAAAATAATTGCACTCTTGCAGGTATGTTTTTGTGTTGTCATAAAATAGCCCTAGAGAAATAAGTCGAATTATGAAAATCTTTAAGCGAGACAGCGGTAGTATATGTTTGTCGCCGTTACTTATATATGTTTTACGACGAAAAAGCGGACAAAAAAAATTCATATCTATATTTCTGTATATTAAGTCAAATTTTTATGACATAGAATGTATTAAAGGAGCACTAAAAAGTAAATATATACCATTGAAACATATTTCTCGTTTAAATTACGGAGATGGCAGCCACTGAACGTTTTTCCATATGCCGCCGCAAAAAAAATTTATTCAGCTCATAACAAGGCAGCAGCTGTTAGAGTTTATATATATCACTTTATTTAGCACACCAAGTTATGACGGGTTGCTCACACTTGTCATATAATATGTGCTATTATTTTATGACTCTATGACTACCGTGTGAATCCCCCATATATCTATAGCTAAATTATAATTTCATTACTACTTATCTGTTACAAGACAAATGTGAAAATGCTTATTCGAACGCTGAAAAACGCAACGCAGCGTAGCCAACCAACAGAAAATAGAATTTTACGCATAGGTACGTAGAGAAGATTTTTATACTTGTTTTGTTTGATATATGAACAATTATTTGATACGTACGTAACATATATAACAAATTAATTTGTTAATTAACTTGTTTTACTTAATAAAATCACAAAAGACTAACTTTTTTTTACAATAATAGGTTAATGTTATACATACGTATGTATATGTAGATATATTAACGCATGGGCATTAATTTATGTAGTACTAATTTTACTACATATGTAATTTATGTATGTACATGCAGGCAAATGTGTCGATAATGTTTAGCGACCAGTGCTATGCCATTGAGACAACCCGATAACAATAAACACAATCTTGCACTAATGCAGGTCAGAAATATTCGAAACCATATTCATAACTGAGGGTGAAGTTAATCTCGGGATCTAAGGCATCGTAGTCTTGTGTTCACTACTTCAGCCAGTAGCACCCCTTTAAAAAAAAAAAAATTATATATATATATATATATATATATGTATAGATATATATATATATATATATATATATATATATATATATATATATACATATATTAATAAAATTATAATTTAGCTATACATATAATGAAGATAATACATCGATCACAAGTTTAATATAATATATTGTACGATTTATACAATTTCGTACGTTTTCTGTACAAACGCAAAAACGAAAGTGCCACCACTGTTTCAAGCAGCTGTTTTAATTGTTTGTTTTTATATGATAAACACCACAAATTAAGCAGTATTCTGTGATATTTTGCACCAAAGTAAAAAGTTTAAATAAATAAACATATTTTCCATTACATTTTACATTTTTTTTAATATTACCACTCAAAATAACTACACTCTACAATTTGTTGTATGTACGTATACATACATACATATATACATACACAATTTTTTCTGTTAAAACATATTGTGCGTTTTAAGCATTCTACAAGCTAAGCTGCGGTAGCATTTTCGCTGCGTTGCGTTTGCGATTTCAGCGTCTGGCTAATGGGGCCTTAATACATTCTTACCGCTTGTTGGTTTGTTTGCAGGTCTCCCTTGCACTTCACACTGTCGAACATCGCTGTGAAGAAAACAAGATGCCATACTTTCTGGTTTTAACAAGATTTTTTTTTCTTGGAATCAACATGGCTAGTTTGCTTACAAACTAGGCTTTTGCACTAAGTACATTTGAATTCAAAAACATTTGCTTTTTTAAAAATTCTCAGATTAATTCCAAGTACAAAAGGGGATCAAAGCAAACAAATTCAAAACAAAAAAAGCAAATAAGAAAAACTATTCTCTTTATACGCTCAGAGTTCTTGTATTTACTCATTCTTATTCACTATAAGCAAAGCAAAGTACCCATTTTTTTTGCTAATATTCTGTAAGTGTTTTGCGAAATTCTTATTTTACAGTGTGGGTATTTTAAGCATTAAAAGCAAGCAATGGTTATAGCTTTTTAATTTATCTCATTTGCAGATTATTACTAATAATTAAAATAAAAACTATTATTTTTTTTACCCGTTATTTATATTTTGTCGTAATTTTTATAGCTTTAGTATTTTTTTTCCCTGTAAAATTTTTCCACCCAACTAATGGCTCTTGTAAATTTAAATGACGATATGTATGTACATATGTAAATATTCTTACAGAAATGTTCTTGGTTTTTATTTTTAGCATTGATTTAGCAGTTAATTTCTTGGAATATACATATATACATACCCATCTAGGCATATTTAACTATTGATATGTTGATAGTTTGATCTTAACATCAAATTAAACAAAAGCGGAATTTCATACAAACAAAATACAACTTACCAAAATACACAAGTATTTTAGTAAGTAGTTTAAGAACTGCTTGTCTTAACTCCAAACATGCGCATGTGCTGTTTTTATTTTGCTTACTTCTTACCATGCTTGAAAACTTGCTTTATTCATTTGGTACAGCAACAATATTTATTGTGTTTCTTTCTTATAAAAGAGAACAGAAATTTCCTTTTTAAAGAGAAGGTATAATAAAGCAAATACACGAAAATAATGGAATGTATTTAAGTATTTGTTGTATTAAGTCTTTGAATAAAATTTTTTATTTAAATGTATAAATGTTCATTCAACTTTATATTGAAATTTATTTACATTGAGTTATTTTCTGTCCAATTTATACACAATAAACAATCCTTTAAAGGAAAAATTTACTTTATATGAATTAATAATAATATACATGTTATTTTTCTTAAGACAGTTGCTTTAAAGTCTTTTTTATTTCTAATTAACAGTATTTGTCTTGTATTCCATATCAACAATTAGCTTTAAAACATTTAATGTATAATTTAACAATAAAAAAAGTACAAATAGATTCTGCATATGTACATATATTATACGCAAGCAAACGTTATATTAATTTTAGAGTTGAGCTATTTTTATTTCCAACACGTTTATTGCAATAAAGAAAAGTTAAAATTAAAAGCATATAATAGTATACTATATATATAGCAAGACTTAATTATACAAAAAGTGTGAAGTAAGTACATGTGACAAATTTTATTGTAAAGAATATTTAACAACATCGGAAAATTATTTTAATATCAGTATACACAGATTTTGAGCTCCTAATTGGTGTAATTCAATATAGATGTTAGTAATCTATATATATATATATTAGAATAGGCAGATGGATCTTTTGGAAATTATCAGTAGTTTTGTGCACTTCCAAATGCTCATTGAAGTCAACGCAAGCCTAGTACGGAAATATATGTAATAACAAATTGTACATATGTAAGTAAATTTTATCTACTGCAAGCATAGCTTTTCTTAAAAACAAATTATACGTACCGCCTTCTTCTAAGTCTGTGGAATTTCCCATTTTGTTGCAGCAGTTCAACTTAAATTGTACCTCTGATTCGAAATTGGGTTTTTTGACTCGATCTTCTGTGACTTGAATGAAACTCGTATTCCCGGCTCAACTTATAGTTTAAGGTTCTCATTACATTCGTGAACATGCCTCCCATTGTCCTATTTAATATCAGTGATGATCAGTGCGACGATCTATATTTCTAAACCATTTGCAACTCCCTTTTTTGAGCCCCAACATTAATAAAAATTAAAAACAAAACTAATTTGATAGAATTTGAATTCTTTGGGAATCGGCTCATTTTTATGTTGATTTCTTTACGGTATTGACCGCCAACCACAATTCAGGAGTTTTTGTATATTCTTTTTATGTTTATAAACGATTTAATATTGTTTTAAAATCACTTAGCACTTATTTTTATTATTTACTTAACAACTTTTCTCCTAAACGAAATTGTAAAACATCTGTTTAGAGATAACTATGTATAGCCATTTCTTCTAATATACTTATTCAGCACTATGTAGATATATTTTGTACTCGTTTACACTCATTATAAAGTTTGATAAATTATTTAAATATATACATACATATATGTATATATATAAATATATATATATATATATATATATATATATATATAAATATATATGTTAATATATATAATTACATATATATATATATATATATATATATATATATATATATGTATATATATGCATATATATAACATTACTTTTATACTACAAATATTAATACTACTATGGTATAAATTGGTATTCTTTGAGTTTAAAGCACAAATCTAAAAGAGAAAATATACATATTGATCTATTCGAGTTTTTTTTAAATCTAGTTGTGTCTATAACTTTTGCCCGGACGTTATCGAATATGCCAACTATACCAGCCGACGTGTAATTTTGTTAGCTCTTAAACGCAGGTAGCGTCATTATTCACATATTGTTAGTTTTTGATTTAAAAGCACAAAACTAAAACAGGAAATATACATATTGACCTATTCGAGTTTTTTTTTAATTTTGTCGACGCGTATTTTTGTTAGCTTTTAAACGCAGGTAGCGTCATTATTCCCATGTTAGTTTTTGAGTTATAAGCTAAAAACTAAAATAACTCACTATAAGGTATAGTGAGCACATGGCGCAAAGCGATTCTTAGAAAAGAAAAACGCCCACACCCCACTTTAATAACAAGTTTGTAAACAAGCCAACAATGTTTGTAAACAAACTAGCCACGTTGTTCCCAAGAAAAAAAAATCTTGTTAAAACCAGAAAATATGGCATCTTGTTTTCTTCACTAGCGTCCCTACAAGAAGACTGCCGGTTAATTCACTGGTTAATTACCCGATATTGTTAAAGGCTCTATTATCGAGATGCTAAAACGCAAGTGCAAACGCAGCGCAGCGCAACGCGTTAACGCAACTCCGCTTATAGAATGTCTAAAAACGCACCATATATTTTTACAGAAAAAAATTGTGTATGTACATATATATGTATATGTACATACAAGAAATTGTAGTGTTTAAATTTATTTGAGTGATAATATTAAAAAAGAAGATGTGTATATTGTAAAATGGATATGGAAAATATATGTTTATTTGTTTAAACTTTTTCCGTTCGTGCAAAAATACTGTTTAGCTTGTGGTGTTTATCATTTAAAACAAAAATCAAAACATCTGCTTGAAACAGTGATGGCACTTTCCTTTTTGCGCTTGTACGGAAAACGTACGAAATGGTATAAATAGTACTTTCTTTTAAACTTGTGATCGATGTAACATCTTCATTATATGTATATCTATATTATAATTTTACTAATACATATATTTTATAAGGGTGCTGCTGGCTGAAGTAGTGAACACAAGATAACGATGCCTTAGATCCCGAGATTGACTTCGCCCTCAGTCATGAATATAGTTTCGAATTTTTCTGACATGCTTTAGTGCAAAATTGTGTTTATTATAATCGGGTTGTCTCAATAGCATCGTACTGGTCGCTTAACATTATCCCCACACTTGCCTCCATATACATACATAAATTACATATGTAGTAAGATTGGTGCCAAATGAATTTATGCCCATACATTCATATATCTGCATATACATACGTATGTATAACATTAACCTACTATTGAAAAAAAAATATTTACAGTCTTTTGTGATTTTATAAAGTAAATTAAGTTATATAGCAAATTAATTTATTGAATATGCTATGTATATCTACAAATTTATCAACTATATGTTCAAATATCAAACCGACAAGAAGTACAAAACAAAAGCTTTTGTGCCACACTCTCATTCAACATACATACATGCCATCACTCTTGCGTATTTCTGCGTAAAATTCTATTTTCTGTAGGTTTGCTGGGCTGCGTTGTGTTTTTCAGCGCTCAATTAAGCATTTTCGCAATTTTCCATGTAACAGATTGGATCAGCTGACGCGTTTGCGCAGCGTTGCGTCTCGCAAATTGGGCCTTAACTGATATATTGGGTACAGTTTCAGGTAATTTCCTAAAGCAATATTACAAAATTACCCGAAACTCTTGTATAAATGTGATCTTGCATCTTTCTCTATCTCATTCCTTCTCCCGTAAGATGAAACATATCTGTTCTGCTCACTCTAGTGCCTATTAGCATTCATAGTTTTGGTTAAATTTAACCAATATATTGGGTAGTATTAACTAGTTAATGATAACCAAAATATTGGTTAATACTTCCTAGGTAATGATAACCAAATTATTGGTTAATACTACCTAGTTAATGATAACCAAAATATTGGTTAATACTAACTAGTCAACTCTTATGACCAAATCCATTAAAGATAACAGTTAAAATATACAATTTACATTAAGTTTTATTAAAAAATTGTTTAAGTTACATATTTTTTAATATATTCTCTTTGTTTTGACCTATTGTAGCTGTGGTCTATAACCTTCTTAAACGCTTTTTCGAAGTCGGTCGCAGATAGACTTTGGAAAACATCTGGAATGTAAAGACAATATATTTATTTATAGACATTAGTATAAATTTAAGTATATAAATATATGGATAAATATACATATATATATATATATATATATATATATATATATATATATATATATACTTACCTCATATAATTTTGTTTAAAATTGAAAGATCTGAAATGGCTTTTTTCCCCACCTCCCTTTCCAATTGTACATTTGCAGTAGGTCGTCTGTGATTGTAGGTGTACGTAAGCTGTAAAAGTTTTAATATTCAAATATATTTATAGCCTTCATATTAAGTAAACCTTTATTACCATTGCTTGCGCGAAATCCTCAGCCATTAACTCTTCTTCTATTAATTCCATTTCTACCAATGATTTGATTGGCATACGGAGGACTCCACTTCTTTTAGCACCACCTTACATTTCATTAGCGCATTCGCTTGGGCCATTAATTCAGGTCTCAGTGAATGCAAAAAAAATATTTCATTAATGACATGGCAATAGTAATATTAATAAAACTCTTACATTTCTCTCCATCTGCTCTATCCTATTTGCTATAGCCTCCTTATTGGAAACTATAGTCGACTGCCCGTTGCTCAGGATATGCTGGTTGTAAGCAATATTGTCTATTTTATATTCAAAAGCCTCCATATTAGCTTGCATCTGCTTTAAAATAGTAATGATATCAGAAAAAAAAGTAAATAAAAGTTATTAATAGATATTCTGATGTTTATAATAATGGATTGATATATACCTTGATTTTCAGTAGCGGTGTACGTTTTTTAGGAATTCATTCCTGGCTTGGACCACTGAACCCCACATATCAGTCTTCGTTGGTTTTAGTTATTTTTTAACTTGTTTTATAAAGTTTTCTTAAAAGTGTTCAATAGATTATATTTTGCGTAGAGCTTTTCGGCTCCTGAGTGAATTAATTCAATTGAATTATTCAGTCAATTGAGCAAAGTGAATCTTTCATTCAATTGAGCGTTTTTAGCTCAGTTGTTTCAGTTGATTCATTAGATCTGTCTCTTTCAGTAGCTCTTTTCAGTGAGGTTTCAGTTTGTATGTCAAAATCCATACGAAAAAAATGAATTAATTCACACACATGTACTGATGCATACATAGATGTAGTGCTCTTTATTTATAGAGCTGCCAGCTACTGAAACAACTGAACTAGTGAAACAACTGAGTTACTGAATAAACTGTAGAGCTGTACGGCTCCTGAATGAATTAATTCAATTGAATCATTCAGTCAATTGAGCGAGGTGAATCTTTCATTCAATTGAGCGTTTTTAGCTCACTTGTTTCAGTTGATTCCTTAGATCTGACTCTTTCAGTGATGTTTCAGTTTGTTTGTCAAAATCCATACGAAAAAAATTAATTAATTCACACACATGTGCAAATGCATACAGGGATGTAGTGCTCTTTATTTATAGAGTTGCCAGGAAAAAAAAAACAACTGAGCTATTGAATGAACTGAGCTAGTGAAACAACTGAGTTACTGAATAAACTGAAGTACTGAAACAACTGAGCTACTGAATGAACTGAATGAATTAATTCAGTAAAGAGAACGGAGCTAAAAAAAGAGCGCTCACTCAAAAGAGCTGTTTTGTACAGCTCTAATTTTGCGTAATTGCAAGAAACTAATTTCATTCGCAACTATATATGTTCCACTCTAACTTATATGTTAAAAAAGGACAACAAATACGATATTCGCCTACGTTACCACTAACAAAATCTCTTTCCATATACCATTTTTTTTACCAAAAATCTCCAACGTACCGTATATTCAAATGTATACATATTATATTATTGCTACAATAAATAAGAAGTGATGAAAGTATAACATATATTTTCTTATAAAACTTTTATTTAAATGATAATTATATGAATATGTACATATACGACTAATATAAAATACACATAAACATTACAAAAACCAACCTTCAAATTTCACGGCGAAAACGAAACAATGGCAACATCGTTACCAAAAATTCCATATAAATTTGCTTCATATGTGTTAGTGAAAAAATGTTGTGTGTTTAGTTTCGGGTAGTATTTTCTTTATAAATGGTTTATTTTTCATAATGATTCCCTATAAACAGTTATTGCACATCATTTCAATGAAACAAACTGATTAAAAAGGAACAGAATTTATATTGAAGTATATGTACATACATATATATGTACATTTATAAAAAAGGGTTTTTTAAGTAAAGGTATCATTAAATTCAACATCACATTAAATTATTATAATATTAACAAATATTATCAACCGTAAATGGATTTTAATTAGTATTTTAATACAATTTATATAACACATTTTAAAATTATAAATTAAATACGTCATACAATGAATATTCTTCAGCTTCGATCGATATATCGTTATAATATATATTCTTATTACATATTTTAATGAGATCATTCGTTATTGTAAAACTTGCATAGTAAAAAGTAGCGAATTCATGGTGTGTTGCGGATTCCCCAGCGCCACAATTGGTGTTGTAGTTTTTTTGTTCACTATGCGGCGTTTTCCCCACCCTGCAGCCACACGATCATGTTTTCCTTTCAAGTTTTTCACACATACTGCTCGTCAAAATTCATTTAAATTGACAACTGTGACGTAGGCTGCACGCAACTTTAAAGCAATTTAGTTTCACGATGGCATCACCAAGAAAACAATAGATTCATAGGCCTTCACTTTTAAATCGTTTCGCCTTTATGATGAGAGATTCATGTTCCATAGGATATCATGACTTCTGTACAGCTCTATGAACCGCAACACATAATTATATTTAGTATTTTTATTCACAAACATATTTCACTCTTTTATTTATTTATAATATGGCGGCAATATTAATATGAAAAATAATTCTAAGGAACTGTAATCAGCTGTTTTCTTGAACGTATATTGAAACACTCAGCTGGAAAGAGAAATTGAAAGCAAGTTCGTTTCAATTTTTAAAAGTATGAGTGTATTGGTAAAAAAGTGTGAGTGTATTGAAAATTTAAAGGCAAAAATTGATCGTCTAACCCTCAAGTCAGCGCCAAAATTGGTTGTATATTTTGTTTGTTTCACTAGTCTATTCTTTTTTTTGTTGTTTAAATAGTTTTGTTTATTTTACTTGCTTCTATGAGTATTTTTATTTTTTTATTGTAATAATTTTGTAGTTGGATTTTTGTTTGTTCTGTTTTTCTAAAATATGTCGACTTTATATATGCGGTGTGTGCAAATGTTTTTCCCTTTTATGACATTTCTGTGGGAAATTCGCCGTACAAATTATGCAAGTGCTAGCACTGTAGTGTTGGTAGACATTCCATATGTACTAGAGTTGTGCTCTTTAGCTCAGTAAACTAAGCGCTCATTTTAGCTGACCTTAGTTTACTGAGCTAGTTCATTGAATAATAGCTCAGTAGCTCAGTGATAATGAAATACATAAGCCACAGAGTATGCATACCCAGAATACCCAAAAGTGAATATATATATATATATATATATATATATATAAATGACATGCCACCGCAAACATATAAAATAACATATTTGTATTCGTGCGGCAGCATATTTAGAAACTGTGACATCATTACAAATATGGCAATATAAATGATTAAAAACGCTCAGCTCTGAAACAAAAGCGCTCTGCTCACTGAATCGTTCAAATGAACTAGCTCATAGCTCAGTGACACAACTCTAATATGTACAAATTTAGTGGTGGTAAATGTTTCAATAACGTGCGAAAAGGCCCGTTGACCATGGGTATTTGAATTTCAATTATGATGCCAAACAAAAATAATTAGGACGCAGATTATCCAAGTTGGAATGATCGATACGGTTTTTTTGTGTATTATTAGTATTGAATATTTGGATGAAAAAAAAAAAAAGATGGAGAATTGGAGGGAAAATAAAGATATTTGGTCTATAAGGATATGGCGGAGTGGATAGGTTTATGATTGGAAAGCATTTATGGTATAAAGGAACAACGATTAGAAATTTTTAGAGAGTTGAAAATTAGCCGTCTGAAGAGGACAGTCGAAAAAAGTAAATCTAGAAGTAAAGAATAGTTTGAAAATTAGACGGTCGAGGACGAAAAAAAGTAAATCTACCAATGAGCAAAAGAAGACTTAAACAAAGAAAAGGAAAGCCCATTAGAGTGAAACTGTAAGAGGAAAGCCTATAGAGGTCAACTGTAATAAAACATCATATCCACAATTAAGAAGAATTTGATTGCGAGAAGGCACAAGGAAGAGATGGTGGCCATAGTTCCGGCAAGAAAATACCCAGCGTAAAAGTTTACCCAGGCGAGGTGCCGAATAAGTGGTAAAGTGCCACAGCCAGGTACTAGTTTTAGTAAAAATATGATTTAAGAGATAGTGCGGGAAAAATTGAGAGGCATATAAAAGAAAGAACAAGAATTTAATAAAACAAAAAGGAGAATTAAACAATAATCAAAGTATAAAATTTATATTAAAAAAAAATTCAAAAATATGTAGTATATAATTAGCAATAAAAAAAAAAAAACCGAAAAAGAAAAAGAAATAAAAAAACCTTAAAAGAAAAATAAAAAAATTTATGAAATAAAATAGGAAAATATAATTTTTTTATTATAAAATTTTAGTTTATAGAAATATATGTTTTTTAGGGTGGTGTAATAATCATTTAGTATAATCTTTTTATTAGAATAAGACCTGAAAGTAAGCAATCAAATTATATTTGTAAGCCAGTAATTAAAACTATTTTTTCCTACGATTAAATTGTTTCAAATCAAATAGTAGTAGTCCTTTAAGAGTTACCTGGAAGTGCAGGAATATAATACCAACCTTAGGGAGCTCCTTCAGGATAGGTAGTAGCGTAGTTTGGTCAGTTGTGAAACTTAATAATTTAAATAAAAATCGTTTTGGTGAGACGTATTTAATTGGTTTAGGGACAAATAGTATTGTGAGGCATAGTTAGTATAGAGTTTATTGTTATAATTTATGTTAGTTATTATTGTTTAGGGATTGTTTTCTTTTTACTTGTTTATATATATGTCAATTTAATATTTATTATATTATTGCTCAATTGAAAAATTTTAAGTTTTTTTTGTAACTTATTTATGTATGTATATAGTTTTTTTTATTGCTTTTACTTAGAAGAAATCCTATGATCCCACATGAGTGGGTCACAAAAGGAGAAGAATTGTGGAAATCAATTGTGACAAGGTTGGGCTGGCGATGAGCTGAAATATTTCTACCTTTGTTTCAGCAGGATTGTCATTGGTGGTATGTATACATGTTTGTGATGTAGTTTTTTTTTTTTTTTTTGTACATTTAATTATATGTTCAGCGTAACCAATGAGGACGGTTGGAACCTTCTGTATTTGCCGGATGAGCTAGACGGAAGCCTTGTTGGTCACTGCGGCTGCAAAGTGTTTACATCATTCTACAGTTAAACCTCGATTAACCGGCCCTCTATTAATCGATTACATCTATTAATCGGCATGCGGGTCTTTTTATTTGTTCCCTCTATTATTCGTGTTTTACCTCTATTATCCGTGCTTTAGATTTTTATCTCTATGAACCTTGCCTTGAATATAGATATTATTCGTGCAACATTCATATGTTTACACAAATCTAAATCCGGTGTTTCCCTTTTTAAGTTTAAATAAAAAAACAAAAATGTAATAATTTTGTGCAGGCATGTAATTTGATCAACCAAAGCATAATCAGTAAAAACCCCAATTTTAATGTTCTATATGATACATATATGACGATTTGTATGTTTTGTATAAAAAGATGTATATTTGAATCGAATGTTTTAATAAAATTTAACTTAAAAAAATTTATGTATATTTTAGTATAACTTGTATTAACCTTATATTTCGATTATCCGTACTGGTGCCGGTCCCACGAGAGCCTGATAATCGAGGTTCAACTGTATTTCGAATTTTGGTTTTTATGAGATTCATGTCGCTAAAAACGCGTTGCTAAATGAAAAAACCAAGAACTTCATCGAAAAAGTGGCTAATTCGCTGAAGGGATTTTCATTTAGTGAATTCTTATATTCATATACATTTAATAAAAAGTCAACTGTTGAATTCCTATTTAACCATTCATATGAATTTAGGTTCTGACACTAATACTCCAAAGCTATAATTTCTTTTACAGATATTTTTGTACATTAATAAAAAAAATGTTTTATTTTTTAAGATAAAATCAATATCACATTAAATTATTACAATATTAACAGAAAATCAAAGTAACTTCTACCATAAATGGCTATTAATTAGTATTTCAATACAATTTGTGTAACATATTTTAAAATTATAAATTAAATACATCATCGAATGAATATTCTTCAGCTTCTGAAGATTCGCTCGATATATCATTATAACATATATTCTTATCACATTTTTATGAGATCATTACATATTTTAAAATTTGCGCAACATGTATTTACCCTTTTCAAACCAAACCTAACATTAAGTAGAGCATTCAGAGGTTTAACATCATTATATTTCGAATTTTCGTAGCAATGAAGTAGTTATTTTCTTTTAGTGCATTTTTATATTCATATACCCAAAACTCAACAGTTGAATTCTTATATAACCATCCATATGATTTTAGTTCCAAGGCTGTAATATCTTCTACAGATTTTGAATAAATAACTATATGGAATATAATAAAGAACGCTAAAAAATACTAAATATATATTTGAAAACTGATAAATGCAAAATAGAATAAATACAGCTATATTTAAAAAATACTAAATCTAGCCGCAAAAATGCAAAATTGCTGTTCAGTACAAAGAAATTTTTAAAGCGAAAGCATGGCAATGAAGCAGTAAGTTGTAGTGGCGATGTTTAAGGTTGGAATAGCCGAACGCTGAAATTTTAAATGTAAGCTAAATGCGTCAGCTGATACAACCTGGTTTATGGCAAGTTGTGTAAACACTTACTTCACTGTAAGACCGTAACGTCCCAACCTGCAGAATATAGAATTTCATTCTACGGTTACATGACAGTTGTAAGACAATGGTGGACTGTATGTGTGTTGAATGAGAATGGGGCAAAAAATTCAATTTTTGGTACTTATTTCTCTTTTAATATGTTTAGTTGTTATATATGTGTAAAGACAGGATATACGTATTTTACATGTTTAACTTTCTAAATAAATTATTTATTCTCATTGCTTGTTGCAGAAGTTCTAATAGTATTAAACATCCCTTTGTACATATATTTACACATTTCTGTCATATTAGAAAATTTTTTATCTACATATATTGCAATATGGAAATTAATGTGTCCAGTTTATTAAATATATGGCAAGAAATAACCCATCGTAATTGCGGTATTCACACTTCGTGCTATTTAGTCATATTGTCATAAAGTCTTAAAACTTTATATCAGTTTAAAAAAATTGTTGTTGTGCTGGATATAAAAAAGTCATAATATAATACCACTCTTTCAAGTATGTTTTTGTGTTGTCATAAAATGCTCTAGAGATCTGAGTCGAACGGCTCAAAATCTTAAGGCGAGACGGCGATAGGATATGTTTGCAGCCGTTACTTATATATGATTCATGATTAAAAATTATTCACACTAATATATCTGTACATTAAATCACATTTTTATAACATAAAAAATATTAAAAGAGCACTAAATCGTAAAAACTAAATATATACAAGTGAAAAAGTTTCTCGTTTAACTTATGTAGCTGGCAGCCACTGAACGTTTTTCTATATGCCGCCGCGAAAAAAATTTATTCAGCTCATGACAAGGCAGCAGCTGTTATAGTTTATATATACAAATATATTTAGCAGACCAAGTTATGACGGGTTGTTCACACTTGTTATATTTTTCGTGCTATTATTTTATAACTTATGACTACAGTGTGAATACCCCACTATATATATATATATATATAGTATATATATATATATATATATATATATATATATATATCTATATATATATATATATATATATATATATATATATATATGTATGTATATATTGTTACAAACAATATGACTACAGTGTGAATACCCCAAATAATTTGTTGTTGGTTTTTGAAAAACACAGATGAAACATTTTTAAGGGTTCTATAAGTGTACATATAAAATATCATCGTTTGTTTCAACAAGTGTTGCCACTTTATAAAAAATATTCTAAAAAAAAATTTGAAAAAGTTACCAAATTTGATAGAAAATAACCATATTTAAAATGCACTGATTTATTTGAAGAATAACATATAAATTTATTTGAAGTTGAAATCCAATGCAAAGTTAATAATTACAAAAAATGATATATATTATCTCGCTATCTGAATATCTCTAATACTGAACACATGATTTTCTCCTCTTTTACTGTAAGGGATGGTTAGCATATCTGTAATTACAACAGCCATGTATATTTGTCCTGTCTCTAAATATATATATATATATATATATATTTCGCCCTGTCTATATATATATATATATATATATATATATATATATATTGTTACAAAGATTAGAAATAGGATGTGCCAATAAGAGTAAACCACAACAACAACAAACCTAGCAACATAAATGCTAAGAGATGTTATTCTTAATTATCTTGTATGCAAGTATTCGCTGCTAATAAAGCTAAAGAGATTCACAAGCACACACAGCCATATACACGTAGAAAAAACAAAACCACACACTCATCCATACAACCACTAATAGTTACCATAGGCAAAACACACAAAACATTCATACATTCAACCACACATAGTTACCATAAGCAAACTAAACAAGTCAGCATTGTCATACAAACACACACATGTCAAGTAAAATACAACCACCATGCCCAGAATTTTCGCGAGGTTACCAGACGACGTCATTTTTGCTATATAAAGGCGCTCCCAGAGTTCAACGATAGTTAGTTTGATTTCAAATACAGACGTGTTAACATCGCTAAGTGTGGAGTAGTACAAATACTCGTGTAAATAAAGTAATAAATAAAGTGTTGCCGCATTATATTTCTAAAATTAATTTGTCCGTGTTTTAATTTGATGCAATAAAACGAATCCTTGAAGGATAAATAATTAAACCGTTTTTACGGAAAGGTCTAAAAACGTAACAATTGGTGTCAGAAGTGGGATTGCAAGAATAATTAAAAGGACATTGCAATTTAAAAAAAGGACATTAAAAAATTAAAATAAATAATCATGAAATTTGATTAGCTAAAAGTTGAACAGCTGAAAAAGGAGCTCAGCAAGCTGGAATTGCCAACTGCAGGTAATAAGGCTGAACTGCAGAAGAGGCTGATAGATGAGTTTAAGAATCGCGGCATGGACATCGGGACATATGAGTTTGATGACAAAGACGATGTGCAGGTATGCCCTACTGCCACGACCAGCAGCATGGACATAAATTTAATGTTCGCTGCTATGATGATCGAAATGAAACAGAACTCTCAGCAGATGCAGGACAAGCTTGTTGCCGAAATAACTGAAATAAAACAGAATTGTCAGCAGATGCAGGAAAAGCTTGTAGCCGAAATACAGGAGTCAAATAAAGCCACGAACGAGACCCTGGTAGAGGTTTCTGAAGCCATTAACAGGAGGGTGGATTCTATTGAGAATAAATTCTCAGAGCTGGAACAGCATGCAAAGGAGGTCGAAGAGAAATTGCATACTCTAGAGGACAAAGTGCATAACCTGGAGTGTAGCCGCGGGTCAGTACGAGCAGTTGCGGAGGTTTCTCCACGGATAAAAGCGCCATGCTTCGACGGCAGCGTACCATTAGGCATCTTCAAATTCCAGTTCGAGACGGTTGCTAGCAGAAATGGATGGGATGCTGAAGAAAAGACCATAGAGTTGATCTTGTCCTTAAAGGGTACAGCCGCAGAGGTACTTGAGACTGTGCCATTAAGCTGCAGAAACAACTATAATAAAATAATGGCAGCATTGCAGCGCAAGTATGGTGGTGAGCACAAGCGCGATTTATACAGAATGGAATTGCGATGTAGAGTTCAGAAGCCTAACGAATCTCTACAAGATTTCGCAATGGAAATCGAGCGTTTAGTGTAGCTCACATATCCAGGCGAGATTCACCCCTTTCTGGACCATTTTAAAACTGAGGCTTTCGTTAACGGCATTCGCGACTCTGATGTTAAACTGGCGGTGTGCGCTACGCAGAAATCCACTTTCGCTGAAACTGTGTCATTTGCGCTGGCTCCAGAGACTGCCAGGATTGTTTTCAAGCCACAGATATGTAAAGTGCGGAATGTGGAGGTTTTGTCTGAGGAGGATAACAACCTAGTGGCTAGCGTTAATGAGGCAATGCGACAACTGCTGGCAGAAAGTGATATCAAAGAAAAGCCTAAGTGCTTTAACTGCGGAAAGATCGGTCATTTTCAGCACACTTGCAAAGCATCAAGGAAGACAGGTAGAGTGCGGAGTGTGGAGGGTTTGTCTGAGGAAGATAACAACCTAATTGCCAGCTTTAATGAGGCAATGCGACAACTGCTGGCAGAAAGTGATATCAAAGAAAAGCCTAAGTGCTTTAACTGCGGAAAGATCGGTCATTTTCAGCACACTTGCAAAGCATCAAGGAAGACAGGTAGAGTGCGGAGTGTGGAGGGTTTGTCTGAGGAAGATAACAACCTAATTGCCAGCTTTAAGGAGGCAATGCGACAACTGCTGGCAGAAACTGATATCAAAGAAAAGCCTAAGTGCTTCAACTGCGGAAGGATCGGTCATTTTCAGCGCAGCTGCAAAGCATCAAGGAAGAGAGGTAGATCTGTTTTTCCACCAAGAAAGAGCATTGAGCATAGAAGAGGCACAAAGCATAACAATGCGGATGCTCTCTCAAGAAGACCTTGCTGGTTAGAGTATAAACATTGTGATAGAACCGAGAAAAAGGAAGGCGTTGTGGATGTGCGGCTAATGCACATCGGCCCTGATGAAGACTGGTCAGCGGCACAGAGGGACGACGGCATACTAAGGAAAATTATAGCGGCCAAAGAAGAGTACAGACGACCATCTCGGAATGAAATTTCGGCTGAAAGCCCACTCGCCAAATCTTATTAAGCTCAGTGGAACAGCCTCAAGGTAATAAAAGGTTGTTTATACCGCGTATGGGAAAGTGTAGATGGCAAAACAACTTCAAATTTAATAGTTGTGCCATACTCCAAGATAAGTAAAGTGTTACAGGAGTTTCATAATGGACCTAGTGGCGGTCATCTTGGAGTAACAAAAACACTTGAAAGACTGAAGCAGCGTTTTTATTGGGTTGGATGTCAACAAGCCGTAGCCAACTGGATAGCAAACTGCCCACAGTCCATAGCAGCCAAAGGCCCTGTACGAAGAAGCCGGGGACAGCGGCAACAATACAACTCAGGCGCACCATTCGAGCGGATCGCAATGGATATAACAGGTTCCTTTCCCGTCACTGAAGCTGGAAATCGTTATGTACTTGTGGTAATGGACTATTTCAGTAAATGGCCAGAGGTATATGCTATACCTAACCAGGAAGCAAAGACAATTGTAAAAGCATTCGTCAACAACTGGGTATGTCGGTATGGTGTCCCAATAGAATTACATTCTGACCAAGGAAGGAATTTCGAGTCTGCCATATTCAGGGAAATGTGCGAGTTATATGGGATAAAGAAAACCAGAACGACGCCGCTGCATCCACAGTCTGATGGCATGGTAGAAAGATTCAATCGCACCTTAGAAGAGTACATACGAAAAGTAGTAAGCAACCGTCAGAGGGATTGGAACGAGCACATCCCCAAATTTTTGATGGCATATAGGTCAGCTGTACACGACTCAACATCGAGAACGCCAGCCAAAATTATCTTCGGAATGGAATTAAAACTACCTGGTGATTTGGAATTTGGTGTTAAGCCAACTGTAGGAGAAGGAGCTATTACGTCCCAAGAGAAGGAGGACTTAAACGAACTGCAAGAGCTCGTGCGTAATAGAATCAAGATGGTCAGTCACAAGATGAAGGCTAGGTATGACCGCGCAGCACACTCGGAGGGATTTATGGAAGGACAGTTGGTTTTACTGTATAACCCACAACGGAAGAAAGGATTGTCCCCAAAATTACAGACTCACTGGGATGGCCCGTATAAAGTGATTAAAAGAGTGAATGACGTTGTATACCGGATACAGAAGCACAATAGCCCAAGGTCGAAAATGAAGATAGTACATTTCGAACGATTGGCGCACTATGGAAGAGGTGATTGTATGCCTATTCGGGTCGAACAGGCTTAAGTGGGCGGCAGTGTTACAAAGATTAGAAATAGATTTAAATAAAACGACAATGTGGCTATATTTACTTGGGAGCACTGCCAATTAATCTATAGTTGTCAAAATGTTACAACCCTGGTCAACACTATATAGATAATGTTCAAATTAACGGAAATGGAATACTCCAGAATATACAAGATCATTCGAGGCTGTGCCACTAATAAGTGTAAACAACACCAACGAAAAACCTAGAAACATAAATGCTAAGAGATGTTATTCTTAATGATCTTGTATGCAAGTATTCGCTGCTAATAAAGCTAAACAGATTCACAAGTATACACAGCCATATACACGTCGAAGAAACAAAACCACACACTCATCCATACAACCACTCATAGTTACCATAGGCAAAACACACAGAACATTCATACATTCAACCACACATAGTTACCATAAGCAAACCAAACAAGTCAGCATTGTCATACAAACACACACATGTCAAGTAAAATACAACCACCATGCCCAGAATTTTCGCGAGGTTACCAGACGACGTCATGTTTGCTATATAAAGGCGCTGCCAGAGTTCAACGATAGTTAGTTTGATTTCAAATACAGACGTGTTAACATCGCTAAGTGTGGAGTAGTACAAATACTCGTGTAAATAAAGTAATAAATAAAGTGTTGCCGCATTATATTTCTAAAATTAATTTGTCCGTGTTTTAATTTGATGCAATAAAACGAATCCTTGAAGGATAAATAATTAAACCGTTTTTACGGAAAGGTCTAAAAACGTAACAATTGGTGTCAGAAGTGGGATTGCAAGAATAATTAAAAGGACATTGCAATTTAAAAAAAGGACATTAAAAAATTAAAATAAATAATCATGAAATTTGATTAGCTAAAAGTTGAACAGCTGAAAAAGGAGCTCAGCAAGCTGGAATTGCCAACTGCAGGTAATAAGGCTGAACTGCAGAAGAGGCTGATAGATGAGTTTAAGAATCGCGGCATGGACATCGGGACATATGAGTTTGATGACAAAGACGATGTGCAGGTATGCCCTACTGCCACGACCAGCAGCATGGACATAAATTTAATGTTCGCTGCTATGATGATCGAAATGAAACAGAACTCTCAGCAGATGCAGGACAAGCTTGTTGCCGAAATAACTGAAATAAAACAGAATTGTCAGCAGATGCAGGAAAAGCTTGTAGCCGAAATACAGGAGTCAAATAAAGCCACGAACGAGACCCTGGTAGAGGTTTCTGAAGCCATTAACAGGAGGGTGGATTCTATTGAGAATAAATTCTCAGAGCTGGAACAGCATGCAAAGGAGGTCGAAGAGAAATTGCATACTCTAGAGGACAAAGTGCATAACCTGGAGTGTAGCCGCGGGTCAGTACGAGCAGTTGCGGAGGTTTCTCCACGGATAAAAGCGCCATGCTTCGACGGCAGCGTACCATTAGGCATCTTCAAATTCCAGTTCGAGACGGTTGCTAGCAGAAATGGATGGGATGCTGAAGAAAAGACCATAGAGTTGATCTTGTCCTTAAAGGGTACAGCCGCAGAGGTACTTGAGACTGTGCCATTAAGCTGCAGAAACAACTATAATAAAATAATGGCAGCATTGCAGCGCAAGTATGGTGGTGAGCACAAGCGCGATTTATACAGAATGGAATTGCGATGTAGAGTTCAGAAGCCTAACGAATCTCTACAAGATTTCGCAATGGAAATCGAGCGTTTAGTGTAGCTCACATATCCAGGCGAGATTCACCCCTTTCTGGACCATTTTAAAACTGAGGCTTTCGTTAACGGCATTCGCGACTCTGATGTTAAACTGGCGGTGTGCGCTACGCAGAAATCCACTTTCGCTGAAACTGTGTCATTTGCGCTGGCTCCAGAGACTGCCAGGATTGTTTTCAAGCCACAGATATGTAAAGTGCGGAATGTGGAGGTTTTGTCTGAGGAGGATAACAACCTAGTGGCTAGCGTTAATGAGGCAATGCGACAACTGCTGGCAGAAAGTGATATCAAAGAAAAGCCTAAGTGCTTTAACTGCGGAAAGATCGGTCATTTTCAGCACACTTGCAAAGCATCAAGGAAGACAGGTAGAGTGCGGAGTGTGGAGGGTTTGTCTGAGGAAGATAACAACCTAATTGCCAGCTTTAAGGAGGCAATGCGACAACTGCTGGCAGAAAGTGATCTCAAAGAAAAGCCTAAGTGCTTCAACTGCGGAAGGATCGGTAATTTTCAGCGCAGCTGCAAAGCATCAAGGAAGAGAGGTAGATCTGTTTTTCCACCAAGGAAGAGCATTGAGCATAGAAGAGGCAAAAGCATAACAATGCGGATGCTCTCTCAAGAAGACCTTGCTGTTTAGAGTATAAAAATTGTGATAGAACCGAGTAAAAGGAAGGCGTTGTGGATGTTCGGCTAATGCACATCGGCCCTGATGAAGACTGGTCAGCGGCACAGAGGGACGACGGCATACTAAGGAAAATTATAGCGGCCAAAGAAGAGGACGGACGACCATCTCGGAATGAAATTTTGGCTGAAAGCCTACTCGCCAAATCTTATTGGGCTCAGTGGAACAGCCTCAAGGTAATAAAAGATTGTTTATACCGCGTATGGGAAAGTTTAGATGGCAAAACAACTTCAAATTTAATAGTTGTGCCATACTCCGAGATAAGTAAAGTGTTACAGGAGTTTCATAATGGACCTAGTGGCGGTCATCTTGGAGTAACAAAAACACTTGAAAAACTGAAGCAGAGTTTTTATTGGGTTGGGTGTCAACAAGCCGTAGCCGACTGGATAGCAAACTGCCCACAGTCCATAGCAGCCAAAGGCCCTGTACGAAGAAGCCGGGGACAGCTGCAACAATACAACTCAGGAGCACCGTTCAAGCGGATCGCAATGGATGAAGAAGGTCCCTTTCCTGTCACTGAAGCCGGAAATCGTTATGTACTTGTGGTAATGGACTATTTCAGTAAATGGCCCGAGGTATATGCTATACCTAACCAGGAAGCAAAGACAATAGTAAAAGCATTCGTCAAGAACTGGGTATGTCGCTACGGTGTCCCAATAGAATTACATTCCGACCAAGGAAGGAATTTCGAGTCTGCCATATTCAGGGAAATGTGCGAGTTACATGGGATAAAGAAAACCAGAACGACGCCGCTGCATCCACAGTCTGATGGCATGGTAGAGAGATTCAATCGCACCTTAGAAGAGTACATACGAAAAGTAGTAAGCAACCATCAGAGGGATTGGAACGAGCACATCCCCAAATTTTTGATGGCATATAGGTCAGCTGTACACGACTCAACATCGAGGACGCCAGCCAAAATTATCTTCGGAACGGAACTAAAACTACCTGGTGATTTGGAATTTGGTGTTAAGCCAACTGTAGGAGATGGAGCTATTACGTCCCAAGAGAAGGAGGACTTAAACGAACTGCATGAGTTCGTGCGTAATATAATCAAGATGGTCAGTGACAAGATGAAGGCTAGGTATGACCGCGCAGCACACTCGAAAGGATTTATGGAAGGACAATTGCTTTTACTGTATAACCCACAACGGAAGAAAGGATTGTCCCCAAAATTACAGACTCACTAGGATGGCCCGTATAAAGTGATTAAAAGAGTGAATGACGTTGTATACCGGATACAGAAGCACAATAGCCCAAGGTCGAAAATGAAGATAGTACATTTCGAACGATTGGCGCACTATGGAAGAGGTGATTGTATGCCTATTCGGGTCGAACAGGCTTAAGTGGGCGGCAGTGTTACAAAGATTAGAAATAGACTTAAATAAAACGACAATGTGGCTATATGTACTTGGCAGCACTGCCAATTAATCTATAGTTGTCAAAATGTTACAACCCTGGTCAACACTATATAGATAATATTCAAATTAACGGAAATGGAATACTCCAGAATATACAAGATCATTCGAGGCTGTGCCACTAATAAGTGTAAACAACACCAACGAAAAACCTAGGAACATAAATGCTAAGAGATGTTATTCTTAATGATCTTGTATGCAAGTATTCGCTGCTAATAAAGCTAAACAGATTCACAAGTATACACAGCCATATACACGTCGAAGAAACAAAACCACACACTCATCCATATAACCACTCATAGTTACCATAGGCAAAACACACAGAACATTCATACATTCAACCACACATAGTTACCATAAGCAAACCAAACAAGTCAGCATTGTCATACAAACACACACATGTCAAGTAAAATACAACCACCATGCCTAGAACTTTCGCGAGGTTACCAGACGACGTCATTTTTGCTATATAAAGGCGCTGCCAGAGCTTAGCGATAGTTAGTGTGATTTCTAATACAGACGTGTTAAAATCGCTAAGTGTGGAGTAGTACAAATACTCGTGTAAATAAAGTAATAAATAAAGTGTTGCCGCATTATATTTCTAAAATTAATTTGTCCGTGTTTTAATTTGATGCAATAAAACGAATCCTTGAAGGATAAATAATTAAACCGTTTTTACGGAAAGGTCTAAAAACGTAACAATTGGTGTCAGAAGTGGGATTGCAAAAATAATTAAAAGGACATTGCAATCTAAAAAAAGGACATTAAAAAATTAAAATAAATGATCATGAAATTAGATGAGCTAAAATTTGAACAGCTGAAAAAGGAGCTCAGCAAGCTGGAATTGCCAACTGCAGGTAATAGGGCTGAACTGCAGAAGAGGCTGATAGATGAGTTTAAGAATCGCGGCATGGACATCGGGACATATGAGTTTGATGACAAAGACGATGTGCAGGTATGCCCTCCTGCCACGACCAGCAGCATGGACATAAATTTAATGTTCGCTGCTATGATGATCGAAATGAAACATAACTCTCAGCAGATGCAGGACAAGCTTGTTGCCGAAATAACTGAAATAAAACAGAATTCTCAGCAGATGCAGGAAAAGCTTGTAGCCGAAATACAGGAGTCAAATAAAGCCACGAACGAGAACCTGGTAGAGGTTTCTGAAGCCATTAACAGGAGGGTGGATTCTATTAAGAATAAATTCTCAGAGCTGGAACAGCATGCAAAGGAGGTCGAAGAGAAATTGCATACTCTAGAGGACAAAGTGCATAACCTCGAGTGTAGCGGCGGGCCAGTACGAGCAGTTGCGGAGGTTTCTCCACGGATAAAAAAGCGCCATGCTTCGACGGCAGCGTACCATTAGGCATCTTCAAATTCCAGTTCGAGACGGTTGCTAGCAGAAATGGATGGGATGCTGAAGAAAAGACCATAGAGTTGATCTTGTCCTTAAAGGGTACAGCCGCAGAGGTACTTGAGACTGTGCCATTAAGCTGCAGAAACAACTATAATAAAATAATGGCAGCATTGCAGCGCAAGTATGGTGGTGAGCACAAGCGCGATTTATACAGAATGGAATTGCGATGTAGAGTTCAGAAGCCTAACGAATCTCTACAAGATTTCGCAATGGAAATCGAGCGTTTAGTGTTGCTCACATATCCAGGCGAGATTCACCCGTTCCTGGACCATTTTAAAACTGAGGCTTTCGTTAACGGCATTCGCGACTCTGATGTTAAACTGGCGGTGTGCGCTACGCAGAAATCCACTTTCGCTGAAACTGTGTCATTTGCGCTGGCTCCAGAGACTGCCAGGATTGTTTTCAAGCCACAGATATGTAAAGTGCGGAATGTGGAGGTTTTGTCTGAGGAGGATAACAACCCAGTGGCTAGCGTTAATGAGGCAATGCGACAACTGCTGGCAGAAAGTGATATCAAAGAAAAGCCTAAGTGCTTTAACTGCGGAAAGATCGGTCATTTTCAGCACACTTGCAAAGCATCAAGGAAGACAGGTAGAGTGCGGAGTGTGGAGGGTTTGTCTGAGGAAAATAACAATCTAATTGCCAGCTTTAAGGAGGCAATGCGACAACTGCTGGCAGAAAGTGATATCAAAGAAAAGCCTAAGTACTTCAACTGCGGAAGGATCGGTAATTTTCAGCGCAGCTGCAAAGCATCAAGGAAGAGAGGTAGATCTGTTTTTCCACCAAGAAAGAGCATTGAGCATAGAAGAGGCAAAAGCATAACAATGCGGATGCTCTCTCAAGAAGACCTTGCTGTTTAGAGTATAAACATTGTGATAGAACCGAGTAAAAGGAAGGCGTTGTGGATGTTCGGCTAATGCACATCGGCCCTGATGAAGACTGGTCAGCGGCACAGAGGGACGACGGCATACTAAGGAAAATTATAGCGGCCAAAGAAGAGGACGGACGACCATCTCGGAATGAAATTTTGGCTGAAAGCCTACTCGCCAAATCTTATTGGGCTCAGTGGAACAGCCTCAAGGTAATAAAAGATTGTTTATACCGCGTATGGGAAAGTTTAGATGGCAAAACAACTTCAAATTTAATAGTTGTGCCATACTCCGAGATAAGTAAAGTGTTACAGGAGTTTCATAATGGACCTAGTGGCGGTCATCTTGGAGTAACAAAAACACTTGAAAAACTGAAGCAGAGTTTTTATTGGGTTGGGTGTCAACAAGCCGTAGCCGACTGGATAGCAAACTGCCCACAGTCCATAGCAGCCAAAGGCCCTGTACGAAGAAGCCGGGGACAGCTGCAACAATACAACTCAGGAGCACCGTTCAAGCGGATCGCAATGGATGAAGAAGGTCCCTTTCCTGTCACTGAAGCCGGAAATCGTTATGTACTTGTGGTAATGGACTATTTCAGTAAATGGCCCGAGGTATATGCTATACCTAACCAGGAAGCAAAGACAATTGTAAAAGCATTCGTCAAGAACTGGGTATGTCGCTACGGTGTCCCAATAGAATTACATTCCGACCAAGGAAGGAATTTCGAGTCTGCCATATTCAGGGAAATGTGCGAGTTACATGGGATAAAGAAAACCAGAACGACGCCGCTGCATCCACAGTCTGATGGCATGGTAGAGAGATTCAATCGCACCTTAGAAGAGTACATACGAAAAGTAGTAAGCAACCATCAGAGGGATTGGAACGAGCACATCCCCAAATTTTTGATGGCATATAGGTCAGCTGTACACGACTCAACATCGAGGACGCCAGCCAAAATTATCTTCGGAACGGAACTAAAACTACCTGGTGATTTGGAATTTGGTGTTAAGCCAACTGTAGGAGATGGAGCTATTACGTCCCAAGAGAAGGAGGACTTAAACGAACTGCATGAGTTCGTGCGTAATAGAATCAAGATGGTCAGTGACAAGATGAAGGCTAGGTATGACCGCGCAGCACACTCGAAAGGATTTATGGAAGGACAATTGCTTTTACTGTATAACCCACAACGGAAGAAAGGATTGTCCCCAAAATTACAGACTCACTAGGATGGCCCGTATAAAGTGATTAAAAGAGTGAATGACGTTGTATACCGGATACAGAAGCACAATAGCCCAAGGTCGAAAATGAAGATAGTACATTTCGAACGATTGGCGCACTATGGAAGAGGTGATTGTATGCCTATTCGGGTCGAACAGGCTTAAGTGGGCGGCAGTGTTACAAAGATTAGAAATAGACTTAAATAAAACGACAATGTGGCTATATGTACTTGGCAGCACTGCCAATTAATCTATAGTTGTCAAAATGTTACAACCCTGGTCAACACTATATAGATAATATTCAAATTAACGGAAATGGAATACTCCAGAATATACAAGATCATTCGAGGCTGTGCCACTAATAAGTGTAAACAACACCAACGAAAAACCTAGGAACATAAATGCTAAGAGATGTTATTCTTAATGATCTTGTATGCAAGTATTCGCTGCTAATAAAGCTAAACAGATTCACAAGTATACACAGCCATATACACGTCGAAGAAACAAAACCACACACTCATCCATATAACCACTCATAGTTACCATAGGCAAAACACACAGAACATTCATACATTCAACCACACATAGTTACCATAAGCAAACCAAACAAGTCAGCATTGTCATACAAACACACACATGTCAAGTAAAATACAACCACCATGCCTAGAACTTTCGCGAGGTTACCAGACGACGTCATTTTTGCTATATAAAGGCGCTGCCAGAGCTTAGCGATAGTTAGTGTGATTTCTAATACAGACGTGTTAAAATCGCTAAGTGTGGAGTAGTACAAATACTCGTGTAAATAAAGTAATAAATAAAGTGTTGCCGCATTATATTTCTAAAATTAATTTGTCCGTGTTTTAATTTGATGCAATAAAACGAATCCTTGAAGGATAAATAATTAAACCGTTTTTACGGAAAGGTCTAAAAACGTAACAATTGGTGTCAGAAGTGGGATTGCAAAAATAATTAAAAGGACATTGCAATCTAAAAAAAGGACATTAAAAAATTAAAATAAATGATCATGAAATTTGATGAGCTAAAATTTGAACAGCTGAAAAAGGAGCTCAGCAAGCTGGAATTGCCAACTGCAGGTAATAAGGCTGAACTGCAGAAGAGGCTGATAGATGAGTTTAAGAATCGCGGCATGGACATCGGGACATATGAGTTTGATGACAAAGACGATGTGCAGGTATGCCCTCCTGCCACGACCAGCAGCATGGACATAAATTTAATGTTCGCTGCTATGATGATCGAAATGAAACATAACTCTCAGCAGATGCAGGACAAGCTTGTTGCCGAAATAACTGAAATAAAACAGAATTCTCAGCAGATGCAGGAAAAGCTTGTAGCCGAAATACAGGAGTCAAATAAAGCCACGAACGAGAACCTGGTAGAGGTTTCTGAAGCCATTAACAGGAGGGTGGATTCTATTAAGAATAAATTCTCAGAGCTGGAACAGCATGCAAAGGAGGTCGAAGAGAAATTGCATACTCTAGAGGACAAAGTGCATAACCTCGAGTGTAGCGGCGGGCCAGTACGAGCAGTTGCGGAGGTTTCTCCACGGATAAAAAAGCGCCATGCTTCGACGGCAGCGTACCATTAGGCATCTTCAAATTCCAGTTCGAGACGGTTGCTAGCAGAAATGGATGGGATGCTGAAGAAAAGACCATAGAGTTGATCTTGTCCTTAAAGGGTACAGCCGCAGAGGTACTTGAGACTGTGCCATTAAGCTGCAGAAACAACTATAATAAAATAATGGCAGCATTGCAGCGCAAGTATGGTGGTGAGCACAAGCGCGATTTATACAGAATGGAATTGCGATGTAGAGTTCAGAAGCCTAACGAATCTCTACAAGATTTCGCAATGGAAATCGAGCGTTTAGTGTTGCTCACATATCCAGGCGAGATTCACCCGTTCCTGGACCATTTTAAAACTGAGGCTTTCGTTAACGGCATTCGCGACTCTGATGTTAAACTGGCGGTGTGCGCTACGCAGAAATCCACTTTCGCTGAAACTGTGTCATTTGCGCTGGCTCCAGAGACTGCCAGGATTGTTTTCAAGCCACAGATATGTAAAGTGCGGAATGTGGAGGTTTTGTCTGAGGAGGATAACAACCCAGTGGCTAGCGTTAATGAGGCAATGCGACAACTGCTGGCAGAAAGTGATATCAAAGAAAAGCCTAAGTGCTTTAACTGCGGAAAGATCGGTCATTTTCAGCACACTTGCAAAGCATCAAGGAAGACAGGTAGAGTGCGGAGTGTGGAGGGTTTGTCTGAGGAAAATAACAATCTAATTGCCAGCTTTAAGGAGGCAATGCGACAACTGCTGGCAGAAAGTGATATCAAAGAAAAGCCTAAGTACTTCAACTGCGGAAGGATCGGTAATTTTCAGCGCAGCTGCAAAGCATCAAGGAAGAGAGGTAGATCTGTTTTTCCACCAAGAAAGAGCATTGAGCATAGAAGAGGCAAAAGCATAACAATGCGGATGCTCTCTCAAGAAGACCTTGCTGTTTAGAGTATAAACATTGTGATAGAACCGAGTAAAAGGAAGGCGTTGTGGATGTTCGGCTAATGCACATCGGCCCTGATGAAGACTGGTCAGCGGCACAGAGGGACGACGGCATACTATGGAAAATTATAGCGGCCAAAGAAGAGTACAGACGACCATCTCGGAATGAAATTTCGGCTGAAAGCCCACTCGCCAAATCTTATTGGGCTCAGTGGAACAGCCTCAAGGTAATAAAAGGTTGTTTATACCGCGTATGGGAAAGTGTAGATGGCAAAATAACTTCAAATTTAATAGTTGTGCCATACTCCAAGATAAGTAAAGTGTTACAGGAGTTTCATAATGGACCTAGTGGCGGTCATCTTGGAGTAACAAAAACACTTGAAAAACTGAAGCAGCGTTTTTATTGGGTTGGATGTCAACAAGCCGTAGCCGACTGGATAGCAAACTGCCCACAGTCCATAGCAGCCAAAGGCCCTGTACGAAGAAGCCGGGGACAGCTGCAACAATACAACTCAGGAGCACCGTTCGAGCGGATCGCAATGGATGTAGCAGGTCCCTTTCCCGTCACTGAAGCCGGAAATCGTTATGTACTTGTGGTAATGGACTATTTCAGTAAATGGCCAGAGGTATATGCTATACCTAACCAGGAAGCAAAGACAATTGTAAAAGCATTAAAAATTACAAATTACATTCCGACCAAGGAAGGAATTTTGAGTCTGCCATATTCAGGGAAATGTGCGAGTTATATGGGATAAAGAAAACCAGAACGACGCCGCTGCATCCACAGTCTGATGGCATGGTAGAAAGATTCAATCGCACCTTAGAAGAGTACATACGAAAAGTAGTAAGCAACCATCAGAGGGATTGGAACGAGCACATCCCCAAATTTTTGATGGCATATAGGTCAGCTGTACACGACTCAACATCGAGAACGCCAGCCAAAATTATCTTCGGAACGGAATTAAAACTACCTGGTGATTTGGAATTTGGTGTTAAGCCAATGAAGGCTAGGTATGACCGCGAAGTACACTCGGAGGGATTTATGGAAGGACAATTGGTTTTACTGTATAACCCACAACGGAAGAAAGGATTGTCCCCAAAATTACAGACTCACTGGGATGGCCCGTATAAAGTGATTAAAAGAGTGAATGACGTTGTATACCGGATACAGAAGCACAATAGCCCAAGGTCGAAAATGAAGATAGTACATTTCGAACGATTGGCGCACTATGGAAGAGGTGATTGTATGCCTATTCGGGTCGAACAGGCTTAAGTAGGCGGCAGTGTTACAAAGATTAGAAATAGATTTAAATAAAACGACAATGTGGCTATATGTACTTGGCAGTACCGCCAATTAATCAAAATGTCAAAATGTTACAACCCTGGTCAACAC